>CM031235.1:41829916-42146812 GCA_018340775.1 Taxus wallichiana var. yunnanensis | reverse complement strand
AGCATGCTACTTTTGCATGATTCTCAATGTGCAGGAGATCAAGTCAAGTCCGAATTAAAAATATGATAAAATGGAAATAAAAGATGTGTCATTCTAAAAATAGAAATGACATGAGAGCGCAGTGAGCTCAATCCGAAGTCATCATCTTTTGATTCTTCTCCTTTCTCTTCCTCCTCCACTTGAGATCTGTTTGTTAAAGGAACTCCCGGAACTTCCGAATAATGCCTTCTGCATTTCGTTTTCCCTCAAAAAGATGGAAAGATCATTCCACATTTCTTGTGTCTCATGGATATCACCTTGCATGCCCGGAAGCTTTTCAACCTCTTGCTGATCTTTCTAAGGCCTCAACGTATGCTCGATCACTTACAAACTGACCAATGACTTCCGAAGGTCGAATCCATCTCTGAGGTTCATGCTTTAGACAATCTCTTGAACTTGTTTGAAGAGATCATCTCAGCGATAGGGCACTTGATTTCCCAAACCGATCTTTGGACAAATCTTTAGCAATTCTTCCTCCGATCACTTTTCCCATCGATCAATTTATCCCTTGATTCTCTCAACTTGCTTTGCAGGCTTCGTTGAGAATCTTTACTCCGAACTTGATGCCCTTGATCACCGTGAAAGTGTTTATCTCAGTATGTGGAAGAATTGCTTCTTCTACCAAGAGATGTGCTGGTATTTGCTTTCAAGACTGAGAGCCTCACAAGTCAAATCAAGTCCGTCCAAGTTCTTCAAAGTGAATTCCTCATCCATCTTCTCTCCTTCCTTCTGAATTTCTGCCAAGGACTGATGAACTTTCACCACGTCTTGAATTACTTCCTTCCCTCGTTGGAGCAACTTTTGGATCCACTCATCAACCACCCTTCCTTTTCTCGGTAATCTTCTCAATCGTAGCGCACCAGGTGAGAAATCGAATCCGGGCAAGCGAAGAAGCGGATGGTATGGATTCCGAGGGTGTTGAGAGTTTAATCAAAACCTCTCACAATGCTCCACTTTTTCCTTAAACTCATCTCTGTGACCTTTGTTTCTTTCAACTTTTTGGCACAAAGACGTCTATGGAAGCCCATGCATCTTGTTGCGCTCCTTCATTGTTACTTTCCCTGAGCCACCTTGGTGATACTGATAATCGCCACTGTTACATCATCCCTAGTTTTATCGGTGAGGAGTGGCGATCTCTCGAACTTATCTCCTGAAGCATCTACCAAAACTCTTGAAACTGTTTTGGGTTTCTTGGTGATCTCGCATAGAAGCCCAGTGAGTGAGCTGAAATCAAAGGTTTAGTAGAGTACAATCACTTTCCTCTTCCTCGGAGTTTGTTCGAGTAGCCATGGTGGTGTATCGGAGAAACCGCCAATGTTGTAGTAGCTGGTATTCTACTCTCAAGGGGAGCAGATTCTACTCTGTGGGGGGAACAGCGGTCAACGTGGTAGTAGGTGCATGAATAAAGGCACGAGGTTGTGGGGGAGTGTTGGTGATCACTTGGGTTCCAGTAGAAAGGGGTGAGAGCCGAGCGAAAATATTGGCCATGCTTGAAGAAGTGGATGGGGAATGAGGAGGGCTGAAGTGGTTGTTGAGGGGGAGGCACGTATTCGAGTCTCCAAAGCCTTGACCGCGTGAGATAAGGTCTCTTGATTGAGCAATCAAGCAAATGGTGAAGTCAGGGCTGACTTCCTCCTTCTTCCAAATTAATTTCTCCTATTTCGGTGGTGTTGGTGATTCTGCACATCCACCGCTTGAGTTGGAGAGACAATTGAAGAGATTTGTCTTTCTTTCCTCTTCTTGGGAATCTTGATTTTTATAGACCCCAGAGATATTCCTTGTCCTTCTTCTTTTTTGGAGGGCCCTTATCGTAGAGCAGCCAATTTTGGAAACTTGTCATCTTTAAAATTCATGCCCCAAGAAGAGCCATTTCTTTATGCGAGCGTAATTAGGGCTGACCTATCGGTGATAGAGGATTTTTCGCCATAAGTAGGCCAATCAATAGGCGAGAAAAACGTATGATCGATCTTCATTAAGCCCATCATAGGACATATCTAACACACTTTCATTGTCCCTTATACCATCTGGCAAATCAGAAATCTCTAGCGTCTGAATCTCATCAATAGTTAATCTGCTATGATCTTTTCTGTTGCGAACCGCACTCACATTACGTGAGATCCACCCAGATATCCTCAATGTCGGGCCTGTGCAGATGTAGGGCTCCATAAGTTCTTAGTACTCCTCGGATGTCAAAACCATCCCGAGACTTCATATGCTTCTTTAACTTCTCCTGGAGTTCACATTCGACATTTTTAGCTTTTGCCGCTGTTGAGCAAGTATATCTCCCAATAGAAATTGGGAAGGATACATGTGCATTTATATGCTTGCTCTGTTGGAACTTGTGGAAATCCAATAACTGTCTGACCAATTCTATTAGTATCAATCTATCGCCGGGATAACGAGGCAGACGGAAAAGGTTCTCCGGAGTACATGACCGTTCGAAGGTAGGTAAACTTCTTGAACTGCTAGAAGATACATCCCCACTTAGATACTTCACCCATGCCTCGTCCGAGACCCTTGTCTTTCTCACCTGATTGAGTGGCGAGATGTTTTCGTAGAAAAGGCGTCATTACCCTCCTAAAGTGATCCTTGGACCCCTTCTTCGTTATTTGAGGATAATACTTAAAAGCTGGTTTGTGGTTACTGCTTCCTTTAGTCTCCACCTGATAGCTCCTCATCCCAGGCCTTTTGCATAGGCCACGTATGAGAACATATAAAACTTTCCGGTTATTGGACAGACCGTTATCATGCAGAATCAATTTCATCACCGATAAGGGTTCCCCAGGTCAATCCCTTGCTCGTTTTTCTAATGGTGACCATAAATTGGTACATCTATCCATGAAATAAATTTGATTCCGTGAAGCCAAACACCCACTCGGTAGGGGTGATAATATCGTTGATTTCTTGGATGAAATCCGATCTAGGGATAGTTCTTGAAATCTAGATATTCTTGGTTTTGCCTTAAATCCAAGAACTTCTTATTAACATCCTTAATGCAATTCTCTGACGGTTACTATCCCACGGTGCCTTGAGCCAATTTCATATTTAGGGCTCCATACTCTTCAAAATTTGGTAGTTTCGGAGATCATCCAAATAAGCCCCATCTAGTTTGATAACTACTTCACTCAGCCCGGATTTCACTTACGGACCGAGAAGCCGAGTCGTAAATGGCTGGATGCACACGCCAAAACAAACTCGGACACTTTGGCGGAGCATAGGAAGCTCTGCCGAAGAGGCAAGCCACCGCGACTATAGCTTTCATCCATGGGGTTTGAGAAGAACTCTTCACCCTGTTCCAAAAGTCGTCCATATCTATGTTGCCCATTTCAGTATCCCTGATATCATAATTACTGATCGAATTCATATAGACAGGGGATTCTCGGTTTCTTAAACTTGTATTTCATCTTGCTAGATTTTCCGGCCTTCTCACCGTGATGAACCGAGGATCCGACATGAAGAATATTGGAAAGAGAAAGCTCGGAACTCCGGAGATGCTGTGCACACTGAAAAACCTGATTGACGGAAGGCGTCGGAAGAAGCGAAGAACCCGACACTTAGAAGAAGATATCGGAAAACTTTGAAACACACATCCGATATGTGAGTCTTGGCGAAACCAAAGCTCCGACACTTGCTTTGATAGCAATATATACTCCAGACGCGAGGGAAAACCCGGCACTTGCTGTTTAATGACGGAACCTGCGAAAACCCGGCGTCCACTGTGGATGGCGGAACTTAGGAGATGCCCGGCACCCACTGTTGAGGTCGGAATGTTGAAAGACCCCGTCACTGCGAGCTTCCTTTGTATTTCGGACTTTTGAATCTGCAATACAAACTTCAAAATCCAAGAAACCAAAAACAGAGCCTTTCCTTTGAATTTCTACATAGACATCTTCCTTTCTTTTTTGTTATTCATATTCCATACATTATGCAAGTAATTGGAATTTGGAAGGAACAGCACCAATTGATAATCTCAAAAAGAAAATAAACCCTAAAAACCCAAAACCCTTTCCAAAACAATACAGAACGAAGAAGGAAGAAAAACCCTCAACAACTGGCAAGAAATTGGAAAGAAAATATACGCAGTCGATCCAGAGAAATCAAGAATAAAGAAGGAACGAAAAATACCTTCGATTCGAGACAAGTAAAATCGAAAACAAACGATCCAGTCTGGTAACGCGAGTTTGCGGGTTTTGGGAGCGGAAGAGCATGCGAAAAATCCACGAATTAAAAATATGAACGGTAAAAATGACGTGGATTTTTACGTATTTATAAGAAAATTAGTAATAAATCGCTCAAGCTTTCATGCGCGTGCCGACTCACCAACCCTTCTCGCATGAACGCCACGTCGGCGTGTTGGAGGAGTCAAAAAGCCCGACACGAGGAGATTTAGTGTATTTCGGGTTTGGGCTTGGAAAACATGGAGCACAAAACATGTTTTGGTACATGAATATTCCAGATGCATTGAACTTCCTTAACCCGATTACTAAGGATTATCTTAACAATAGGCGGGTTTCGGGTTTTGAAGCTTAATCACGTGACCTAAAGCATGTCTTAACAAGTATGTTCCGATCGTTGAATTTCAAAACCCGATTTCAAAGATTTTTTCAATACAGGCGTTTCGGGTTTGGAGGTCATAAGACATAAAGCATGTTAAAACTTATGTCAAAATTTATTGTAACACCAAAACCCGATTTGCTCTAAAAGAGATCATAATGCAAAATCACTTCAAAAAATTTTGTAGGGGTTATCCGATCGTTTAATTCGTGAACTCAAAAGGGATAACAATGGTGGCTCCGGTTGGGGACTTTCTTTGCTGATACCAAAGGAAGAGAACTCGGGAATTTACTGGTCTCGTGGACCAGGGCCTTATCCATTGGGCTACTGAGTCAAGAGAAAACAAAAACAAACAAAACCAAGAAAGACGTAAAACCAAAAGCAAACACATAACAAAAGCAAAATATGTACAATGCGAAGGCATCTTGCATTAATGGTGGAAACGACTTTAGATGTTGCCTTTGAAAAGGCAACGGAAGTAATCCTCCATCCAGATATGATAGTAGGAAACTATTTTGCCATTCATTGATGAATTTTGAAAGGTCCTTTCCATAAAGAATCAAATTTCCCATGCATTCCTTTTTGTTCTCTTCTTTTATCCCAAAGACAACACGGTCTCAATTTGGAAGTCACGTTGCTTGGATTTTTATCAAAAATATTCTTTACCTGCTTGCTCGATGATCTGCTATACGATCAATCACCTTGATTCGCTCTTCTTCTAGCTTGGTTAGGTACATAACCCTCTTTTTGATTGAATTCTGAAAAGCTACATCTTGACCTTTTCGCCGCTAATTGCAGGCCGGCAATTCTACTAAGATAGGGATTTCATCGAATCCGTATAGCAATTGAAAAGGGGACATCCTATGGCTCGCTTTGGGTGATCGGTCAGCCTGATACATCATACTGATGCTTTGTGCCAATTCCTCGATTTTCGTCCACTAGTTTCGATTATAGTAACTGGATTCTTATTCTTGATTGACTTGCCCATTTCCACAGGGATAATAGTCGACGACGAATGAGCAAAGTAATGCCGAATCTATGCAAAACTCAAGTTAGCTCGTGTGATGAGAAATTGGAAGCATTATCCCTTATGATCTTATGAGGTACACGTAAATCGACAATTATGTTTTCCTTAAGGAATTTGCAAACTTGAAAGTTGCTTGTTTGATTGGCGCATGCCTCTACCCACTTGGTAAAATAATGCATGTAGCGATTAGCACATAGTTGTGTCCAAAGTACCTTTAGGCGAGGATTCAATGTTCGATAAAATCAATCCCCATTGGCGAAAAGGTTCTTGAATCACCACGAGGCTTGAGAGGAAGAGCTGCTTAACTTGGACGACCAGCAAAAATGTTGTGATAAGCTTCACATTTAGACACCCATTCTTTGAGTCCGGAAAAGGTAGGCCAATAATACCTAGCATGTAAGATCTTATCTTATACGCTATTCACAAGACAAAAAGTGTCCTCATGCATGCTAGGCTGAAAAGGATTCTAATAACTTTTCTGTTGCGATTTATCAACACAACGCAGGAAGACACCATCGATACCTTTCTTGTATATTGCATTATTCCACAAAAGGTATCTAGCAGATCTCGACAGCGGTCCTCTTCTCCTTGATTTAAATCACGAGGGCATTCACCATAAGTTAGGAAGAAAGCATGTCTGCGTACCATTCATCGGTCGTATTTACAAGCACCATAGCGGCTCCGAGGAAGTGTCTTGAATCTCTTCATACTCTGCTTCAGCATGATTCTCTGCAATCAATTGACACAGGCCTCTTCCTCGTACCAACTTGGTAGGTTTAATGTCCAAGTCATACTCCTGAACCTTAGCAATCCAAGTACCTCTTTGGCTTCCCGGCTCTTGTTGAGTTAGAATGGATTTAACGCAGTGATCGGGAGGCGAGAACACGTATGAGAATTCAGTACATAGTACACAAGTGTTTCTCTGCTCTTACCACTGCTGCAGTAAGCATGTTTTTCAATTTGTGACATCTTGAATTCATGCTCTTTCAACGGCAGCTCATGAATGCGATAGAGCTTGAAATGCCTTCTCCATTTTCACCTTATCGGAGATCAGCGACCTTTGTGTGGGGGAAGCATAGCTATACATGATGAAATCTTTCTTAAAGTCTGGACATACTAGGGTCGGAGCGCAAGCAACTGCCTTTTTGATTTCTTCAAATGAAAGTTTCCCTTCTGCACTCCATCTGAATGGGACTTTGCCTTTCATCATTCCAAGAATATCCTTGGTTTTGTCAGCGAAGTCAGGTACAAATCTTCTCAAGAAATTAACTTTTCCGAAGAAAGAATGAACTCCGGTTTTACTTGTTGGTAAAGTAAGACTCTGAATGGCCTTTACCCTTTCTGGGTCAATTTTAGTTCCTTCCACAGTCACATATGACCTAGAGCTTTCATACGTAACCCCGAACATAGACTTCTTAGGATTCAACGAAATTCCGTGACGCCTGCATCTCTGAAGTACCTGTTCTAAATGATCATAATGATCACTTCGTTTTTTAGAAAAACGGTCAAGTCATGCAAATACCGAACTATGACCTTACCCATCGAGATCTACGAATGCTAGGTCGTAGCTCTCGAAACGTAGCTCTGTGTTGATCAAGCCGAATGGCATCATTACATAAGCAAAGGTACCCCATGGGGTCGGTGAAAGCTATCTTGTGTTGATCTTACGTGGTTACTTCGACTTGATTATATCCGAAAACCCGTCGAGCATGGATAACATTTACGATCGATGTGATTTGTAGTACTTGGTCCATGATCGGCAAGGGATAATTATCCTTCAGCGAGGACTGATTCAAGTTCCGAAAGTCAACACAAATCCGGATCTCGCCATTCTTCTTTCTGACAGGAACGATGTTTGCAATCCAAGTGGAGTGATGGATTGGGAAAATAATTCTGGCATCTAGCATCTTCTGAATTTCTGCCAGAATTGTTCCTGAAATCTTCGGATTGTAATGCCTTTGCTTTTGTCTGTACGGCTTCACATCAGGTTTCAAAGGAATACTGTGCTGAACATCCTTGGGCTTGAAAGATTTCAAATCTGCATAGGACCAAGCCATGACATCGATGTATTTCTTCAAAAGCAAAGTAAATCTTACCTTCTCTTCAGGAGAACAACATTTACCGATATTCACCATCCGAGGTTGATCAGATGAACCTAGATTGATTTGATCCACTTCACAGGAAGAAGTTCCTTCAACCTGCCTTTTGTTTTGGATGAAGCGATCATGCTTGTCAAACAGACCCTCCAAAGAAACCAAACCTTTGGGTATCTTATTGCCTTTCAGCTGAATATATTCACCATCAACTTCCTGATATGGATCTGAAATAGTTTCACGAAAGGCTGATTCAGAACCTTCAAAATACAATTCCTTTGAAATTGTCGACCTTTTCTAGAAAAGCCAACACTGTCGATCATCATTGAATACCGGTGAGTTGCGTTATACGGGATACTAGGGACGATATACAATCTCAATAGAGTATGTGTCTTGCTTGAATTGAGGATGAGGAAGAAGAAGAGATGCGAATACGGCCAAAGAATCAGCCTTGTCATTGTAATCTCTTAAAGCGCCTTAATAGAAAATGCATCAAAGCATTCTATACTATCCCACACTTTATTCCGATAATGCCTCAACCGATCATTTTTCACCTGATATATACCCCTGACCTGATTAACAATCAGCTCCGCATCTCCTTGAACCTTGAGATTTCTGATTCCCTTTTGTCTGGCCAATTCTAATCCTAATAACAGGGCTTCGTATTGATAGTGTTGTTAGTATTATCAAATTGCAACTTATAAGCTGATGGGAAAATCTCGGAGCTAGGAGATATGAGAACAACACCAGCGCCTGATCCAGAAGTTGAGCAGCTACCATCAAATTCAAGTGTCCAAATTGCATTGGGATCGTCCTCTTTCACATCTACAATAGGTATCTCTGAAGCCATGAAATAATTCCCAAAGCTAGCATCTTCGAAAAGGATCTGAGCTTTCGGATCATCTGATTTGGTCACCAAATACTTTGCCTGCGGTTCAGGATGAAGAACCTGTTGAACCCCTTTGACTGGGATCTTAGCTTTGGTCCAATCCATACTAATCTCTCCTCCGACATCTTTACAAAATCCTCTACCCAAGAGAATACCATAAGCTGCAGGAATGTCTGCAACCAGAATAGTCATTTTCACTCTCTTCTCAGGAAAAGCAACAAATGCAAACTGTGCGTCCTTAATTTGACCAATCAGAGGGACTTGTTTAGTTTCCATGGAATAACACCGTCCATATGATTTAGTCAAAGTAAGCCCAAGGGCATGAGCCACTTTTGCGAGGCATAACATTATCGAGAGGCCCTGAGTCGATAATCAATTCTGAGTTTAAACGCATTTATAAGTAGAGACAAATAAAATGGTTCAATCTTTCCCGAGGAAGAAAGCAGAGGTCAGATTATTACGAGGTGTAAGTTGAGCAGATTTGGAAGGAGACCTTTTGGCGATGATGGAGCGGCCGCTTTACTTGATAAACTTGGCGACTTTTCAAATTGTTAGGATTATTGATGAAGGTATTACTTCCTTGAAACATTTGAATTTTGTTAAGCTTCGCATGATCAATAATGTCGAAAGTAGTGTAAGAAGGAATGATAGTAGGCTCAGTTCTAATTACATGAGCTTGTGGTGGGGTACTGGCCTTAGGAGAAGGAGAATAAGGAACAGCTGTCTTTTTAGTAACCTCTCTTTCAGTTTGCGCCGAAATAGGGGTACCCCTTTTATTATGGATACGGGAGGTTCCTTATTCTTCTCCTTAGTATTTTCAGAGGCTTTACGGGAACACTGAGATTGGGACCGAGTGAAAACAGCAAATGATTGACCATCGGCTCACATTCATCTTCATCATATTCCAAATAACCAATCTTTGAGTCACGGTGACTCATCATAAGACTCATCGGCATATCCTGAAAGCTTGAAATCCTCGGGGAATCTTGTTCTTACAGTTCATCATCTTCTTCAATTATTTCCACTTTGCATTAACAGGCGGTGCTTCAATTACTAATCTCGGTTGAGCGGGGAGCTAACCGTGGCCTATCTCTCTGCGGTACACCATTGTTATTAAAATTCCGCTGGGATATCCCGTCGGAACATTGCTCACCTCTTTGAGACACTTGCTTCTTTAAAGCAATCAAATCATTAGCCATTTTTTTGAAACATAGAATCGATGTATTACCTTGAGAAGAACCTTGATTTTTGAGTTTGGGTATATCTTTCTTGATCCTTCTAGCTAGGATGAGATCATCCTCTATTTGATGGCAGATTGGTGACAGTGCAAAGAGATCTGGGATAACCGACCTTCGTAATAAAAGCTTATATCGGAGGTTGAGCATTGATGAAAAAGCACTTTTGATTTTCTAGAGTTGAATACATTTATAATGGAATTTTCGGATCAGCTTATTGAACTTAGCCACGAATTCCCGCATAGGTTCATGCGATTCCTTCTTCATATGAGTAAGGTGAGCTAACAATAGCGCATGAGAATCTTGGCTGGTTTGAAACGTTCCTCAAACTTGGTCCGCATGGTAGCCCGATCTGGAATGCATGCATTCGGGAGGTGATAAAACCATTCATTGCTACTCCTGTAATGTTTCAACGAAGAGTCGAAGCAGAGACATCTTCGTGGGCTACTCCGAGACACCGCATGCAACAAAGAAAGATGCAATATGCTCATCGAGGATCTTCTTCCCATCCCCATTGAACTTGGGAATGTTCTTACGTGATCCACGTGGTAACTCATGCGATGGAGGAGTCAAAGTAAGAGGACCAATGAGCGCACCCCAAGGCACGAGTTGAACCGCCATCCTTCTCAAAAGAGTGCATTCGAGGATCGGGTATCGACAAAGTAGTGCCGCGACAAGTTGCAGATGTTTCCGTTCTTCAGGGATCCGATTTCTCCGAACAGGTGAAGAACTTCTGGCTCGGTTAGAGACAACGCTGTTGGGAGAAAGGCTGAAATTGTGCTGTTGCAGCAACTCAAAAAGTGGATCAATTTCACCTTGAGCTCGGCGAGACCGAGTGAAGATCCTCTGGCAACAGAATCGAAAGGAGATCTTATTAAAAATAAGGCAAATATGGAGTCGCGGACACACCGAGGATAAGCTTTGTACTATTGATCTGTATATCCCAGAGTCGCCAAAAACTGTTGGTTGGATATTTTGTCAAACCAAAATATGAGGTTCAACCACAGTGCATGGGATTGAATCCCTCCTCAAAGACAGGTGAGGCTTTGCTTTTTATTGCTAATCTAAAACACGGTAAATAATATATACAATATTCACACTAATCTAACCATTGGGGTTGGGATGAAATCCCGAAATCCACATTCACACGATTCAGATATTGCTTTCGTACGTGAAATAGGTTAGAAACTATTACAGTGAAAGAAGCACGGTAGAAAAGAAATGGGAGAAACGTATTTTCTTTCGAGTAAACACAGAGCACGAAATAATCATACGAGTTTTAGATCACAGATATAGTGTCCGAGATAATTAGAAACACTGAGATTTTATGCAAAGAATAGCTCTAAGATCATGAACATAAGAACAATATCTTAAATAAGATATATTTCACAACACAAAGTCTGCAAAACAATATCAACTTCTATTCTTCAAAATGATTGAAAGAAAACACAAAGTTTTTCTCCTTTCCAATAGCCTCTTAATGCTCCAAAAATTCTCGACCTTTTAGAATGCACAAGCATCCCTTTTTTATAACAAAAGAAGCTAGAGTTTAAACAGAACAGATCCTGAAAAGTAGCATGCTAACTAGAGTTTCAGCTTTGCATGATTCTCACGCAGGAGATCAAGTCGAAGTCTGAATTAAAAATATGATAAAATGGAAATAAAAGATGTGTCATTCTAAAAATAGAAATGACATGAGACGCTGGAGCTCAATCCGAGTCATCATCTTTTGATTCTTCTCCTTTCTCTTCCTCCAGCTGAGACTGTTTGTTCCGGAACTCCTGGAACTTCCGAATAATGCCTTGCATTTCGTTTTCCTCAGGTGCAGTGGAAAGATCATTCCACATTTCGCAGGTCTCATGGATATCATCTTTAACTGCCCAGAAGCTTTTTCAACCTCTTGCTGAGCTTTCTTAAGGCCTCCAACGTATGCTCAATCCTTACAAACTGACCAATGACTTCAAGGTCGAATCCATCTACAGGTTCATGCTGAATAATCTCTTGAACTTGTTTGAAGAGATCATCTGCTGATAGGGCACTTGATTTCCCAACCGACATCTTTGGACAAATCTTTAGCAATTCTTCCTCCAGATCACTTTTCCCATCGATCAATTTATCCCTTGATTCTCTCAACTTGCTGCAGGCTTCGTTGAGAATCTTTACTCTGAACTTGATGCCCTTGATCAGCTGAAAGTGTTTATCTGTATGTGGAAGAATTGCTTCTTCTACCAAGAGATGTGCTGGTATTTGCTTCAGCACTTGGAGAGCCTCACAAGTCAAATCAAGCTGTCCAAGTTCTTCAGTGAATTCCTCATCCATCTTCTCTCCTTCCTTCTGAATTTCTGCCAAGGACTGATGAACTTTCACCACGTCTTGAATTACTTCCTTCCCTCGTTGGAGCAACTTTTGGATCCACTCATCAACCACCCTTCCTTTTACGGTAATCTTCTCAATCGTAGGCACCGATGAGAAATCGAATCCGGCAGAAGCAGAAGCAGATGGTATGGATTCCAGGGGTGTTGAGAGTTTAATCAAAACCTCTGTCAACTGCTCCACTTTTTCCTTAAACTCATCTCTGCTGACCTTTGTTTCTTTCAACTTTTGGCACAGCACGTCTATGGAAGCCCGTGCATCTTGTTGCGCTCCTTCTGTTGTTA
This sequence comes from Taxus wallichiana var. yunnanensis, assembly GCA_018340775.1. Classification (NCBI taxonomy): domain Eukaryota; kingdom Viridiplantae; phylum Streptophyta; class Pinopsida; order Cupressales; family Taxaceae; genus Taxus; species Taxus wallichiana. The sequence goes on along the minus strand of CM031235.1, from coordinate 42,134,318 downwards.
CTTTCCCTAGAGCCACCTTGGTGATCTGATAATCAGCAGCTGTTACATCATCCCTAGTTTTATCAGCTGAGGGAGTGGCGATCTCTGCGAACTTATCTCCTGAAGCATCTACCAAAACTCTTGAAACTGTTTTGGGTTTCTTGGCTGATCTCGCAGTAGAAGCCTTGAGTGAGCTGAAATCAAAGGCTGGTAGGGGTACAATCACTTTCCTCTTCCTCGGAGTTTGTTCGAGTAGCCATGGTGGTGTATCAGAGGAAACTGCCAATGTTGTAGTAGCTATATTCTACTCTCGAGGGGAGCAGATTCTACTATTGGAGGAGAACAGCGATCAACGTGGTAGTAGGTGCAATGAATAAAGGCACGAGTTGTGGGGAGTGTTGGTGATCACTTGGGTTCCAGTAGAAAGGAGTGAGCCCAGCGAAAATATTAGCCATGCTTGAAGAAGTGGATGGGAATGAGGAGGCTGAAGTGGTTGTTGAGGGGGAGGCACTGATTCGATCTCAAAGCCTTGGCTTGCCGGAGATAAGGTCTCTTCGGTTGAGCAATCATCAGAAATGGTGAAGTCAAGGGCTGACTTCCTCCTTCTTCCAAATTAATTTCTCCTATTTCTGGTGGTGTTGGTGATTCTGGCACATCCACCGTTTGAGTTGGAGAGACAATTGAAGAGATTTGTCTTTCTTTCCTCTTCTTGGGAATCTTGATTTTTATAGACCCCCCAGTATATTCCTTGTCCTTCTTCTTTTTGGAGGGCCCCGCCTCAGGAGCAGCCAATTTTGGAAACTTGTCATCTTTAAAATTCATGCCCCAAGAAGAGAGCCATTTCTTTGTACGAGCCAGAATTAGGGCTGACCTATCGGTGATAGAGGATTTTTCGCTAGCCGACCAATCAATAGGCGGAAAAACGTATCGATCTTCATTAAGCCCATCATAGGACATATCTAACACACTTTCATTGTCCCTTATACCATCTGGCAAATCAGAAATCTCTAGCGTCTGAATCTCATCAATAGTTAATCTGCTATGATCTTTTCTGCGAACCGCAACTTCGTTACGCAGATCCACCCAGATATCCTCAATGTCGGGCCTGTGCAGATGTAGGGCTCCATAAGTTCTTAGTACTCCTCGGATGTCAAAACCATCCCGAGACTTCATATGCTTCTTTAACTTCTCCTGGAGTTCACATTCGACATTTTTAGCTTTTGCCGCTGTTGAGCAAGTATATCTCCCAATAGAAATTGGGAAGGATACAGCTGCCTTATGCTTGCTCTGTTGAAATTTGTGGAAATCCAATAACTGTCTGACCAATTCTATTAGTATCAATCTATCGCCGGGATAACGAGGCAGACGGAAAGGTTCTCCGGAGTACATGACCGTTCGAAGGTAGGTAAACTTCTTGAACTGCAAGAAGATACATCCCCACTTAGATACTTCAGCCCATGCCTCGTCCGAGACCCTTGTCTTTCTCATTACAGATTGGTGTGCAGATGTTTTCGTAGAAAAAGGCGTCATTTACCCTCCTAAAGTGATCCTTGGACCCCTTCTTCGTTATTTGAGGATAATACTTATAGACTGGATTTGTGGTTCTGCTTCCTTTAGTCTCCAGCCCTGGATAGCTCCTCATCCCAGCTGCTGCATAGGCCACGTATGAGAACATATAAAACTTTCCGGTTGACAGGACCGTCGTCATCTGGGAATCAATTTCATCACTGATAAGGGTTCCCCAGTCAATCCCTTGCTCGTTTTTCCTAATGGTGACCATAAATTGGTACATCCATCCATGAAATAAATTTGATTAAATGAAGCCAAACACCCGGCTCAGTAGGGTGATAATATCGTTGATTTCTTGGATGAAATCCGATCTAGGGATAGTTCTTGGAAATCTAGATATTACTGGTTTTGCCTTAACCAAGAACTTCTTATTAACATCCTTAATGCAATTCTCCTGGTTACTGTCCCAGGCCTTCTGAGCCAATTTCATATTTAGGGCTCCATACTCTTCAAAATTTGGTAGTTTCAGAGATCATCCAAATAAGCCCCATCTAGTTTGATAACTACTTCACCAGCCTGATTCCTTACGGACCGAGAAGCCGAGTCGTAGCTGGATGCACACGCCAAAACAAACTCTGGACACTGGGCAGACATAGGGAAGCCTGCTGCAAGGGGCAAGCCACTGTCAGCTATAGCTTTCATCCATGGGGTTTGAGAAGAACTCTTCACCCTGTTCCAAAAGTCGTCCATATCTATGTTGCCCATTTCAGTATCCCTGATATCATAATTACAGTCGACATATGACGGGGATTCTGGTTTCTTAAACTTGTATTTCATCTTGCTAGATTTTCCGGCCTTCTCCTGTGATGAACCAGGATCCGACATGAAGAATATTGGAAAGAGAAAAGCTCGGAACTCCGGAGATGCTGTGCACACTGAAAAACCTGATTGACGGAAGGCGTCGGAAGAAGCGAAGAACCCGACACGCAGAAGAAGATATCGGAAAACTTTGAAAACCCGACACGTCTGATATGTCGGAGTCTTGGCGAAACCCGACACTTGCTTTCAATGGCGGAAACAGGGGAAAACCCGGCACTTGCTGTTTAATGACGGAACCTGCCGAAAACCCGGCGTCTACTGTGATGGCGGAACTTAGGAGATGCCCGGCACCCACTGTTGAGGTCGGAATGTTGAAAGACCCCGTCACTGCGAGCTTCCTTTGTATTTCGGACTTTTGAATCTGCAATACAAACTTCAAAATCCAAGAAACCAAAAACAGAGCCTTTCCTTTGAATTTCTACATAGACATCTTCCTTTCTTTTTTGTTATTCATATTCCAAACATTATGAAAGTAATTGGAATTTGGAAGGAATAGCACCAATTGATAATCTCAAAAAGAAAATAAACCCTAAAAACCCAAAACCCTTTCCAAAACAATACAGAACGAAGAAGGAAGAAAAACCCTCAACAACTGGCAAGAAATTGGAAAGAAAATATACGCAGTCGATCCAGAGAAATCAAGAATAAAGAAGGAACGAAAAATACCTTCGATTCGAGACAAGTAAAATCGAAAACAAACGATCCAGTCTGGTAACGCGAGTTTGCGGGTTTTGGGAGCGGAAGAGCATGCGAAAAATCCACGAATTAAAAATATGAACGGTAAAAATGACGTGGATTTTTACGTATTTATAAGAAAATTAGTAATAAATACGCTCCAGCTCGGCACGTGCCGACTCACCAACCCTTCGGCATGAACGCCACGTCAGCGTGTTGGAGGAGTCCAAAAACCCGACACGAGGAGATTTAGTGTATTTCGGGTTTCGGGCTTCGGAAAACATGGAGCACAAAACATGTTTTGGTACATGAATGTTCCGATGCATTGAACTTCCGAAAACCCGATTACTAAGGATTGTCTTAACAATAGGCGGGTTTCGGGTTTCGGAAGTCACGCGACACAAAGCATGTCTTAACACAAGTATGTTCCGATGCGTTGAATTTCCGAAAACCCGATTTCAAAGGATTTTTCAATACAAGGCGGGTTTCGGGTTTCGGAGGTCATAAGACATAAAGCATGTTAAAACTTATGTCAAGCTGTTAGTAACACCCGAAAACCCGATTTGCTCTAAAAGAGATCATAATGCAAAATCACTTCAAAAATTTTGTAGGGGTTATCCGATCGTTTCGTCGTGAACTCAAAACGGGGATAACAATATTCTTGCAAGCTTACATTGACAATCACAAAAGTAAATGTTGTCCTGGCATAATCAAGACTAGGGATTAATAATTTAATTCAGCTTGTTTAGCGTTCTGCTTAGGTTTATTTTAACCCTATCTTTCAGAAAGACAGTGATCTAAATTTCAATTTAGCTTTAGATAGAACATACTGGAACTGCTAAACAATCATAAGAATTCAGTCTCATATTCTTGCAAGCTTACATTGACAATCACAAAAGTCTCCAAATTTTACAATGATAACAATGCCCTCCAGGTTTTGAACCGAAGAAAGTCAAACTATCATATAAGAATACAAACACATAAGTAACAAATATTTATTTCCATTCCTTTCAAAGCTAAACAAATACATTTTATGCATTCAGCATACTTGATACAATACTCAACGGAAGAAGAACATCTTTCCTCATATAGTACATTTAGAAAATCAAGCTGTAATTCAACATAAAATCAAATTTAAATAATCTGATCATCCTATCAGATCTGCATGCTTTTACCACTTACGGCAACCATCTGCAAAAATTGTCAACATGGGTCAGTTCGATGAACTGAGCATGATAAGCACTAACTCTTAAAACAATTGCAATCCACCAACTGTTTTCATTAAACAACCTGTTTAAATGAGATCATTTCACCAAACAAGTATACATGTTTCAGACTATGCTTTCGTAATACAAAAATGAATACAAACGTGTAACTCTAATTATCGTTACAGAATAGTCCTAAATACTTCTCAAATATTTCATCAAAATATTAGGGATCAAGAAGAACGAATGTATCCAAATCATCTATCCATCTGAATTCCAAAAACAGCAAACATCAGACAGATCATTACATTCAACAGTAAAAGGAATGTCATAACAAATCATGATTCCATCAATATGTTAAAAATAGTTCTAACGGTTAGATAAAAATATCAACATAAACTCTACAACAGAAGAGAAAGAAAACAAGTCATTCATATTTCCCTTCAACAAGTTCATGACTGTACCATCTCCTAAAAAGGAAAACATTCACCTTACATGCATACGAATAAGTCAGACGAGCCACAAGAAGAACCACTGTTTTGTTAAAATCAAATATAACAAAACTCCTGTAGCTTACTAACAGTACAGTAGCTCTCACGCCAAAACAGTGATGAATATCAACCAAACAGACTCCACATGACCTTCCATACGAAGCGACATACAAGAGGATATTCACTGCCATTTCCTGTTGAGGTGCAGTCGACAACTCCTAAGTTCAATCAAGCTCAAGAATAGATATCCATGCAACAGAAGACGTAAACACGCCAACAAACCCTTACATCAACCTACAGCCCAGTCTAGTCCCTACTAACACTGTAAGGCTTTTTCGACCCAAGGTCGAAATCAAAGAACTTCTATTATATCGCAGTCAACAATAGACTCCATGGCATTAAGCAATTGATGTTACCCTAAGACTATGCAGAGATAATCATACAAAATTCCCGCAACTTGCACAGCCTCATCTAACTGGAATAATCAGAAAGGAAACATAACATACTTATTCTCATCTGGACGCATTCAGAGTTTGAAGTATGGTTTTCACGACCCACTTTTACAGAGCCAAGACACATGATATCTATCTATACTCAAGGAACCCCAACAGTGTCACAAACAACAGTGTACCAAATCAGGCTTAATTAGAGGCAGATACACTGGTTACCTTTCAAGGATTCAACTGAATCCGAACAACAGTATACAAGATAAATAATAGTTAATGATTCCAACTGTGCCAACAATGGTAACCATTCAAAATCAGGCTTAAACAAAAGCTAAATACTGATTTCGTAACAAGGAATCCAACTGAGCCTCTTCAATATTTTTCGCTCAAGCTTACACAGAAAGGAAACGTAAAAATACACCCAAAGAGTCTGTACCAAAAATTCATTACAAAATAACAGAGGTCGTATTACCTGTTACTCCTTCAAGACTCCGACAAAATCAAATTACCAATATTCAAAGATATAAAGCTTCAACAGTGGTCCATACTATACGAATCTTTCAATGTACTCCACAGAGTCGTTTTGAATACAATAAATATAATGCAACTATCATCGAGTTAAAATCCCGCAATTACAACACAAGGGATGGAGAAACAACTTCTACAGGGTCGCAATAAATACTGAAACACAGTCAATTCTCCATTCAATATCACCTAAATATCATAGCGAAATCCAACAAGATTCTGTATCCACCATCCATAATAACCACGACAGAACTTACAAGGAAGTCGAGATATACTGAACATCAATCAAAAGTCCAACAGTATCTTAACCGACAAGTAACGACCACAAGCATCAATGACAAGTATCAACTGAAGCCTGAACCCAACAAGGGAACAATACTTGGGTTCTCACAGAGCAGGTCAAGTATCTTTCAAGCATACATTTCACAGACTTACGCCGGAATGCAAAACACAATAAAATGGAGCAACAGTTCGAAATACAACACACACCCATCAAGGGTTAAACTTGAAAAATCGAACAGCAAGAAGATACAGTAACAAAATCACCCGAAGCTACCATAAAATCATCTAAACCCATAAATCATCTGAACAGAGTTGTTCTAATGAAATCACTTGAAAGAAAGCAAGATTTTTAAAGGTTAGGGCCTAACATGCCTGGTTATTTGCTTAAAATTTCGAAGCAGACCACTGAAAGAGCTCGAACCTTCTCCTCCTTTTCCAAGTTAGATCCACCAACAAAATTTTGCTATTACCATGACTTATAAATTTTCCTTGCCAGAGAAAAGAGCTAGTTACGCTCATACTTGCCATGCAACTCCAAGAAGACTGGTGCGAAGAACCAGTGATCAAACAGAGGGAAAACCGGAGTGCTTGAAAAACCAAACAAACCATTAACTTTCCATTTTGCATGCCTTCCCGTGAAACCCGAGCTCGAAGACCGAGTTCATAAATGACATTTACTCCAAATTTCCACTAAATTTCCATTGCCACCGACCGCCATAGTTGGCGATGGACAAATGCACATCAAAGACCATTTCCAACTTTGGCGACCTGCCACGTCGGCTCAAGTTAGCCGTTTTAAAAACCTCCACCAAATTACCTGTCCCTCATGCTTATCCATGCATTTAATGACATAAAACTGTCACCCATGGTTCACACCCTTCCATAGGTCCCCTTCTTCCTTGTTCAATAGTTAGGTTAGTAACTTAGGTTAGGATTTAGGATAACACCTAGTCTAACCTCTTAGCACATAGATACTAACTTAGAACATTAGCTCTTAGCCTAGGTCTAGGTTAGATTAACACTAATCTAACCCCTAGGTTAGGTTTAGTTTTAGGTTACTAACCTTAACAAATCCAGTTAGGTCTAATATTTCAAATGCTCAGAAAAAGAACCTTCAACATACATTCACGAACAGGGTTCACTCCTGTACTGCCAATAGGCTATAGAATTTTATGTAACTGAATTATTACCTGGTCCATGATCAAGACCTTCCAGATATATCACGATATCGGGCACCAGTTCATTTAACATGATCAACCTGAGTTATACTTCGGACTAGCTTATTCAATGCATCCAGACCTTGTAACCTGCTTAAGGTCTATAATTTTAATTCATCACGAATAAGCTTAAAGCACCACTTGGATCAATACCACTGATCCAAGGCTTGGTCTTATAGATGGATAACTCCATAATTCATTCCAAGATCAGATTAAACTCAGGTGTAAAATGAAAGAAATAAAAGAGTCCAATCATATTCCAACTCAGTCAAAGATCTGCAATTTGCAAAGAAGATACAGTACATATCAAGCATGACTTCTCAATCAAGGGAACACATCCTTTCAAAAGAAATCACATATCAACACTTGTATGCTCAGGAGGAAGTAACTACAGTCCAAGGTGTTACACCCTTTCCTCCCCATCGACACCCATGCAAACTCGGGATTTAACTCCTCACACGGTGTTATATCTAACTTGCAAGCTCACCGATGGACCCCCTCATTGCCTTCACTTATATTGCTGATCCTTAGCCTCCACAGGAAATCAATCCATGGGGAACCTTATTCCTCATGTTCATCCTTTGTCCACATAATAAATTTGTGTCTTGTTGATCCTAATACCTTGCAGGCCCTTCGTGCCCATATTCTACGCATCGACTGCACACCGTCCCATGAGAACCTCCTGATCCAACTAGGATTATCGAGCCCGCAACCAATTCTGTGCCTGCACCACGTTCAAATATGTGTTCTTTCCAAGATTCTTAGGGCCACATCAGATGATGTAGACACATTACACTCACTTTAACCCTTTGATCCGAGTTCCTTCTCGGCCTCTTGGGCCCGAAACCCCGATGTGGTTGTATATCATCCCCTCCGAATCGCTTCTCACTTGTGCCAAATTAACTTGGACACATTAAAAATCATTTGCGACCCATCGTTTGACCTTCGCACCATTTCCTTGGCTCGCTAACTTAGTTTGGCACTTTGCAACTTAGCTCGAGAGTTATGCCTCGCATCGGTCTTGACAACCAACTCGCCACTTGATTCGACAGCTGGTTGCCTCCCCATACTAGTTTTGAAAATTTTCAAATTTCTTTAGATTTTAACTAACCTTTTGGAGATTTCTCAAGCCAAGAAGGTGAGAGAAATGCGGTGGCATGCCCTAAAACCAAATTTTCCAAATTTTTCCCATTTTTCACTAGAATTGGCCGAGTTTGAACCTTTTAAAACATAGAAGAGGAAAATGCACTTAATGATCCCAAACTTCCCAAAATCACCGTAAATGCTCTAAAATCATCGAAATTTACTTGAAAACTCCATATTTTTCCTTGAAACTCTAGCTAACTATCCTAGTTTAATTTTCTTGATTGTCTATTTTACCAAGGGGTAAAAATGGATAACAATTTGGTGACTCACGGGGACATCTACCTACTAGATGGATTAACTAGTAGCTTGAAGTCTCCATTGGGCATGGAGTTAGCTGATATTATAAAACTTGATCTAAGACTATCAAATCCTTCCCCCTAATCCACTTAAGCAACTTTGCTTGAACTTGAAATTGATTCACCGCTCAAATTTTCCAACTTTTATAAGAAAATCTTGAAATTTAGATCAAGTGGAAATTTGTTTTGAATTTGGAATTATTTTATTTGTTGCCTTTGCAAATCTGATCCTCTAGGATGAAAAATGAAGCTATGAAGCTATCCCCAAAATCCAATTTCTTTCAAATTATGAAGAACCGAAATACGATGATTTCTTGGCAAGTGTGAAGCATTGCAAAGTTTGGAGACACATGCTGATTTGGGATGCTTAGAAATGATGTTAAAATTGATTTCCTCATGAAAATGCCTTGATTTAAATAGATTGTGCTAGAGAAATAACAACACATGTCACACTATATAAAAAGAGGTAGATCATACATGCTTCAAGTGAAACATGTAGAGTGTGTACAAGCACTTGTTTTGCTAAAAACAAACCTACCTAATCTATCCTAAGCGGGAGGAAAGGGAAAATTACAAAAATCCCGTAACTAGAAGGGAGAAGTAGTTTCCCTTCCTTATAAATTAGGACCATGTAACTAATTTTACGTGGACATGGTCATGTGTATGTGTTTCACCGATAAGTTGCGTATGTATGAGCAAAAACGATAGGGTAAGGGTGAGGAGGAATACCTGTGAATGAAGATGGAAGGTAGAGTGCACGTGTTCTAACTTATCGATTTGATGCTGATTGTGAGAAATTCCTTTCTCGATAGGAGGGACTACGAAATGAAAAACAAGACCACAAGAGGAATATTAAACAATATATGTCAGTGGACTACCTAGCATATGCTAGATCCAAGAAGTGTGATACTTCCTAGATGGTTGTCAATCCATTGTTTAATATAATTTAATGTAAGAAATAACATAAGAAAATAACATCCTACTATAGTTGATATGATTTAGGTACCTCATTCAAATACAATAATAAAATTTAATCTAACAGGTAAGGTTATGGTCAAATATGGAGGTGGGGCGGAGTAGCCAAGGTGGTGGGATAGGTAAGGATCAAGTTTTGGGTGAATGTTATGAGGTTGATGTTACATGTATAATTACAAAATACGAGAGACCAACATCGGTCTAATATGACCGATACCGAGTTGAGTGGAAACGACGATGGTTTGGGTTAATCGGCATTAGTAGGGCTCGGGATGATAGAATCTCAATAAAGTTTGGTTTTGGTGATTCTCTGTGATTTCATAGAGAATGGGAGAATGAGGATTAGGTTGCTAAAGATGTTGAGAATTCTCAAATATGTCCAGGGTCGGGTATAGAGAGTTCGGAGCTTGTAGGTGGTTAGGTGGAGAGATTGAAATGAAGGTGGGAGGTGATGACATGTAAAGGAGGCTGGGACTCCCAAACAGAGATAAAGAAATTTATCTAAATAAGCATGGAAAGATGTAGATCCAAATGCACTTACTTGTATTTGCAGACCTAGTGGTTGGATAAAGGTGATGGTTGATCCTTGGAACTGGTGGTCAGTGTCATGGCCTTGCTTTTTGGAATGTCATCATGAATGCTTAACCTTTATATCAGTCTTGATACTTGTTTAGGATGTCTAGATGTGTAAGAGTGCTCTGGTGCATGCTTGCATGTAGATCTCTCTTCTCCAAAACTCAAATAATTCTTCCAACCTATGGAACAAGGTTACCAAAGTGAATATATGGTAACCGATAATGGTTTAGGTTAACCGGTGTTGATTTAGGGTTAACTAGCATCGGTTAAGGTGGGAAATCCTAGGTTTCCAAAATAACAGATCTTGGCTATCTTTTTTACCATTTATGCCCATTGGTTTGGGTCTAAAATGGTATTTTCCATGTAAGTAAGTGGGCATGTTGTTAGAGAAATAATAGGCATGTAGTGTTAGGGTTAGACCAAGTCTTAGTTAGTTATGGTAAGTAGAGATTGAGTCCTAGTTAGAAGGAAACATGCTAAGAATAGGTTCATGATGAGGTGTCTAGATGATGTGGTGGGGTGAGGTGTCTAGGTGAGGTGGAAATTAATTTAATTAAGGCAATTAAATAATGAATATTGTGAGAATGGGCATTAATTTAATTGTAGGTAATTAAGCTAATATATATGTGGGGTAAAGGGGAAGTGTGAACTGGTTTCTACATTTATTCCCTTTTTGTCACGTAGCTTGTATTGGTAAGTGATGCTAAATAAAATAGGTAGTGATAGCCCCATGTGTGGGTGAAGGTGATTCCCATAAAACTAGGAACTGATGAGGTGTTAAATAGAATTAGTGAGTGGTTTGATAAATGTGTAGTTTGTTTGGAAGTGAAGGTAGGTGGGGAAGGGATGAGTATGATGGGAAAGGGTGATGGTCTACTAGGGAAATAAGGAATAGGACAAGGTCAAATTGGGAATGGGTAATGGCTAAATCGGGAAATAGGTAATGGGCCAGGGTCACATTGGGTAATGGGTAATGGAAATAAAATGCATGCACACGTATAGACTACAACACGATACCATGTTGAAGATATTGTAAAATCTACGTTGTCCAAGGTGGATAGGTTTATCCGAGCAAGGGTGAAGTGATTTAGGTATCAAAGGCATAGGCTATGGTCCGTAAAACACAACATAGGTTAGGTCTGTAATGTTTAGGTATGTTTCGATAACCAACGCTTTGTTTGGGATAGACAACATGATAGTAGGCAAGGTATGGTCATTAGGCCAAACAACAATGAGGGTAATAACATCGCAAGGTATAGTGAGTACATGAGGTCAATGGTCACAAAAAAGTGGTTCAGGTCTAGGTAAATAGGTCATGGCATGTGTAAGGCCAAAGTATAGGTAAAATAACAAATCTTGAGACATAACTAAGAAATGTAGGGGTAGTTTTGGCTCATGTAGGTTCCATCAATGTGGGTGAGGTCAAAGGTTATCGGTCAGTGAGGAGTTGAGGTCAAAATGAGAAACATGGGGTAAAAATGATAGTAGCAGATAACCGATGCAGCTTTAAACTTAACCGACGTCGATTTGGTATGACCGAGACCCATGGAGGGTGGAGAGATGCTAGTAGGGCACCGGGATGGAGGAGAGGAGGAGGAGATAGGCACGAGACCGACATGGACATCAGATGGGCGATGATTGATGTCTTTGTATATCGTCATTTTGATTATTATTTTGATATATACCAGCTTGCGTGCTAATGATAGTGAGGTTGTATATGAGGGAATTTTATTATGTTGTTTCAGTTTTATATTTGATGGATACACATATTTTCATAGTGATATAGATGATGATATTTATGAGATGAGTGATGTACATGTGTTGTAATTTTGTTTGTTGTTTGTATGTGATGGAAACTAGGTGGATTAGGCATGGTGGAGTCAGGTCGGTTAGGCATGATGGAGTCAGGTCGGTTTAGGCATGATGGATTCAGTCGGTTTAGGCATGGTTGAGTCAGGTCGGGTTAGGCATGATAGAGTCGAGGTTGGTTTAGGCATGGTTCAGCTAGGTCAACTAGGCATGGTTGAGTTAGGTTAGTTAGGCATGGTTGAGTCTTGTTTTTAGTTTTTGATTTAATTTCCAAGTTATTAGTAACATGGGAAACAAATGATGAGTTTATGGTAGATATTTACAAAATTTGTGATATCATGGAAATGTGAAATGATTGAGTGGATGTTTTTATGATGTGATAAAATGGTAGGTATGTGTGTTTGTTGATTGTTTAACTTCCAAGTGTTGAGAAAAATGGAAACTAAGTAATATAGAATATTAATAGGAAAGTGGGGAAATGGGTTAGGGTAACGAGTTGGCCAAGCTAACCTCCAAAGACCCCATGCCCTCCAAGTGCTTCCTACATAGCCCCAGTGAAAAGGGGCCTCAAGCCAATGTAGTTTACCCATAAGCTAGGGAAGAATATGATGAGGTAGAGGAATGCGTTAGTAGGTTTTAGGTATGATTCACTCTAGGTCATAAGCATGGTTGAGTCTTAGGTGAAGGTGAAAATCTTTAAAATGTAGATATCGATGGTCTGGTCCTGTATAGGAGAATCAATAGGTGATGTAAAAGGTGAATGGTTACCAAAAGAGCCACTTGATTGATAAGGACAATAACGAAGCTACCATACCAAATATTGGCTTATGAACATAAGACCATTAAGACATTGTATGATTGACTATTGCAAGATTGAAGAAAGTCACATGATCATGAAATGTCATGTTTGCAACAAGTCAATTGAGAAGATAGAAAATTAGGGTGAAAAGGCAGTGAGGTGAAAATGGGTGGCTTAGTGTAACTTATTGTACAACAACATGTGAACCTCCGACAAGAAACCCATGAACAAAAATAGGCAAGTCCATGATGAAAAATTTATCATTTTATTCTTTTTTTGTGTTTTTGATAGAGTGATCGATGTGGGAAGTCTATGTGGGATGATTATATTATCTCCTTGAGTTCTTCGTGAAGCTGATCAATGTGGGAAGCTTCTGTGTATTTTATTTTTTTATGCAAGGATAGTCATTTTTTCTTATAGACTATGTGTAGTATGGAAATATTTGTAAAGTTTTCCTTCGAGGAGCAATCTATTTATATCAGCGAGATAGAGAGAAGAGATGTCCCTTTTGAGGAAGTCATATTTTTGCTAGAAGATTTTCTTAAGAGTTAAATCCCATTTTATTTTTGGATGTTTGACATAGTCACAATAGTCATGGTTTAGGGTTGGCCAATAATAGCCTAGGTGAAGAATGCATTTAGTGATGGCTAAGCCACTAAAGTGACCTCTAAAAATTCTGCCGTGAACTTTGTTGATAGTGTAGGGAATTTCGGAACTTGTAAGGCATCGTAATAGAATACCATCGAAGCCACGTTTATAAAGAATACCACCCATGATGACATAGCAAGAGACGCCTTTAATAAAAGCATGTTGTCCATTGCGAGTGAGATTGGGAGGAAGAATGGAAAGGGAAAGGTAGTCTATAAATTGCTTATACCAAAGGTCACATGGGTCAGGCACAATAGTTACGATGGAGTTGACATCTTGAGATAATAAGAAGGTAATTACAACCTTTGTATTATGAAAATATTTTGGAGTTAGAAGACGAAGCGGGTATCCGAGAAGCCAGAGCAGCCACAATATCCATAAATTTCTTAGTAGAATGTGGGGTGGTTTGAAGTTCATAATGCTTAAAGGTATTCAAAATTATGTCAACATGATGTTTATACTATTTAAGTATTTCTTTATGACAATCGTATATACCATTGACTTTGTTTACAAACTTGCTTAGGAATAACCAAATATATTAATTGATTTAACATTTAGCGTGATGGCGGTTTGAAGGCCTAATATGAGTGCTTCATATTTAGTGATGTTGTTAGTACAATCAAAATCTAGTTTGAAAGATAAAGGCATAGGTTCACCATTAAGAGGAATGAGGATAACACCTGCACTTCCTCCACACTGACATTTGGAACCATCAAAGAATAAGGTCATTTGGTAAGTGGTATCATCCAAAGAGAGGGTAGTAATGGATTCATCTGGGAAATCAAAGTTAGAGGATTTATTTCTTGTGAGAGGTGTATATGCAAGCTGGTCATTGATGGTTTATCCCTTGATAAATTTTTGGTGGATTAATTCAAGGCCAGGTTTTATAAGAATCATGAGAAAACATGCGATGTTGATGTTGGTAGGGTTTTGCATACATGCAATGTAAATGGTTAGTGTTAGTGTTGACAAAGGTTTTGTGGTTGAGTAGGTAATGACCAAGTTTAGTGGTGACAAAAACTAAGGCTAAGAATTTTTTTAGCACGGGTGTACCTAGTTTCATAGTCTAAAAGGGTACGACTTATGTAATAAACCACTTGCTCCTGTCTTGCTCATCGCGATGAGTGAGCATGACACCTAAGGAATGGCCAAGTATAAAAATGTATGGGAAAAAGGGTTGGTCATATTTAGGGGAATGAGCACTAGGGGTTGGAGAAGGTATTATTTTAAGGTGTCAAAGGCTTTATGGTAGTCATCATCCCATTTGAAGGAGACTTCCTTTTTAGCAATTGGAAAGTTGTGAAATAAATTGATGAATATATTGCAAATTTAACTTGCAAACATAAAATTTAATGGAGATTAGTAGGTGGAGGCATTTCAAGAATAGCATTTACTTTAGAATGTTCAAATTCCATGCCATGTAAAGAAACGATGAAACCAAAGAGGTTTCCTTAAAGAACAATACGAAATACTTATTAGGTTAAAGATGAACACAATACTTGATGAGGAAATCAAATATGACCTTTAGGAATGTCAGTGTTCGACCTAATGTTTGGATTTGGAAATAATGTCATCTACATAATATTCCAAAATACAATCCATGATGTCATGGAAGATGTAGGTCATGGCTTTCTTGATATATGTAGCACCAACGTTTTTGAGGCCAAAAGGCATGAATCAATAACAAAAAGGTCCCCCAAGGGGTGATGAAGGTAGTTTTGTGTTGATCTTTTGGAGCGAGTAATATTTTATTATAACTTGAGAAACCATCCATGAGTGAGAGCATCTCATGGCCAAGTGGTGAGATCAACCAGTTGGTCAATGCTTGGTAGAAGAAAGTCATCTTTTGGGAAAGCTAAGTTGAGGTCATGGAAATCCATACAAATGCGAAGTCCCATTATCACTTTTGTGACAGGAACAATGTTAGAAATCCATTGGGGATAGTCAATGGGTAGGATGAACGAAATCTAGAGAAGGTGTTGAAGCTCTTCTTTGAAAAGAAGGGAAATGGGAGGATGCACTTTCCGCAACTTCTATTTTATGGGTTTGGCTTCAGGAATAGTTACGATATTATGGACCACAATGTTTGGGTCAATACCGGGCATATGAACATAGGACCAAGAAAAATTATTGCTATGGTCCCAGGAGGAAAGAAGTAAAAGCTTCTGTTTAGCAACATCTAAATATTGGCCTATCTTTAGAATGTGCGGGTCATCCTGAGTGTTAATGTTTATTTCGATGGTTGATTCATTCAAATGGTTTGCATCTCAAAATGAAATGATAGGTAAATATATGAATATTCTCGTGCCAAGGTATGTGAGGATAGACTCATCATCTTGACATTGAATGACGTTAATATAAGGTGTATCATCATTGATCATGTCGAGAATATAGGAATGGGATAGAAGAGGGATCCTCACCATTGTGTTGATAAGTCGAGATCCCAAGAGAAATGGTGTTCACGAATTTTTTTTGGAGGAATAGATTTAATATCTATAGACTCCATGGGTGAAGGTGGTGACATTGGTGAATGGGGTGTAGAAGGATTTTCATCCTCAATGAGGTCGATGCGGGCCTTTAAGGAAGATGGTGTAGAAAAGCCAATGCCACTACAATCTTTGTGTTTACAAGTGGTACATGGGATGCTGGTATGATGACCTTGTTCATAAAAATTGAAACCAAATCCTTTCCACAGAAATGATGAAGGAAAGTATGGGTGAAGTGGTGGTTAGTGAGAGATTGGAGGTCGATGAAAAGGGTCATGTTTGGCATAGAGGTTTGGGTGAATAGGTGGTAGTATCAAGGACCCCATACATTACTTTAGTGTGAAGATGGGGAGGACCATAAGGAAAAACCTCTACTATGTGAGAGTCATAATGAGGGTATTGGTGTAGGTTTCCATACTTTTGCAGAGTTAAGAATATGTTGATATTATAGAGGCGATACTCCCCCAAAGTGAGGTGTTGAAATTGTTTTTCTAAGGGATTGATAGTAGATGTATGGGTAGTGGGGATAGAAGAATCACTAGACGATTGGGGTGAGGGGTACCAGCTTGTTTGGGAATTAGATGGGAAAACTATTGAAGTTGTGGTAGTAGTAGGAATAGGATATTTAGGTGTAGGAGAGGTGGCGGTAGCATTGGTTGATGGGGATGTGGGTGAAGAAGAAGTGGGGGTAGTGGCGATTCCTTAACTGGTACAAAGCACATCATTATGTTGGTACAACATGTTACAAGTTTTGAATGGTGATGGGTCACCGGGATAGTATAGGTATGCCCTTCATATTCAAATTTTACATAGCGGTGTAATGTTGTAGAACACAACCCATGAAGTGAATCCAAGTTTGGCTGAGTAATAGGTTATATTAAAACTCCCCTCTAAGATGTAGAAAAATTCTAGGATAGTGTGAGGGCCTATGTGAATGTGAAGAATAATGGTACCAAGGGTGGAAGTGATTCCATCATTGAAGGAGCAAAACATAACCGGATTTTTATGCATACAATTTGAAGGATACACATCTATTTATACACATGGGAGGAGCTGATGTTGATGTTAGCACCACCAATGATCATAAGGCATCGTACATGTATGTTATCTGATACAGCAGAGATGAAAAGGGTGGGAACAAGGTCATCTAATTGGAGAGGTACAATCTCCTCATCAGAGAAACCGAGGGCGATGACTTGATGAGTGGGCATGGGGGTAGAAGAATGAGATGATTTGGTAATGGAGGCCATTAGTGTGGGGCCATTACCTAAAAATTTGATGGATTACAAAACCTCCATAAGGGCTTGTCGATGATATTCAAAAGTTTGGACGAGATCGTACAAATTTTTTTTAGAGGGGATTGATGTAATTGGTTTATCATTGTACTATGGGTGACCCTATTAGAAAAAGGGTATGCGAGGCCCTCGAATGGTGATTTTGGGCACAGTTGTAGATGGTATATTGGGCACAAGATTGGTTGATGAGCTAGTTAATTTTTCTTTTATTTTTTCCTTTTAGGCACGGGTGGAAACTTGGACCATGTTAATATAAGGGAAGGTGGTAGATGGAGAAGGTGTGTCATGAGTAGTGTAATGAAATGATGGGAAGAAAAATAATGGTGGGAAGAACCTTGTGAAATGAGTAGGGCACATTGGAATTTAGGCAGTGGTTTGGCTAAATCTCTGATACAGACCATGTTGATCTCCAATTTTGGAGGTGGAAAAAAAGGTTGTGTGGGTGGAGATGTAGGTTCATTTAAAGAAGTAAGGGACGATGGCGTGTGGTGACAAGAAAAGGTGGAACATGGTCCTCATCAAGAAGATCATCATCATTAAAATTTGCTTCAAGAGGGAATAATTAGAGGAGAACAATCTTGAGAGCCTTACAACCTTCTACATCATGTCCCGACACAAAATGATAGGCACAAATTTTAGTTTCATCAAACACTTTTAGTTTGGATTTAAGGGGGTCGTAAGGTTGAAGCAGATAATGTGATGAAGGAAGTCTCTTAGAGGTTGGTTAGAATGTTGGCATAGGACCCTACTAACGGATCACAATGGGAAGTGATTGTGGGTTTGGGTAAAGTTTCGAGATGATCGTAATTAAGTGGCATTATAGGAGGAGGAATAATTTGGACCACCGGCTTAGTAAGTGGTACTACCTTAGGTTTTGATGGAATCTGCTTTGGTAAAGGTTTGGTAGAAGAGCTAGTAATGGAAGGTTTTGTTGGTTTAACTACCTTATTGGAGGGTAGTGGGTTCTGGGTCTTTAGTTTTTACCTTCTTGGGTAAAGTTTATATGGGAGTACGTGATGTAGAAAGGAAAATAGATGGTGGAAGAGGACAGAGTTACCCATGGAGACAATAAAGTTCTTTGTGGAAGTGGTTGTGAAGGCTAGGTGGACGGTATGGGTTAAAGTCATATGGGAAAAGTTGGGGTTATTATAAGAAGTAGAGGTATATGTGGTAAGAAGTTTACATGTGAGGGAGAGGGTATTTTTGTATAGGTAAATGAGGTGTAATGAAGGATTGTGATGAAGGAGTAGGTTGTTTAGCTTTTGATTGGCTTTTTGCAAGAGGCTTCTTGGCCGGGGTTGATGGGTGAGGTCCTAGGAGGGATGGAAAAGGAGAAGGTGACAAAGGTATGATAGGTGAGACTTGTGTATGAGGCCTAGAGGTTTGGGTCTTCCATTTAGGTGGAGGAACAATTTTGGTGTGGGTTTTGGAAGACATGGCTAAGTCTAATTTGATAGGTGGATAGGTAAGGATTGACGTCGAATGACACCCAAGGTAGTGATCGGTCTAGATATAAACAAAGATATAGGTGTGGGTAGGTTTTTAGGCATTAGAATGGTTTTAGTCATGGTTATAGGTTTAGATGTAGGTAGAGGTGATGAAGAAGAAAATGTTTTGATAGGCATGGTCGTGGTCGATCTGGTGCTGAAAATACCTTTGGATAGATCATGGAGGTATCTTCAGAAACATTTGCATTTGAGTCCAAAAGGGGGCCGAAGATGTCCCAGGGGCATGGAGTTATAAACGTAATCCAAGAGATTGGCTAGCCATGAAAATGGGATGGCTATAGGAGGATATGTAGTTGGTTTGGTGGTAATCCTGTAAAATATGTTTGTGAGACAAGGAATTTATTAGTTTCAAATTTTTGGGTAAAAGAGTTAAACCAGTCAACCAGATCCTAGAATGATGAGGAGAATCATCCCCAACATGTATTAGTGTGTTTGAAGAACTCCCATGGGTAGGAGAGATGGTAGATGGGGTGAGGTAGACTTATCCTTTGGTAGAGGAGAAGGCGATGATGATTCTCCTGTGGATGGGAGAGTTTATACTATTGATTGTTCGGTAGGTTGGGAAGTAGAAGATGAAATGGTATCAGTAGAAATCATGGATTCCTCCATGGGTGAAGGAGAAGATGAAGGGGACTCCTCTGAGGGAGAAGAAGTGAAAGAGGTATGCTCCTTTGTGGGTAGATGATCTCATGCCATAATTTCCTCAATAGAAAAAATAGGTGGAATTTGAGGAACGATAGGTACGATATCAAAAACTACATGGACTTTGAGACATTGTTCACTAGTTTAAGGTTCACTATTTTGATTAGATGATGGTTTTGGTTAGGAATTACTTCTTAAAGATGTGAAAATTTTGATTTTTAGCGCATTCGGGTTGTCCATGACTAGGTCTCCATCATCTATCATCTCTTGGACAATGTTCTTGAAAGCTATGAAATTACCATCATGATGGCCTTTGATATGATGATAATTATAGTAGTCCTGTTCTTTATACCATGCGGGCATATGACAAGAAAGATCAAAACTGGTATGAGGTTTTATGGGAGGAGGTCTAATGATGCCAACTTTAAGAGTATTTTCCAAGACTGAAGAATAGGGCTCTCCAATTGAAGTGTACTTCCATTATTCTCACCGGAACTAAAAAGTTTGAATAAGGAAAGATTGAAATAAGGTTTGACTTGATTAGAGGGATGAGATGGACTAGATTTGAGAACTATCATGCTTTGGCGATCCTTTGGCTTTTGAATAATTATTTTAGGGTTTTGAAGATGAAGAAGAATCATTTGATTTGAACGGGATGTTCTTGTTTTGTAATTGGATTTTATTTTCTTCAATGGTGTGAATTTCAAAATTTTGTGCCATGGTGAATGCTTCGTCAAAGGTATATAAGGTTTGTACTGTAGAGTTGGTGAGATGTGTCTATCATAAGCTCCGGTGAAAAACTCAATAAAGTTAACTTAAGGTAACTGGATTTTTAATTTGTTGATAAGAATTCATTAGCGAGAAATGAAATATGTGATAGATTCATTGTTGTACTATCATGTTGAATATAGCTTGGTCATGGTGACCTTTTTGACTATATTGATCGAGAAGTGGTCCAGAATGCTTGAGCCACTTAGTTAAAGGAGTAGATGGAATGTCTAGGTAAACTACTTGTAATAATCTAAGGCGGGTACTATTAGGGACATGGGAAGTGTTCGTAAGAGAAAAGCATCGTCATGGGTGATTAGGTAGTACCCATGTTTGAATGAACAAAAGTGTTGTTGTGGGTCCTCTTTGCTATTGAAACAGATTGAACTTGGACATTTCCCAATGCACGGGGTATGGGTGAATATGAATAGATGGATGAATAGGCTCATTAGAGATCTCGTCATAGGTCAAGGAGTTATGAGAGACGAAACCGATGCTTCTAATGTCTGCATCTTTTCCATCATCATCCTAATGAGGTCATTGGTGGGTTATGAGGAATGAGAACCTCTGCAGAAAGGAAGGTTGCTAATGGGTGTATATTGTGGATGGCATCCTAGTACATGAGGCTTCTAAACATGAAAACTGTGAAGGGGGATAGATATGGGTGTAATGTATCCCGAATAAATGATAGACGATATTGGGGTTACTATTGATGCATGTAAATAGGTCGGGTGGTTGTAATGACTCTCATAGTAATTGGTGGTAGGGACTATGGGTTGGAAAGGAAAAGGTTTTGGAATGGGGTGTGGGTTTCCAACACTGGAGGTGGTTATGATGCAACTGGTATATATGAGGAAAAGGGGGTAGATGAGGCCATGTTCAAGGTGGTTAGTGAAGGAACAGTTGACACCGCAGTGTAATGGATGTCATTGGGGTAGTAGCTATGGTAGAGGTGGGACCTAACCGAGACCACGGGGGTAATGTGGAAGTGGGGGCAAGGGCATGAGGAATAGATACATGAATGTCATAAACTAATTGTCTGAGGAGTCTTGGGTAGATGAGTGGGAAAGGTAGTATTATAGGGCCGTGAGATTCTAATCAAGGAGTCTTGCGAACTCCTTGTCTATGGTAGAAATGGTGATAGGATGAGTTGGATCCATAGGAAACAGGATGGAAGGTGATGATGGGATAGGTGGGAGTGGCTAAAGACTAGTATGAAATATAAGGGTGTTATCTGGTTGTGAGTCAACACCATGTGAATTAGCGTTGACGTACTTTAAACTATATTCTAGACATGTTAGAGAAAGTAGCAGAATGGGAAAGAATGGATAATGGTAGGTAAATTTGGTCAATGTTTTAATTTAGAATAAAAAAGAAAACCAATGTTGGTTGACTTGACCGATGATAGTTTAAGGGAACCAATGATCGATATAGTAACCAATAACTTTGGTTCTTTGCGAAAACACTAGTTTGAGAAAATGAAGCAAAGCGATGAAAGATGAAATGAGAAAATCGAATCGACATTGATATCAGAATGTTATGAATATGATGATGACATTATGAATTCAAATAGGAAAGAGAAGGTGATGAAAGATGTTTCGGTAAAATATCCAAAAGAGATGGTAACCGACACCGATTAGGTGGGAACCGATGATGATTGCTAGATTGACGCCAATTACTTATGAAATCTAAAGAAGTGAAGAAAAATGAACTTTTTGTGAATTAAATAAGATGAAGGAACAACCCGGGAGACTTGAGGATAATAATATGAGGCAATCGACACACTCATAAATAGTTGGAATACTCCAACTATGATGGGGAGTGTGAAAGGAAAAAGAAAATGAAGACACGTAATCCTCACAACTCAAAACACAATTCAGGAAGAAAGTTAAGAAAAACATGTAATCCTACGAGTGAATTTTATGTTATTTTAGCTTATGCTATTTGAGAATGACTTGGTGAATTTAGAACAAAGTAATTTTTGTTGGGAAGGCGTTACATGAAGAGGTAATCTAAAGGGGAGGTTTCAGGTTATGTTTTGGTGGGGATGGTCCTTTCTCTAAGGTATGACTGGATAGAGAAACTAGTGGAACCCACTACCAATTCTCTGATCATGTGATCATTGAAAACTTCTTCCAGGTAAAGTGTTGTTTAAGAAGATGTGTAAATTTAGATTTGTGCAGTTTGGCAAAGAGAGAGAAGAGAAAATGCTTTCTATAATTCAATTATGTCAACCATCAGCTGGGCATGACTTCCAGTGTATAGGTTTCCCTCAATTTTAAATGTGAGCTAATAATGCAGCATACAAGGATGAAATGCAACAAATTTTATAACCCAAATCGATAGTTATATTCAATGTAGCAAGTGATGAATAGGAGAGAGGATGATTTTCACTAATGTAGAAATAAAGAAGAACAATTATTTTTAAATGCACCAAAAGAAATGTTTCATTTAGAGCAATTAGAAAGAAGGAAGATTACCGAGAAGAGAATATTTAGTGAATAAAAATTTAGAAAGGAAACACACAAGATGCAACCTATATGAATATAAATAAACCCAAAAACGAGGGTCCCACTGGGTATGCCAAAATGTTTCACGATACGTTGCGTACGTATGAGAAAAAAAGATAGGATAAGGGTGAGGAGGAATACCTATGAATGAAGGTGGAAGGTAGACTTCATGGATTCCAACTTCTCCATCCAATGCTGATTGTGAGAACTTCCTTTTGCTAGGAGGAACTACCTGAAATGCAAAACAAGACCACAAGAGGAATATTAAACAATATATGTCAGTGACCTACCTAGCGTAAGCTAGATCCGGAAGTGTGATACTTCCTAGATGGATGTCAATCTATTGTTTAATACAATTTAATGTAAGAAATAACATAAGTAAATAACATCCTACTGTAGTTGATATGATTTAGGCACCTCATTCAAATTTAATCTAACATGTAAGGGTATGGTCAAATTTGGAGGTGGGGAAGGTAACAAGGTGGTTTGGGATAGGTCAGGATCAGGTTTTTGGTGATTTTTTTTATTTAGGTGAATGTTATGAGCTTGTTGTTATAGGAAAAATTACCAAATATAGAGACCGATGTCGGTTTGATATGACTGATACCAGTTGAGAGGAAATTGATGATGATTTGGGTTAACTTAGGTGTCGGTAGGGTCGAGGATGATAAAAATCCATAAATTTTGGTTTTGGTGATTCTCTATGATTACACAGAGAATGCGAGAATGAGGATTAGGTTGCTAAAGATGCTAAGAATTCTCGAGAGATTTCCGAGGGTCAAGTATAGATATTTGGGAGGTTGTAGGTGGTTAGGTGGAAAGATTGACAGGGGGTGGGAGGTGATGAGATGTAAAGGAGGCTGGACTCCCAAACAAGGATAAAGAAATTGATTTAAATAAGCATGGAAAGATGTAGATTCAAATGCACTTACTTATATGTAGACCTAGTGGTTGGATAGAGGTGATGGCTGATCCATGAAATTGGTGGTCGATCCACATGGCTATGCTTCCCGAACGTTACCGTGAATGATTAACCTTCATATCAGTCTCGATATTGGTTAAGGATGTTTGGATGTGAAAGAGTGCTCGATGCGTGCTTGCGTACGAGATCTCTCTTCTGAAAAACTCCAATAATTCTTCCAACCTCTAGAAAATGGTTACCAAAGTGAATATATGGTAATTGATGATGGTTTAGGTTAACCTTTATCAGTTTATGGTTAATCGGTGTCGGTTAAGGTGGGAAATCCTAGGTTGCCAAAATAACAGATCTTGGCTATCTTTTTGACTAGTTCTACTGTTGGTTCGGGTATAAAATGGTATTTTCCACGTAAGTAAGTGGGCATGTTGTTAGAGAAATAATAGGCATGTAGTGTTAGGGTTAGACCAAGTCTCAATTAGTTATGGTAAGTAGATATTGAGTCCTAGTTAGAAGGAAACATGCTAAGAATAGGTCCATGATGAGGTGTCTAGGTGATGTGGTGGGGTGAGGTGAAAATTAGTTTAATTAAGGTAATTAAATAATGAATATTGTGAGAATGGGAATTAATTTAATTATATGTAATTAAATTAAGATACATGTGGGGTAGAGGGGGAGGGTGACCCAAATTTGGCATCTACATCATGAGTGAAAAAATTACATAGATCCAATCTCCCACCCAATTCATTATGGTATCAACTGGAAATAAAATAAATTTCTCTTTTAGTTTCCATGCATTTTGAATGTAGAGATATTAGATACAAACCTTGGTACCCTAAAAACATCCTTATGCTCAAAACAAACATGACTGGTGGAAAATCTGATCTTGACTCCAATGAAGCCAAGTACCTAATTGGGAAAGATATGATTTATTGAATTTTCCCATTGCTCTGAATCCCAACTCCAAGAATGAATTCTTCTTAAAGACGTTCTAGAAAAGGTGACTATTGTGATTTGATCTTGCTCTTATTTTGTTTTCACAAACAGCTGATCCTCTACCTTAGTGACTAATATGAAATGATTTCTATCCTTGTTTCCTTTCTCTTGTTTAACATAAAACTCCCCAAGGTTGATTGTAATTTTTTATGGAGTTCTTGGTGAATCAATGATTTTTTCTTGAGCTGGTGGATCACTTGGAAGTTCCTCCTTGTCCTTCACTTGAAGACTAAACTGATTCTCTTATCTGATTTCCTCTTCTAGCATGAAGTTTGAGAGGTCAAATTATTCAACTTGCTACTCTTAGGGACTGTTATGGGAAGAAATTTCTTCCAATATTTCCTCCATGATGGATTTATCAATCAAATAATTTTCAACAAAAGATGAAGGAAGAGAGAAATATAAATTTTCATTACCACAAGAAAGAAAGAAGCTCTCTATGATATCTTCTTCCGTAGGTGATCTGAAACTAATTTGTTCTTTACCATGTTCTCCTCTTCTTTTAGATTGAGATTTTTCTCTTCCTCTTTAACTAATTTTTCAACTATTGATCGATCAATAACCTATGAGAATATAGTGCCAATATGAAGACTACATTCATAATAAAAGAATTGTTTATCATCATTCTCTTGTTTTTTCTCTTGTTCTTATGTGAAATTAGTTTCCACCGCTTGTTCTTAAACCTCAATCCCAACTTAAGGCTTAGTCATTAATGGGATTTGTGTGATATTAAATATTGCAGCCCAATCTCTCAAGTTTCTTGCAAGCTCCTCTTTACTAGGATCCTCAGTTTTCTTCCCTCCTTGACTGATTTTCCTCTTCCCAAAATGGATTCGAAATGTAAGGGGAGGGTGGGTTGGCATTCAAATGAATTTTGTATTTCTTATGGAGAAAGGAAGGTTTAACTTCTTATTTTTATGGAGGGGAAGGAGTTTTAGAAGAGAAAAGGGAAGAAGATAGAAGGTGGGATGGAAGGGAAGAAGATGAAGAAATGGAATTCATAATGGGGAAAACAGGTGGAAAGTTAGGGAAATGAGGTTTAGGTTAAGTTGGAATGGGTTGGGGAATGGGAAGGATGTGAGATGGTAATGTAGATATTTCCCATTGATAGGGTTATATAGCATTAGATTCATAAGCCTCAATCTCATTAATCCAATTTTCAAGTTGTGGCAAAATTTCAACCAAGAACTCAAGCTTCTGCTGAGGGCTTGTAGTTTCCTAGCATAAGGACACTCCATGGACAAGGGAACCTAAAACCAATCCTGAATACCTTCAATTGAGATGTATCCCTTTTATACACAATACTTTCCTCCATTCTCTAAGCCTTCACCTATATCTCAACATCCTTAGGTGTAGGATGGCCTCTGAAATATGCATACCCCTGCTCTTGAACAACTCGATAATTTGGTGAATAACCAAACCAATTTGCATCTTT
This sequence comes from Taxus wallichiana var. yunnanensis, assembly GCA_018340775.1. Taxonomy (NCBI): domain Eukaryota; kingdom Viridiplantae; phylum Streptophyta; class Pinopsida; order Cupressales; family Taxaceae; genus Taxus; species Taxus wallichiana. The sequence goes on along the minus strand of CM031235.1, from coordinate 42,108,305 downwards.
ATCATGTGGATATGCATAATGATCTTGATTTTCATCACAAGGCTGACTTAGAGGTGGATTTTAATATCCTAGAGATGAATTGGAAAGGCACTTTTTTTCTACTGAATGGAAATCCCATGATGGAAATGAAGTCATGATTGGAAAAATTCATGGATGGAAGAAAAATGAAAGGTATGTAAATAAAATAGATGGAAATGGATGAAAGAAAGGTTTGCAATTCAGAACATGGGTATTTTTGGATTAGTGGAGTCACCAGGTTGTGCTTGGACATAAATCTAAAGGCTGAGATTTCATCAAGAGCACAAAAAAATTGATAAAATGAAAATATAACCAGGATACACACCTGCTAAAAATGATGACTTCTTATTTTCCCACCGAAATTCTAAATTTTTTATCACCAAATTACAACACCATCTAAATTTATAGTATGTGATTTTACTCAGAAATCAATGTAATTGGATAACATGGGACCATCTCTCAAGCTGTGGGACTTGAAGAATTGAGATGGAACTCCAAAGAAGGAAAGTTCCTCTACTTAATCCTTGCACTAAACTACTCCTAAGGAAGGAAATTCAGCTATTTACTCCTAATCTATCAATTCCAAGGGGACGAGGGAGAGAGAGATAACATGAAAAAAAAATCCTACACTACAAAGGTGATAATAAAAGAAAAGGGGTTAGAACATCTCATTTGAGGAGAATGGGAGTGTAAAATGCAACCAAGAAAGACTAGACAATTATGACACGAAACCAAGCTCCATTCACACAAAATATCCATTAAACCTAACAACATGCACCTTCGGATGAAAGAAAACATACACAAAAAAACAACAACAAAAAAAGACGAAGAGAATGGAAGAAAAATGAGAAAGGGTTGATAAAACACCATAATAAACAATTTTATTGCTCCAAGAACTTTCTCAGTCCATTACATTTACAAAGTAGAGACACCATTACATTTTTAGAGTCCATGTGATGGATTACTACTCAAATAATTTGAGAAAAAAAATTGGTAGAGTTTCCCCATGCCCAGAATATCTCTCTCCTCTTAAAAGAGAAGTGGTTAAAATATATAAAAGAAAGTAGTGAGGAGAGAAAGAAGAGAAAACTGAATATTTCCTTCCATCAACCAAAAATATTAATAACTAATATGAAAAGGGAATGATAACCTCTAAAAATCCATTCCATCATGTACTTTGTCTTTTTGTAGAAGAAAATCCACCCCATGCCTTCATTAAATGCATTTACTATTCACTGGAAGTGATCATTTGATTAAGGTAGAGTTTCGTCATTTTCGGTCTACCTACCCTCACCAAATATTTTATTTCTTGATTTATGAGTTTAGAGGATGAAATAATAGTTACAACAAGTAAAATATTTCCCAATTTGGTTCAATAATGTCAAATATATGGATATTTTAGTGTAGGGCACTTTTTGGGTTCATACTCGACTCATGAAACTAGGCATTTAATTGGAACTAGAAATGTTATTTTAAAATTCTCACATATCACATTTAATTTTCATATTTCAATAGTTTTATGAGTGATGGTTTAAAAATATGGGCTCCGAAAATAAAATATTGTTAAAAATTTTGTTTGGGGTGTTATGTGGCAAGGTGACCTCGATGACTTGGTGCCAACTCGTCACCCGGCTCGATGAGCTGATTCTTCTTTCTACCTCATCCCTAGATTTCCATGTTGGCACCTAGAAATGGCCTTGAATTCTTGTCAACACCCATGTTGACTCGGCATTCAAATCCTCGTGCACCGCTTCATCCATTCCAATGAGCTCATCGATGGACACCCCTCATCACCTTTGCTTATATTGTGGATGCTTAGCCTCCATGGGGAACTTGTTCCATGGGTAACCTTGTTTCCCATGCTCCTCCTTTAGCCACATCAAAATTTGGCAACCCGTTGAGCCCAATAATTTGAGGGTCCTCTAGTTCCGCATTCCCCACATTGGATGGAAACCATTGCACAAGAATGTCCCAATCCAATTGTTCCCGTTGGGCCTGCAAATACTTCCATGCCCACACCGCATTCAACTTTGTGTTCTCATTGAGCCACTTGGGCCCGCATCAGGCCAATGCAACCACATTATTCCCACCATGCCCTTTTAATCTAAGTTCCTTACAGCCGCTAGGAGATCGAAACCCCAGATGCAGCTACAAGTCGTCCCCACAAAAATACTTCTCACTACACCGACCTAACTCGGTGATGCTGACTCAACTTGACTAGATTCTAACTCATTTGCAACCCATCATTTGACCTCCACACCATTCCCCTAGCTCGTTGACTCATCTCGGCTCTCTACAACTCGGCTCACGAGTTAGGCTGCATCGGTCTTGGCCAACCAACTCACCACTTGGCTCGGTGAGTTGGTTCCTACCCCCATGCCGCTTGGAAAAATTTCAAATTTCTTTAGATTTTAACTAACCTTTTTGAGATTTCTCAAGCTAGGGAGATGAGGAAATACAATGGCATGCCCTAAAACCAACTTTTTCATTTTTTCCCATTTTCACCTAAATTGGCCAAGTTTGAACCTTATGAAACCCATAAGAGGAAAAAATGCCTTGAATGATCCCAAAATTCCCAAAATCACTACAAATATTCCAAAATCATTGAAATTTACCTAAAAATCCATTTTTTCCTTGAAATGCATGATCAACTCTCCCATTCAATTTTCTTGATTGTTCATTTTATGAAAGCGATAAAAATGGATAACAATCACCTTAGGAATACATCCATGCAAATTAAACACACTTGAATTTATTTTTAGCATGTTGATATGAGATAGAATGAGGGTGAAATTGAGGATAGGATGGCTAGAGGAAAGATTCACAGTGATCGGAAGAGAAAATTTTCAAGTGGGGGCTTAATTTTCATGGCCAAAATTTTCAATTTTACATGTTAGACATTTAGCATGACAAAAAATAGATCTATCTAAGGGACCTTAGACTATAAGGGGAAGTGAAGGATATTAGGTATCTCTTGGGGTAGTAGACCAGTGCCTTTTCCATTGGGACATAGAGTCACCATACTAAAAAAATTAGCAAAGCTACAAACATAACCAAGAAATAAATGAAACAAACACATTACAGAGAAATGAAACACATAACGGGAAGGAAACACATGAAAAAAGGAAAACATGATACAACATCCTAAATCACCTATGATAAATGGAGGGGATAACCCAATTTCATTGTAGCATTAATTATTCATTGAATTTTTACCCGTGATCGGGTATCACCAAAAGCCTTTTAAAAAAATCCATTGACAGGCTCACTAAAATATGAGCCCTTTCTCAATTTCTTGAGAAATTTTGCATGATTGTTCTGGTAAGTGAGGGTCCACTTATAGATATTATTGCATTTATTACTTTGACATCTTGTTTCTATCTTATTATCCATTTTTAATACAATCTGAGTTTTGATTTTCTATTGATATTACCAAAATGACTTTTTATGACACGAGCTTACCATTTTCAAACTAAGGCTTGTGGTTTTAATAGGCATTTGAATTTTATTTTTATCGATTCATGACCATGGTATTTATGAGTTGGTTCTCGGTATATATTTTGAGATTTTGGACACTTTCACAAGCCTCTTGATGCTCCATGTTTCTCAATTTCTCCAAGCAACTATCCTTCATATAATTTTTCTCATTTTTGACCCACTTCTCACTATGATGTGATGTGCACAATGTTTCATCCTCTTAGAAGTAAAATGAGAACAAGGTTAGATATGAAAAATGAAAACCATCATCTTCTCCATCTTGGCCATTTTGAGCCTCAAAATCCATCTTCATGATGAAAACATTATTTCCTTGAGTGGATTCAACCTTGAAAGATTCAAGCATATTCTTATTCATATATCCCTTATTGAGAGGGTATTCATTTTTAATGGAATGATCCTTTTGAGAATCAAGAAGTGTATGCATGTGAAAGTAAACTAAGCTAATGGAATGGATTTAACACCAAGTAAATCCTAACTTAGTTCATTTAAACAAATACATCAAGATTGAGCTAAAAAGGAAAAGCTTAATTAAATTGCACAAAATGTAAATATAAAACTAAATATAAACCTCCCTTTTGATGTTTATATGTTCTTTGATATGTAGATACTTCCTTATGTGAGCCAAACACAAGTTACGTATGATCAAAGGTTTTACTAAAGTGGAAGAGATCTCATCAATATGGCTAAAGTGTCATTTTTGAATATTCTCCTACTAACTTTAGAAAAAGGGGTTTTTATCAATTTAGTAATATTTCTTGCGATATAAATGCCCACTTGAGATATCAAATGTCATATAAGGAAAATATGTCTTAGATTAAAAGGTGTAGATTGGTAGGAAAATATCATGATTATTATATAGATTTCCAATTTTGGAGAAGTTTGAAACCTAGATATTTTGGGATAAATGGAATGTAGGATTAGGAAAGGATAAGTATGATTAGAAGAGATTAATTAGAGATTAGTAACTCATGAGAGTTTAGAAAGTTTTAATTAATTAATTAAGGTTGATTAATAGGCCAAGTTTAGCTTATAGAAGCTATTTGGAGATGATTTAGAGGGAAATTAGTAGAATTAGAGGGGTATTTAATTAATAAGATAGTTTTTAAATTAAATAAAAGTTTTTGAAAGGGTAATTAATTAATTAAAAGAGGATTTTAACTAAAGAAGTGAAACTAATTGGAATCTAAGATGAGAGACAAGGCTAGTTAGTTAACAAAATGTCATTAATTAACAAAGACAATGGGGGATATGTGAGAGAATGTGAGTAATAGGATCAAGAAGGAAGGTGTGGACATCAACCAAGTTGCACTCAAACAGAACCATGACGTAGCTCCAAGTAGTAAGCAAGCAATCAACCACCATGAAATTTGTGCATGCAAGAAAAATGTCTACTCATTCTCATAGATCAGAAAAATAAGTACAAATAGGAGTGTTGTGTAACTCCCAATGCAAGACCCATCATATTAGGTTATGAATTCCCAAGTGGCACAAGTTATATCAAGCCATAAGTTCCCAAAATCTTGACTTGACTGATTTGCTAAGGGTATTAAAGCGAGATCCAATGTATTGCAAAAAGTAGAAGTTCAGCCCTAGGTGACCCAAGTATTGTGGGGACATGAGTTCCCCATGAACCTAAAATCACCACACAATGAAGGAGGAATTGAATTAGTGTTGTGTGGGTGAAAATCAAGTTGCGAGTCCAAGGGACCCGAGAGGAACCGGTGTTGCGGGGACGTGAGTTCCCCACAGAGGTGAAATTGCCGCACATCTAAGAAGGTAGAGTGCATTGTGGGTGAATCGGGTCCCAGCAGCCCAAGTGGCCCTTGTACCCCAATGCCAAAAGTTCCCCAAAATCCCACAATACCCACAATGCAAAGAGAAATTAGTTTAATGCAGATTATGAGAGCTGCGTGGAACACCCAACCCTGATCTTAAAATAGGCATAAATTTTGATCCGAGCTCTGATTTTGAAAAATTAGAATTTTCGGAAAGGATCAACATCCTCTAATCCAAAAAAATGGATTTATTATTTTTAATGAGGGTAGGTGGGTGAAAATAAAATAAACATCTCCATAACAAAAAAATTAAATGCTCGGTCTAGTAAAATGCAAGAAATGCATGAAAAACTCAAAATGGTTGTGATCACTCGGAGGTGATAACTTGAGAATTTTTTTATAGATTTTCAAAAAATGGGTCTCGTTGGAATCATGGTCCTAAGTCCGATGTAAAAAATCAAGAAACCCAAAAATTGATGATTTTTTAAAAGAAAAACGAGCCTAGTTTTGTGAAGCCAATGTGGTATAGGCCCTTATGGTGGACTCCTTGCATGGTGATCCAGGACTTTCATTTGTAAAAGTTTGAACTATGCATATTAATGAATAAATAGATGCAATTTTGTGGATGTACCTTCCCTTCCTGTGTTTGTTTGCATTATTCTGCCTCTTTAATATTATTACAAGTGTATTGTGTCTATTCTATGCTCTTGCAAGATTCATTACTATTGTGTATGTATAGAAATGGTGTTGTGATTGCTATTTTTAGATGGTGGAGAACTGTTATCACCCCTTCTAACCTACATTTCATTCCTATTTTTACACATTGGGAAGTTATTCTCATACCCTCCTTTTTCTGGTGTATCACCACTGTTAGTGTAGGATTTATTTTCATGCATTCTCTCTCCCTAGTCTCTTGGAAAGTCAGATTAGGATTAGATAGTCTTTCTGCATTAGGAGTAGTTAGTGGTAGGTAGTTTAGGAGCAAGAACCAACTTTCTCTAGAGGTCTATCTCAAATAGAAAGTCCCACAACTTGGAGATAGTACCCATGTTACCCAGTCACATTGTGAGCTCAAGCACACACACTTGTGAAAATCATAGGGTGATGTGATTCGATGATAACAGGATCTGCGAAAGATATAACTAAGGTATGACATAACCTCATCCAAAAATTGTTTCTTGATAAACAAAAGAGAAATGTCTAACATGTATGAATCATCATCACAATAAGTAAGAGGAGTGGAAGAAGCCTCATAAAAGTAGATAAAAGGTACATGAAATGAAGGTATAAGGCTAGGAATGTGAGTGCTCGATGTCGATGGGTAAAAAGGAGGTTCAATATTATCTAAATGGTGGCTGGGAGAGGGGGGTAAGAATCCTCATTAGTACTTGTTATCCCTAATTTACACCCCTTATAAATTTGGATAACTTATAAAAATAGAATTAGCCTTTTTTAACAGGATTTCAAAGTAGGATGTTGGAAGCTAGTCTTTGGCTCGAATTTTTCACCTATTTTAGATTATACCAAATGATACGAATTTTTCCTACCTATTTTGGAGGCTAATAGCCACTAGGAATTTTTCACTGACATATTTTTAGAGGCAGCCATTAGGATTCATTCTAGACCTTTTTTAGAGCTAGCGACCGCTAGGCATAATTCACACAACCATGCAAACTTCAAATCACCATAAATTTTTCCAAAATCTCCAAATCAAGAAAACTTGGTACCATTAGAAAGATCTCCTCGATCCTTTAAATTTAAAATAATCATAATAAGTTTTTGGTGGTGTTAAGAAAACAAAAAATAGAATAAATTTTTTGGGGCCATTTCATGTCACTAGAAAACAAGGAAAATTATCAAGTTGTTTAATAATGCACTTTTAATCTGTTCTCACCTTGGGACCCTCTAGATTTCCTCCAAATGTCATATTATTCCTCCAAATGGAATATTACTCCATGCTCAACTGGAATGATGAGAAATAACAACCCATGTCAGCTATGTTTGGACACTTAGAAATGTCTTATGCATTACACTTTTAGATTATGTGGGCTTCTATTGATTTGAAGAATGTTCTCCACTTGAATCATATTTTTAAAGTTATCTTGATGGTAAATACAACACCAAAAGCATGAGAAATCATGAGGAATTGGATAACTAGTTAGAGGAAGTTTTAGGTGAGAGTTGCATGGTTTAACATGTTATTTATTCTATGAAATCTTTCAGATCCCCTATTCTCTCCTCCATTCTATAAATTTTGCAAGTTTTTCATTGAAAAGGATCCCTCTCGGCTTATAAATGTCATAATGTCACAAATGTGAACATATTAAGGAGTTACAGACTTGGGCATGTCTTTTGGTAAATCATTTTACCTCCAAGCTTGATTTTAGTAGTATAAGCATTTAAAAAATAATAATATGATATAAATTGTGGCCCGAATCCACCCCTTGTGTCTATTATGTAATCTTGCCTTTTGCTCCTTTAATATTGATTGTGTGTGCATGATGTTTTATAGGATGTTATGTCAACTATGTAGAAATCAAATAGGGTTGTGAGATGAATGAGTTAAAGGGTTAAAAAGTGAAAATAATATGCCCCTTCTCTTTCACAATTGATCTCCTTACTTCTTTAAAACTTAAAGAGATTGATCAACCCTTTCTTGGTGCCATCACTACTTTTAGTTTAGGATTTCATTTTATGTATCCTTCTCTCCCTTATTTATTTCCTTTGTTACTTGGATATGTTAGAGTAGGTTTTTTCTAGGAGTAATTTACCATTAAGATCAGTAAGCAACCAATCTTTTATGAAGGTCTGTCTTAATTTGCAAGTCCCACAACTTGGAGATAATTCAATGTTGTCTAGATTTTTTTTTATCTTCCATGATCAAATCCTATGGTACAATTTTGAGAGAAACAAATACTCTCATCATCAGTAATATGAACAAGCAACTCAGTGTAAGAAAAACTATCATCACATGAAGTAGGCAAGGAAACAACTATATCAAAAGAAGAAACAACAATGACAATCTTTAAAGGGTCTCTAAATTAAGACTGAAGAATGCTCCAAAATGTGTGAGGAAACTCTGTGTTCACCACATGATGGTGGAGAGGCCTAAAAAGTGTCAACAATTGACCATAAACTTGATCACAAGTGTTGAGCCAGTCTTCAAGCTGATATGGATCACCGGCTGCATGTAATAGTCCATACAAAAATGATAAAGGCCTTTGTGAGTAAGGTAACACTCCATGCATAAAAACCATGACGCATAATTCTCTCTACAAAGAAGTGGTAGAGGATGTGAAGCAATCCTAAAATATCAAGTCTAGAAATAACATCCTCTATGGTGCATCTATAAAAAGTACAAAGTGCAAAAAGAGTCACAAGGAAAAACATACTTAAATGGATGTCGACTCACCTAAAAAAACATCCACAAAGAAATTAAAAAAGGGTGCAAGAAGACACACAAGGTTGTAAGACATCAGAATCAACTAAGAATGCATTTTCATGTGATTATAATAACCCAAAATAATGATTAACCCCTAATTTGTAGAACTTTGTAAATAGTGCATTAATTACAGTAAGGTGTGTTCATGTGAAATGTAATAGTTGGCCACTCACTTTGCAGTAGGTAAAAAATCACCTAAGTGTGGAGAACAAAGTAATTTTTAGTTGAAGGTAGTAAGACAACAAGTAATGGGCACAAAATGAGGCCAAGAGAAATAAAGAAGGGAAAAAACAAAGTTCCATGTGAGAAAAGTGTCTCATGTCACATAGGGCTACCTTTCCATAAGATTGTGATAGACACGCTAACTAGCTTGTAAGCAATAATAAGAGCACTACAATGAAAAAAACTCCTGAATGAGTCAAGAGCCCTCTTGACACGTAAAAAAGTCTCCTGAAAATCAAAACAACCTCCACAAGTGGCCTATAAACTTCCACAACACATAACACACTTCCAACACAAGACAATGATGAAAATACCTCATAACGTTAGTTTGCAAAATATTTTCTGATTAATTTTAATTTCGAAAGGAAAAAATAAAAGGGTTTTTTTAAAACTAGGTATGAAACCAATTCAATGACCTTAGCTTTGAAAATAATCTTTCCTTAAATAAATTAGTGAAAAATATTTAATTATAATGGAATGACGAGAAAGAATAATTAGTGCAATTTTTATATTAAAAACTACATGGTCAAAGTTAGGTGTCTACATTTTCCCCTCTTTGATGTGGTGTAGCATGAATGAAGCCATTTCAAAGATAGTAGATAATTTTATTTGTATTAGTATAAGTAAAATGAGTAGGATAGACGATGCCACCTCGAGCATCGATGGATTGATAGACACTCAAAAAGAAGAGAAAAAACATCACAACAAAAGAAAATCCCATCATAAAGGTTGGTAGGCCATCATGACAATTAAAACCATCATGAAAAGGGTTATAAGGGTTGGGAGGGGTAGAAACAAGTCATTTTTATATCTGTGTCTTGGTATTAGAAGAAATATAAAATTTTATTTAAAGAGAATGCTAGTCGGAATGGGGAGCAAGATATATGATGGATTAGATATGATGAGGGATGGTAAGATCATATTATAACTTACATACTTGTCATGGCTTGGAAGTAACTTTTTATTTGATGTAAGAATACAAAAAAGGTAAAATGACATGAGAATTCATAATACCAATTTCATGCGAATGTTAAAGGACCGACTCAAAGAAAAATACATAAGAAATGTAATACGAGAAAGTAAAATAAACAAGCAAGAAAAAAAAAAAAATCAAATACACTCAAATAAAAAATCTTCAAGATAATTTTACCAATGTTTTTTTATCTAGCTTTAGTACCCAAAATTTTGAGTCATATGAAAAAGATTAAGATCATGCCCCAGTGAGGATACATACAAGGGATTGGAAGGAGGACATAAAAGTCCTAAGAAAAGAAAAAAATCCACTATGAAACTTCCCGAAAAATGATCTATGTCGGAAGGAAGAAACAGAAAGAAAACAAGACTTGTTGATGAAATAAGATCACAAGGTGGTCCACATCTTGTGTGCTAGAACTAAAAGCACTAAAGTAAGATGTTTTGTGGTATAGTTTCCAATTTTTAGTGTTTTTGTGTTATACACTATTTTTGGTTTGTTGTTACATTTTGCAATGTTTTTGATTTTCAAATATTGTGATTGTTTAGGATTTTCACATTTTGTGAGTGTTTAGGATTTTCTAGGTTTTCTGAATGTTTTTGGATTTTATAGGTTTTTCGAGTGTTTTTGGATTTTCAAGGTTTTCCGAATGTTTAGGATTTTCTAAGTTTTCCGAATGTTTAGGATTTTCATATTTTCTAAAACTATATATAAGATAATTAAGTGCCAAGATGCCTCTAATAAGAGGTGAGAATATACAAAATTCTGCACATATATACAAGAACATGACATGACATATCAAGGCCAAGAGGGATAGGTTCAACAATATGATGAGCTCAAGCCAATGAAAAAGATAGGAAGGAGTGATCATGCCCCCAAGTGCAAGTGTCAAATAAACATATGATAGAAATAAATACAATATTGTTTAATGAAATGGGGATAATGTTTCCCTTAGACTACCAATTACTCTTATCTACATATTCCTATTAGAGTAGGTATTTACCTTATCTCATGTTCACCTAGGTACTTTATTTACCTCATGTATTTTATCCTCACCCAATTATGTGTGTGGATATTCATTTTTTATTATTTAGATATTAGGAAGATACTATCTAGTTTTTATGACTAGTTATTTCCTAAATCTATGGTCTTGACTAATTCTTTGATGACTATTTCTTTCATTGATTTATTGCTTTATCTATGACCTTGACTAGTTCTTAGATTGATCTTCCTTTCCTATATAAGGAAGACCCATTCTCATCGTATTCATGAGAGTTCCATAATAATATATGATATTAATGTTCTTTTTTTGTAAATTATTTTGTAAATTTATTACGGTGAATTTATTCCAACTTATCAAATGTGGTGTGCTATGATCATCTGAGATATTCACAACTAGGAATGATCTTCTCATCATTCCTTTCAATTTCCATTGACAATCTTGGAAAAAACATGAATACCTCCATTTGGTTAGTCAAAATTGAATCTTTCTATCAAAGTGCACAAAAAAACAATCTATGCTCATGGATGTTATGAATTAAGAAGAATAATAATGAAAATGTTATGCATGGATATGGAAAATGTAACTAAATGATTGGTGATAAAAAAAGTGATGATCCAAAGGAAAAGTCATGAGATAAAATATAGACTAAAGTAAGAGTCTGAACAAGGTCCATACAACACTTGGTAACATACTAGTCTTGTTTCTCATCGAGATCTAGTGTACATGTGAAAATTAATTACTTCTTGAAGTGAAGATTTGATAGGAAATAAGTGAAGAAAAAATAGCCAATGTGTAGGAATGATTGATTTTGATACTTTATTGGTGAATTAAGGGTAGAAGGAGTGCAATACATTGCTCAGTTACTAGCCAAGTGTTTATAGCCACAGGTGGAGATATATCAAATTCTAGTCGTAATATTCCTCTTACTGCTAGCTAGGAATCCATAGCCTCAAAAGAGATACTTAAAATACCCCTATATAGAGTTTTATATATAATTCTTTGCTTTTTTTTTTTTTTGATTTTTTTTTTTTTTGCTTTGAGAAAAGTATCTCGAGATCTCTCGATTATTTTGATAAGGTCTTAAGAACCACCGATTCCTTGATGGAAGGATGTGGAAGTGATTGTGATGACATTGGCTCTTATCAATGCAGATATGCACAAATGTATTGAACAATTTTATTTAATGTATGATAGTGATAAGATCTCTAAGAGGACAATCATTGTTTAATTTACCAAGGTAATAAAATAGAGATAAATGTTGCATAATGAATATGAATAAACTAATGAAAATATTATCAAAGGGATCAAAACGATGGTTGATTTGTAGAGGAATGGAAAAAGGAAAGAATGTTCACGTGTATGCAATACCTTATTACGATGTCTAATGTTTATACCTTTGGTTTTGTTGTAATGTTTTAATGTTTTTCTTTGTATTTTTGATGGTTTTGTGAAGGGAAAACCTCAAAGGGAGAATAATTTCTCTAGCGTCAATGGTGACGATGAAAATGGATGAAATGGGGATAGATAGGAGTAAAAATGGGATGGAGGAAAAAGATACATGATGGGGTAGGAAGAATAGGATAGGATGGATAGGGAGGTTGGGACCAATAATGTCACTCTATGTGATAAGACCCAACAATAATGTTTGTGATTTATTTGATTAGGGAGACTAGGAGTTTTTTCTTATTAAGAGTGATATTATCTCCAATCTCGATGATCATGGTGAGATCATACTTGATAAGAAATTGAGACTTGTCTTGCAATATAAATTTTATATGTGGGGGACTGAGTTCCCCATCCATATATTTTTCAATTTAATCACATGTTTGTTTGAATTTGTGGTTGTTGGATTTATTTTGAGCTTTGGAGTTTCTTAGATTTATTAATTTTATTTTGATGAAGAAACTGTTGGAGATACTTCGAGATACACATGTATTGGAAACTATAAAAAGCATATATGTGATGTTGAAAAGTCTATTTTAGGCATAGGTGGTCCTGGTTACAAAGAAGGAAACTCATATATCAAATTCCCAAAGAGTGGCGAGAGAGGATTAATTTGTTGGAGACACAGTTGGAGAGAGCACATAGAGAGGTATCCAAATCCCAATCTAGGGTAGAGTCCATGACCCACAAAACTAGAGCTACCAAAGCATGACCCCATTGGCCTAAAGTATCTAGAGACTCTACATTCTGAGGGAAGGGTGCTTGATCCATTTTGTAGATGGGCTAAAGTCATATAATGATTTTTTTCAATGATTTTTTCAATGTATAAAAAATGATTCAAAATGTATAGGCGACGATTTTGGTGATATTTTAATGTTTAATGTTTGATGTATATGTGTTTCTTTTCTTATCATTTTCTTACTTTCCACATGTATGTATGTAATGATACCCATGATACTTAGGAATAATGATAATGTGGTTAGATAGGTAAATAATGTGGGAAGGAGATCGATAAGATAGACCAACCCACACGATATGAAGAAATTGAGAGGTGGAATAAGTCCAAGACATCTAATGGTAGGATGTCAAGGAATGATTGGATAAATAAATCCAAGAAAGGCCATAGGCCTAAGAAAGGATACACATAATACCATGACAATTTAATAGGAAAAATGGGAGAATCGGGACCGAGGAGCTCCAATGGTAGGAGAAACTAGGGCGTATATGATGATAAATATAAGTGGAGAAAACAACCCAAACAGGATGTAATGAGATATAAGGATGTGTGTGAAAAAACCAAGTGGGGATCAAGAGCCCAACTAAAGGAAGAAGGTAGTGTGGAAAATGCTAAGTGGGGGCCAAGATCCCAAACGATGATGAGGTTTCAAGTAAAAGAAGGAAAATAAAGTGTTATCAAAGTACTATATATAATAGCCATGAGGGTGAAAGATTGCAATGTATCGTAATTATGTCATCAAATTGATTCAAGATGTGACTTATAATATGATTCATGAGGTATTTAATGAAATGGTATGTAATAGCAACTATGTGATGAACTTCATACCTTGTGGTGAATAAGATTTCATTGATCCGGTCTTATAACCAAGTTAAAATGTCATGTCGAATGTCATTCATGGAAGCATTAGGATTAGAGTGAGGTGGTGGTTTATAAGTAGTTTTTCATCTAGTAGTTCACATGGAAGGTAGGAGGTTCTAAGAATAATCTGATCCATACATCTGATTATGGGAAGAAGTTTCAAGAATGAGATGCTTGCTATATAGAACACGATAGTTGATGTCGGTTTGTACACATACTCATGATGAGAGAAAAATAAGAGAGATGAAGCGAGAAGGTTGTGTATCCCTTCTAGTTTGTAAAGTTTTACCTTATCATTGAGATTGTTATGTGTCATCAATAGGATCTATATTGAGAAACATCATGCCCCAGATCCTCATGCCATGTGTAATATGGCTCAGTCATAGAGGACTAAGGATCCATAATGGAAATAGCTAGAGAGATTTGTCTCATAGTCTGTAAAGGGCTAGTGAGAATGCTTGAGGAGGGTACCAACATAATGAGTGACGATGGTGCCAATAGAGCAATATTTTTCTTAGTCATTGAGGCATAATAGATAGGATAATCACTCATGACATAATTGGATTTGTAGTCAATACTAGTGACCCGATCATCCATTTTTGTAAAGGAAAATGGGTTGGTAAGGTCAATGGTTATATGTGGAAGTATATACAATGTTGTAATTTGAGGCTCAAGAACTGGTTAGGAAGACATATTGACTATACTTGAAGATTCTTCTTATATGAAGATGATGTCCACATTATAAGATAATTTAGTTCAAAGAGTTTCTTGGTAACACAAGACTTCCCTATCACAAATATGGGAATACCTGTCTAGGTGAGGGTCATCTAGAGTGTAACCATCATCATAATCTGATGTAGAGGCATCTACCACACAAGAGTTAACTATGGTCTCTAGTCAAACCACATACTCTTGTGGGGCTTATGTTTATGTGAAATGACAACTAGAACTAAATGATCCTTCTTGTGAGAACAAGGCAAAAAGGAAGGAAGTAGTAGGAATATGATAAGTTTAGGAAGATTGTACTCTTTATTTTTATACTCAAATGCCTAAGCATCCTGGAACTTCACTTAGATAGATTTGAGCACTCACCCAAAGCACTTGAAGCCTACCAGGGTTCATCTTTGTTACTAACTTTCCAAGGTGTCAGCATGCATGTACATATATTCCATAACATACAATAACCATGAGTAAAGACATCAATTATCAAGATCCACTCACAATGATCCATCACATTAATTCATCACAAAACACAGAAGTTGAATACACCATAAACATCATCACAAAGTCATGCACAAACATAGTGGCAACATAAATTTGTTATAATACAAATCTCTCTAATCTTTGCAAATCAAGTACATATATATATATATATATATATATATATATATATATATATATAGGGGTGGGAACTTTCCCTTCACCACCCATGCACTCTCAAAATAGGCTACATAGCCATGCACCACTACAAAGATAACTAAAGAAGCATGCAAGCTTCACCTAATAATAGATCATCTATAATTAACTCTACATCCAATCCTATTATTAGCTCTAACTCTACATGACTCTTGGTCTTCCACTTGTTCCCAAAAATATCCCTCGCTTATCCTTGAAGTCTTCATGTCTTGATCTAATGCGTGCTCAATCTTGATTTTTCTATTCTCGGCTTGTGCTATACAAAATGGCTAAGTCTAGAACTCTTTCTTACTAGGTGTGAATCCTCGGGTGCAAATCTATCAACCTTCCACACCTATCCATGTTCCCCTATTTTTCCCACCATCATATGCACTTTTGATACTTAGGAAATATTTCACCAGCCAATATTACCCCACACTAATATCATTTCCACCCCCAACAATGGGTACTCATACCTTATCTCTCCAAAGAATTAAAGAATTAAGAATAACTTAACAAAATTAATGAATGAAAGAATGAAAATAATATAATTCATCACCCAACACACTCTTCTACATCTAGCATTAATAATTCAAGGTACTCACTCTCAATGTTAGCTTATAAATAATTCTAATCACTAAGTCCCTTCTTAACCTTCTTAGGGATCTTCCTAAGCATAGCTTGCATTTCATCCATTGTCATATCTTTACCCTTGTGCTTCAACACCCTTATTACATTTTCTAAATAGGAAACCATTCCATCCATTACATCCATTCTTCTTGTTATTAGTTTCCCAAGTTCTTTTATTCTCTCCTTGTAATGATCTCATATTGCTATGAGTGCATCGCGCTTATCTTATAGCAATGTTAGCCTCTCCTCACATCCCAAAGTCTCATTTTTATTTGTGACAAGGACCTCATTCTCTTCGACCAATGTCCTTATTTTAATTATCAACTATGTATTTTCACACATATTCAATGCCAATCTTGCCTTCTTTAATTCTTCATTAATTGTTTGTAGTAGGACATCATATTCAATTATTTTGCACATGATATACTTCTTGGATCTCTCCTTTTCAGCTATAAATTATTTTTCCTTACGGGAATCTATCTTTTCGCACTTGGGCCATGTGTGATGGCTCCCTTGTTTAACATGAAATGTACTAGGGTCCATAACTAATGCAATTCGATGGAAAATTTCATGTTACCTTTTCTTCATACTATGGTTGTTCCATTAAAATTTCATCTCCAATCTCCTTGGCCATCTCAAGGAAATTCAACACTCTATTTTTATCTTTCTCCTTTTATTTATTTAAATCCTCTATTTCCTCTTCCTTTTGATTTTTATCCTCAAGAAAAGTTCTAAAGGTATCCGCTTTATAAACATTCCAGTGCACAACCTCTACAACTATCTTTGTCAATGCATTGATCACATACTCATTAGATAACTCTGTGGGCTTGATTGTCACATTCTTGGAATGTAGATCCTTCTTCATTTGTTTGGTGGCACATGAATCCTCACATACATCAAACTTGGGCTCATCCATATGAGTATACATACTCTATGAAATTTTTTTCTGGTGCACACATTTTCCATCACGGTGTTCATTAGCTCCCATCCATACAATTGTTCTAGGGTAAGAGTGCTCGGGAACTTAGCACGTATAATATTAATTGATTCATTAAAGTACCCAAGGTCTAGTTCCCAAACCATCTATTCTTACCTTTTTCTACTAGTGTGTTCACTAGTATTTCCCTATATCTCAGTACCTTCCTTATTCTACACTCCAATGCTAGTGTTAGGGCCACCATTGGGTACATGTGCAACACTTTGTCTTCCAATTTTGTATCTCCCCTAGTGTGGATTTATTCTTCACCCTCTTATACAATTGCACTAGGTATATCTATATAAAACTATGGTTTCTTAGTGTCGGTCCCTTTATAATATCTCGACTTCAAGGATAGATGAAGAAACATGTTCTCACATGACCCCATATGATAGCTTTTCTTCCTTTTTATCCTTCACAAGTACATAATTGTGCCTTTTCTTCCTCTCTTCATTTTTCTTACTTATGCACGGTGAATTCCTCATTGGTTGTGAGGTCCTAGTGACCTCATCTCCATCCTTCCTCTTCTTACATAGTATTCTTACGCCATGATAGAGCGTAGTGATATCTCATTTCTCTATGTCTTGTTTTTCAAGGACATTCTCCAAGCCCTTCTTTTCTTGCCTTAGGGGTGTCTCTTAATTTTTCTCTATGTACCCACTGCATCTGTTTGTTCTTCGAGAGGAACTAGAAGTGAAACATCATCACCAATGTTAAAATTTCCATCCTTGAACCTCAACCTTAAATACACATAAACACACGTAGGTTCTTCTCTCTCATCCCACATCCATGACCTCTGAGTGATATCTATATTTTCCAACTCCATTTTCTCCACATATGACTCCTTGTTAGGGTAGAAATATGTCTGAAAAAAAATGTGAATGTCTCCCTCTACCTTATGAACGTCAAACTATAACTTCTTTGTGTTATGCGCCGGTTCACTAAATCTTTAAAATAAAAAAGAAGTAAATGCAAAAGGAAACTTACACCAGGGGATTTTCTCACCCATATTCATGTAAAAACACCCTAAAAATAAGTTTTGATATGTCGTGAACTCTTCTTGATGCTCCAAAATTCTAGACATTTCTCTAGGGATGCATCACTCTCCCTCAAATGCATCACACATTCTTCTATACTAATTCTCTATGCATTGCTTATATTTCCCTGATAGAGTGCCTTGGCATGTGTAGCTTGTGAACTTCTTCATAGGTGATTTAATTTCTAAGAGATATACCCACATTAATTCTTTTGGCCCATGAGGCACACCAATTTCATTGAACATAATAAAAAACAAGATGAAATCCTAAATTACTTTCTCCCATTTATCTTCTTAGATGTAGTCCTCTTCTACTATGCCTTATGTGATATACCCCACAATGTTATAATGTATTATTCACCGTTTTTAGTGCTATATATATCAAACACTTATTTACCTCCTATCTCTCTCAAGCACCCATCTTAAAACTAACTAAGCACGCAAATACCTTGGTGGCTTTGCCTTTTATGTTTGTCACGTTGAAAGCTCAACCTCCTTTATGGTACTTAAATGCAGTGGCCATTCCTCTATTCCTTCATCATCAGATAGGTTGATAGCAATCTCCAAACTAGATTCACACAAACTTGTAAAATTCCTAAGAAACCTTGATGTGATATTCATTCTCCTTCCCAAAAATAGAAGTAATCTACATGTACACGTGACACAATCCACACGTACATGTGATTGGGATTTCCAAAGAATAGAAACTCAAACAACTACATAACCCCAACACTTTCTAATAGCTTGTAAATGTTGTTGGCATACACCCTCTATCCATCCACAATTCACTTATTCATCTTCAAAATTGTATCTTCCTTTATATCCTTCCAAGTCTTCTCAGTCTAATGTTTGAAGTCGCTAATTTTAATTTTTTTCAATTATGATGCCCATGACCTTTGTTCAATAACCTCTTCTACATATTGCATTTCCGTAAACCTATCACGTGGTTCTTCCTTGGTCTCCTCTCAATGACCGAAGTTCTTCTTAGTTCCATTTACTCTACTCAAGTAAAAATGTTCTCTACAAACTACAAATGTTTTCATGCCTTCCCCTTACACCTTCGATTTCCTCTAATTCTTCAAGATATCATGTGCCCTTGTGTTCCCTAGTTTTGAATTTTGTATCCTCCAAACCCTAACATTGTGAATCTTTTCTTTTGCACATACCTAGCTCATTCAAAGAAAGTTCCATGCGGAGCTCTTCTAATGACATGTCCTGAAATCACACAGTTCCTTTGTTCAAATGATTTTTCTTCGCACTCTGCACTTTGCACTTCATTGCACTTCTCACTCAAAATTACAAAGGATGTAAGGTAAAAATAACATTATAAGCTTCTTCTTTTATAGATCCATCAAAATCCTCTGCATTAATTAATCCTCAACCACCACCATATGTGGCATTAATTCCACCTTTTTAATTTTCTACGCATTATGTTCTCTTCTTCCGAGCTCCTTATTGTAACCTTATGGTATGTCCACTACTTCTCGGCCACAAACCTCCTTATGCACACCTTCATGCACCGAAGTACAAAACCACTGTGCCTTATACCAAGTAGTTCTTCATGCCACTTCCTACCTCGTATTACACTGTGGATGCATCCATCTACACATTGTTTTTTAATCTGAGAATTTTTCTTTAAGTACCTCAACTCCGAGCACCTATAATATTTTTCTTCTATGCACACCAATCTTTCAAAGGAGATTCAAGTTTCAACCCATATATGTACCTGCATACCACTTGTATCTACTCCACCCCACACTTAAAGTATGTGCAGTCCTCTACGCATGAATCCAATAGATAGTAATCATCTCCTAGCATGCAAGTGTGCTTATTACAACAAAACATTGAACTAAATTAACAAAACATAACAATGATGAAAGGAAACACATGAAAATAAAATGTATGAAAGGGAAATCTAATCTAAGTGGCAATACTACCTTATTACAAACACCAAAAAGACTTATTTATAGTAGGGCTTCATCCTACTCCCATTGAAGTAACCAAGAAATAGAGTACCATCCAAAGACTGCTGCAGCTAAAAAGTGCCCGAATCAAGTTTCTTTGTTACTACAAAGGGCCCCAACAAATGAACTTTTAACTTCCCAGGGTGGTGAAAAAACTTTGAATCATATAGAAGAACCATCTTTCCCACATCAAATGCTCTATTCATAATATGCCTATCATGTCATTCTTTTTATCGGCCTTTTCTATCATCTAGATCCATCGAAATAACGTTCCATTCATCCAGTGTATCGGTTTTCTATGTAATCCTCAAAAAAATTGTTCAACATCTAAACCTCCTATGCTCATAATATGTAGGGAGGGAAACATAAATTCCATAGGAAATACAACCTCCATTCCAAATTCCAACTAAAAGGGTGTGGCCTTGTTTAACCTCTTTTAGGTAGTCATGTATGCCCAAAGTACAACAAAGACTTTGTCATCCCAATATTTTCTTCCCACATCACATATTTTTGTCAGTGTCTATCCCATAATCTTATTGAAATCCTTAACGATTCCATTGGCTTGTGGATCATATGGTGTTGTCTTATGGTGTGCCATCATAAAATCTGCAAATAAAATATTGGCTATCTCATTCAAAAAAATGTGTTCCCTTATCACTTGTTAGACTGAATAGACATCCATGACAATTGATAATGTTTTCCCATAAAAATCCCACTACTACAGCTACTATGTAATGCTTAGTAGGTGTTGCATCTACTCACCTTTTTAGATAGTATGCATGAAGTTACAATATAATTTGCACCATTCCTATGCACTGGTGGAGAAATAGGAGCTACAAAGTCAATAACCCATTTCTCAAAAGGTTCAACACTTGCAATAGGCCTCAACAACATCTCATCCACGGATCCAGGCTTCCCAATGCTTTGAAAATGATCAAACACCTTGACATACTATTTAATATCCTTGTATAAAGGACCTATTACCAAATTATAGCTAGTAGAAGGTTTTGTGCTTTGTGGCATCTCCTTCATAATGACCTCCTACAATACCACCATGAGCTTCTTCCATTATTACCTCACACTCATGCTATAGTATGCACCGACATAAAACTTCATCACTACCTAGCTTGAATAAATATCCTCCTATCAACTAATAAGGTGATGTGTGTATTGCAAGTTATTTCTTCTCTGATGTCTTCATTCCCTCATGCACTTATCCAAAGTGCACAAGAATACAAAAATTTACTCTAGTTTAAGGAGTGTTTGGTTCAATCTAAAGAGTTGTGAATTTTTCATTTTTTCCTTAATGCTTTGTGCATCCTCATCAGAATTGATTCTCAACAAATGATCAGGCCCTAAATTAACTTTTCCTAGTTTTACAATAACTATAAACTGAAACTCTTGAAATAGTAGTATCTACCTACAACCGCGCCCTTGTAAAATAGGTTTTTGACAAAATAATTAAGTTTCATATGATCTGTGAAGAAGATAAACAATCTAGCCAATAAGTATTTTTTTGAACTTGTGCAACGCATAGATCATGGAAAAAGCTTCGTGCTCGGTAGTTGTATAATATTGTTCAGCTAGTCTCAACTTCCTTCTTGAAAAAAATAGGGTGGTTGTACGATAGAAAATAAACACGTGACCTTCTTTGCACTTGACCTCACGAGGTCGTGTCGAGACATCCGGTGTGAAATGGAAATGGAAGTGAAAGTTATGGTGGTGATCAAGCTAATTAGGCAACCTTATGTCTTCGACACGCAATAATGGAATTTTTGAATCTAAGGTAAATATGCTTTCCTAGCTCGAAGGGGTGTGATGGTACGGTCTCTTATGATAGCTACTTAGAGACTCGAATTGATGTCTATTTCTGCTGATATTTTATTGAGTGGTTGCGGAATATGTGGAAAGTAACTGCAGGTGCCTCATATGGGTTTCTAGACAAGGTCATGGAAGTGGAAACAAGAGGTGTAACGGAGTTACATGAACTATGGATGATTTTTGGTCTTATCCATAAAGTATTAGCCTAATCGGCTGTTATGTTCAATAATGAAAGATGTGTAATAATATCGGGGGAAATTTGTGAAGATATGAATACCAATGTGCATAAACTCGTATCAATATCTAGCTAACTAGTAGGCCCGTTTGGTTGTGGGACACATGTGGATCACAACTGAATACTCATTGAGGTTAAGGCCCTCGTATGGTCATGCATGCAATCAAAACTTATTTGGGGGAGTGGTCCAAAATTCGTAGGATTGATTAGCGGTGATATTCAATGTATCTAACTGTCTTATTTTCACAACGTATGTTACGGTTGTGCGTATCTTTGTTATTAGACACAAACTTGTGTCAATGTCGGTTATTAGCTTTGACTCATTGGGTTGACAATGTAAGTCTTTTTCTATTGTGGACCGTTAATGGTCATGCAAGATGAATGATTTGATTTTGGTAAATAAACTATCTATCCAAGGGAAATCTAACCTATGTTTTTGGTGTTTTCTCAATATATCAGAACAAATAAATAAGACAAACTAATCCATGGAAAGTAAATGTTTTTGTTCTTTTCTAACTTTTCAGACAATGCATCTAATATAATAATCAAATTAAATACAAACAATTAGCCGGATGTAGCTAACTATTTGTGCAGATGTGTGAATCTAAATCTAAAAAAGGGTCTATTCTAACTCAATCCAAATCCTTCCAACCCTACCTTAGAAGTGAAGAACAAATCATAACCCTAACAGAGCTAATATTTTCCACACTTCCTAGTATTTTTGAAGAGACAACTTCCTATTGATTTGATCTACTTGAAATTATCTAGCTAATTGGAGTTACTTGTTTCTCTACTCTATTTGATATGTAATTGAAATTAAAAATTCTTAATTGAAAATTTGATAAAACAAAGAAAACAAATACAAAACTCCAACCTAGAAGAGCAAGAACCTTGGAAAATCTAGTAGTATCAGTGTCTGTCCCCTCGGTTCTTTCCTTTATTTCTCTGAGTGTTCATGTGAGTCCAAAGGATTAGAAATGCAAAGAACAATAACAAGAGGATAGCACTTGAGTAATGACAACTTGGAAGAAATTTGGATGCAATTAAAGTAGAAGAGAGATAGCACAAGAGATCTCGAGCTTGGCTATGCAATTTTTAGCAAGATCATGGCGAAAACAATACAAGATACACAAAATTTTAATTCCCTTTACTTGAATACAAGCATTGAATATATAAGAATGGAGGAAGGGAGGTTACTTCATGCACAAGGAAAGAAGAGGCAGTTCCAACTAATTAAATCTCATTTAAAATAGAAGGAGAAAACAAAACCAAGCAAAAAAGCTATTTTTAGCCAATTCGGTTCGAGGATGCATGCAAAAAGCAAATTTAAGTGAACCATTTGTATGTTTAAAACATGCGTGAAGAATCTAGAAAAAGTGGGAAAGATCACAGTTGCCTACTGTGTAATGCGGAAGTTTCAGGACCGCCATCCTGCCTAGGTAGTGGTTTGAGAACGCCACCTAGGCGGGATGGTGGTCATGGCACCGAAGGCCATAACAAGCATAGAAAGAGGTGGGGATAAGTTAAAATGCATGGAAAAGTTAAGTAAGGCCATCTAGGCTAAAAATATACACTACAAATGGGTTTTGGAGCTCAAACACCTTCTTGAAATGATTTTGAATCATCATTGATGACTTTTGTAACTATTTTCCCAATAATGTAGCACATACAATTGTGGGTGCGTCTGATGGTCTACAATTCCCTCTCCTAGTTATGCCAATACTACACCGATTTCTATCCTAGAAGCATCAACATGAACATGAAATGGTTTTACCTATGAAGGAAAGTGAATAATAGGTGCAGTGGTCAACCTTTCCTTTAATGTTTCAAACACTTGTTGTTGGGCCTCATACCAATAGAATTTTCCTTTTACTTTTAATAATTCCTCTAGGGGTGCATTAATCTTTGCATAGCCTTTAATGAATTTCCTATAATACCCTATATGTCCAATAAATCTACACAATTCACTTTGATTGTTAGGTTCTTCCAATCCCAAGATCATAATGACCTTAGTTGGATCTACCAACAACCTTTCCTTACAAATAATATGCCCTAAAAAAGTGCCAAAAGGTTTCGAAGAGATACATTTCTTAATATTCAAGGAGTTTATCAACTGGTTGCACCTCTCAAACATAAGCCTCAAATTGTCACAATTATCCTTAACCAAACCATACACTATCCAATCATCAAGATACACCTGTAAAAAACTTGTGAATGAAGTCCGAAAAGCTACACAACAACGCATGAGAATATTTGCTAGCGCATTTTTCAGCACAAAGGGCATCACTATGTATGCAAAACTTCCCCACTCGGTGGTGAAATTTATCTTTTCTTGATATTCCTTTGTTATGTACACTTGATGATAACCTAAAAATCCATTTGTAAAAGAATATATCTCGCACCCTGTAACTCCTTCAAGGATCTCCTCTATAAATGGGGTGGGAAAAGGATCAATAACACATGAAGAATTTAATTCTTTATATTCCACACAGATCTTTATCCTCCCATCCTTTTTAATACTAATGACCATGGGACTTACCCACTTAGATTCCTCAATGGGATCAATTATACTAGACTTGAGAATTTTATCAATTTCTTCCTTTACCTTAATGGACATATTAAGATTAATCCGTATGGCCTCTTCCTAATCGGTGCACACCTTCTTTAAGCTTGATTCCCATCTCACCTAAAGAAGGGTGTAATCCTTTCCATTCATGATATCCCCTTAGAAAAAAAATCCTAAAATTTGTGAAGGAGTTTAATAATGTTAATCACTTCCTTCTTTAACCAAAGAATCACCAATAACCACTTCCTTAGGCTCTGCATCTGTTTCGATATTAACCTTCTTTGTTTTCATAGGCTCATGATATAGACACGCTTTATCATTTTCTATGTCCATCACCTCATGTATACCTTCAGTGTTATTAACATCTAGGATGTTGTACTCCTCCTCATCATCACCGTCATCATTTATTAGGCATACCAGTTTACCGTGTTCCTTTTCTTCCTAGGCGTAGACCATTTCTTCTTCTTCAGTCTCTTTAAGGTCAAAGCACGTCTTTAAATATAACACTCAAAACATATATAAAATAAGTTCCCCATCCTTTGCACTATCTCCCAAAGTAAGGTTCTTCATAATCTGCAATGCTTCATTGACTAGAGGTTTAGTAGAAAAATAATCAAAAGTATGGATCATACTTGAGGTCATCTCTTTTCGGTTCTACATGAACATACCATGCATGTGTGTAACCACTTAGGGTGGTGTAGAACTTATGTACCCAAAGTGATGGTGGTAAGGCCTCCTTCCCCTCCATCCAAAGTCTCTCACATTCTTGTTAATGCAAAATTACAACACCCCTGATTGCTTGTGATTTTGTGTACGAGGAAACCAGTGTAACCTACATAACATGGGATTATCCTGTAGTGTGGGACCTTGCAAGTAGGATAATCCTCTAGAGAAAGATAACTTCTTTCCTCTAACCTAGTGCCAACTTCTCCAAAGTGTAGATAATGACAATCTAAACTAACCCTATTCTAATGCTTTCCAAGGAGATAGGGATAGAAAGATGCATGAAATAAAACTACTCTAAGTGAAGGTGATGCACCAAGAAAGGATGGGACAATCCTAGTGAGTGAAAAATAGGGAGAAACTAAGAAGGAGAGGGCTGGTAAAAATCCACAGTCTAGGACAACAATCAATTCCCTAAATTCATAAAGCACAACAAACTATGGGCCCTGCAAAGAGATAGATATATGCACAATATACTTATAAATGTAATGGAAGGTAGAAGATGCAATTCATACAAGTTAGGGTGAAAATGGCCACAAAACACAAATTTATTGCTCAGAAACATGCACAATCCATCATACCATAAGCACAAGACAAAATCTTTTACAATAAGCCAAATTTCATGGCCTTTAGCTCAAAATAGCTCTAGAACAATTTTGACAGAGTTATTTTGCTTTTTGGAAAAATCCCCCTCAAAATGAGGTGAATTTTACAATATATAGGGAAAAAGGGGGTTACCAACTGGTAGGCAAGATGCATTAAAGAGGTATGGGAAACCATCCATTTTGGTACTTTTCTTGCATGGGCGGTCATGGGTGCCATGCCTCATTAATTTTGGTTGTTGGGATGTCATTCATTCACCTACCCTCATGAGGCTTATAACCCATCCATCCATGTCATACAATTGTAAGCCAACCATCATGTGTGTCGTGTAAATGTGAGGGGTGTGATGGGCATCAAAAAAGCTGTCTGTATGCATCAAAAATGTGACCCAACCAAACCCTAGGAATCCAAATCCCAGCCAACCAACCCTCAGTTGTCCAACCCACAGCTTTCCAACCTAGCCATACCTTCCAACCTGGGTGTCATGCAAGTTTGACGGGTGCGACTGAGTCCGACCAACCCCACCATCTAACTCCGTCCGTATCATCCAACTTGGCTATTGTGTAAGTGTGACGGGTGTGATGGGAATCAAAAAATGATCATACACATCAAAAATGTGACCCAAAAACCCCAAGGTGTCCAAACCCCAACATTCCAACTTGTCCGACCAACCCCACCATCCAACCCTAACCGTCCAACCTATCGACCAACCCCGGGAGGCCAACTTCTGAAGGCAATAACTTGAGCTCCTGGATGAGTTTTCGGGTGAAATTTTATATGATTTCACATGGAAAAAACCCATTTAATAAAATTAAGGTGGTATTAAGATCCAATTTTGAATTTATCACCTCAAAAATTCTCCTTCTTTCTCGGGATTATCGGTTGTGCGCCAAGAAGAATGAACTGCCTTGGGAAGTGTATGATGCTTCAAGATGTCTCATCTTTTCCACCATGTAGGGCATGGAAAATGAATTCCATAGGAAATTTTTTGGAATTATAATTCCTAACATGGCTATCAAAATATTTTGTTGAATCTCAGGTCCTCTTTCACACTGCAAACTCCTTAAGGCCCAAAATCTACTTCTGATGGATGGCCCCAAGACCTCTCGAAACTTCCCTAATCATTTGAAATGCTTCCAAAACTTGAAAACCAAATTATATCATTCCATATTGATCCATGAATCACTATCCATTTCTCAACCCATCCTCCCAAGTTATCTATTTTACTAGGGGGTAAAAATAGATAACAATTGGTGACCTGTCGGATGACTGTCTACTTGATCTTGAAGACCAGTGAACTTAGGGGATCCATTGGGCATGGAGTCATATTGATTTCCAGAACTATCCTATCACTTGAAAAAAATCTATCTTCCAACCTCTGGGGTGCTACTGGATATTTTCATTTCAAAAGAAACCCCTGGTTGAGGACTAGTTGCTTCGTCACCAAACTTTGCTGAAACTTGAAAGTGCAAGAGAAACAAGGGCACAACTATGTACAAACAAAAAGGACATACACATTCCAAAAATAAGATGTAGAGAGTGTAAAAACACTTATTACAAAAGAAACCTAAACTAAAACAAGGCAATGTGCTACAAGAACTTGGAGGAATTAAAACTCCTAAACTAATATGTACAAGAAGAAAATTTCACTCAATAAAAATGTTTGAGATAGATTCCATTGACTGGAATATGCAGTTCTTCTCCATCCAACCTTGATAGTTGGAAAGCATTGTTTTCTTTGTAGCCATAAATCATATAAGGGCCACTCCATATTGCATCAAACTTGGAGTGCCTTCCCAACTTTTCCTTGTCTGCATCCCATTTAAGGACCAAATCTCCCTCTCGGAATTTTCTAGCCTTTGCTTTCTTGTCAAATCACCTCTTGATCAACGCTTGATCATTTTCCATGATGTGCATGGCTTAGTTCCTTGTCTCCTCCAACTCCATGAGATTTACATATCTAGCTTCCATGGGTTCAAACTTGGATAGTTCTAGTTGTTTCATGAGTTCTAATGTGGGAAATTCGAGGGATATATACACCTTGCCTCCCTTCCATAGAATAACCTATAAAGAGAGTTCCCTATTGAATTCTTGGGAGTAATCATATCATCCCACAAGGCTGATTTCAACTTGGTATTCCAAGTTCTTTGGTTCTCGTCTAGAGTTCTCCTTATAATTTTCAAAATATTTTTGTTGGTGGACTCGTCCTATCCATTACCTTGTGTGTAATAATTTGATGTGGTACTCAAGTATATCCCATTTTTATGGCCCACTTTGTGATCTTGGTACTTAGGAAGGCCAAATAATTATTTGATATAATGGTGGTCAGGACTCTAAACCTTGTCACTATCCCTTCATAAAAATCTAGTATGCTTGCTTCATTTGCTTCCTTAAGTGCAAATCGCCTTCGTCCACTTGGTGAAATAATCCATGTCTCATTAGGATCTATTTATGGCCCAATCTAGAATTTGGATTAATAAATCTAATGAAATCGAACCCCTATTACATGGATGGTTCATTTACGAAATGGGGTGGAGTGGAAGGGTCTCTAACATCTTTTACCTCTAAAGAAGGCACACTTTTACACTTCCTAATCCATGCATAACAATCATGAAAATTTTTAGGCCAATAATAACCTACTTTCATAATTATAATACCTATCACCCTTACAGAAAATGGGCACATGTTTCTCCATCATAAAATTCATGTAACACCTTCTTTATCCGACCTACCTTGAGGCAACTTAGGAGGACACCATTTACATATTTTTGAACATGATACCATCGAACAATACAAATGGGATATAATGGAGCCCAAAATATCTTCTTTTGGCCTTGCTCATTCCTTGAGGGCTTTGACCTATTTGAATAAAATGGACTATATCTTGAGTCCAATAAGGATTGGGTGAGGCATCGACTGATTTCCCTTGATTGTTGCGTAGTACCAAAACAACCTCCCCTTTACCACTTGACTTGTCATGTTGTATCGAGGCTAGTTTCTCACATAATCCCTTTCCATTGACCAACTTGGTTACCTTAATATCAATGTCATATTCCATGACCTTGGTTACCCAACCAACCCTTTTTTCATTGAGGTCCTTGTTTAAAAGAAAATATTTTACACTAGCATGTGTGACTAGTAGATGAATCATATTGTTTGACACTAAATTTATGAACTTCTTCAAACTTCTAATCACAGCAAGGACATGTTTCTCAATGAATGAATATCTTACCTCATAGTCCATAAGGCCTTGGTTGAAGAATGCAATAGGCTATTCCAATCCTTCCTTACTCTACTACACCAAGATTGTAGAGATGGTGTCCAAACCACTCGAAGGTGTATAGAAATAAGTCTTTGGAGAAATATGGATTAATGAGAGTTGGAGCTTGAGATATGGCTTGCTTGATAGCTTCAAAACTATCCTTTCCCTTCGTTGTCCATTTGAAAGCCAATTTTTTTAGCATCATCGTTAATGGCTTCACAAGAGTGGAAAAATTTGGTACAAACCTCTGAACAAAGTTTATCCTCCCCAAGAAGCTTTGGAGAGCCTTCTTATGACTTGGTAATGGTAGAGCATGGATGGCTTCTACCCTCTCTAGATCAATTATCAGTCCTTCCTTCGACACAATATGGCCTAAAATTTTACCTTCATGTGCCATGAATATGCAATTTTTCGGGTTCAAGGACACTCCAAACCTCTTACACCTTTGGAATACCTATCTGAGGTGAAAGAGGTAACTTTCTACATTTTTAGAAAATATAGTGATGTCATCAAGATATACAAGCACTATTTTATTTAACAACCCCTTAAACACCATATCCATTGCTCGTTGAAATTTTTCTCTAGTGTTTGATAGCCCAAAAGGAATATTCTTGTATGCATAGGTGCTCCATTTTGTGGTAAAGGTTGTTTTGAATTGATCATCCTCTTTCACCATAATTTTATTATGGACTGAATATCTGACTAAGAGGGAGAATCTTTCTGAACTAGCCACTACTTGTAGAATCTGATCAATGAAGGGCAACAAATAATGATCCTTGAGGGAGGCCCTGTTTAAATCCTAAAAATCCACACATAACCTAATTTCCCCATTCCTTTTCCTAACCGGCACTAGATTTTCTACCCAACTTGAGTGCTTGATTAGGAAAATTATACTCACCTCAATGATCTTATTCAGCTCCTTCTTTATGAGAGGATATATCTGAGGGTTGACCGAACTTTGTTTTTCCTGACATGATTAGCCTCTTAATGCAACTCAATAGTGTGTTGTGCCAATTTTGGGTTTAAAAACTTCAAACCCTTTGGTAATTTGCGTTGAAAATTGATCAAATCAACCTTGAATTGATCATTTGGGTTGAAAATTGACTCTAAAGTCACTAAACCTTTGGAAATGTTTTTTCCACAACCGCACTATTTTCTCTCCGTATTTCTACTCCAATTTCTCTTGATTTTTGCTCATAACTCAACCTCTTCTTTCAAAAATTTATGATTTGTTGATCATTCTCAAAACCCGCCATCTTGTGCTATTATCCCAGAGTCTGGTGGGCCTTATAATGACATGAATATGTGGTTGTGCTTTGTCTCTTTTGATACTATCCACCACATCAAATGTTGCTCCAATTACCACAAGCCTCGTCCATTGCTTCATTTATTTTTCACGATATGGCCTTTGAATATTGAATGCTTCAAGGTCTTCAATCTGATCCCATACCCGATGCTTATAGGCTTTGAGTAGACCATTTTTAGCAGCATGTTTTCCCCTGACTTGGTTCGTGACCAACTCACTATCCCCAAACACTTGTAATTTTTAATAACTTTCTTTCTTTCCCAATGTAATCCATGAATCAAGGCTTCATACTCAGCTGTGTTGTTTGAGAAAGCAAACTAAAAATAGAAAGCTGAGTAATATTTTATACCTTGTGGTGAAACAAGCATAGCTCCCCCTCCAACACCTTACCTAATCCTTGAGTAATCACATAATAGTTTTCATACTTGATTATCATCTTTTGCATCTGGCTTGGTGATACTAAGAAGTGGTAAATCCTCTTCGTGTAAACAATAGACCCCTAATTCAGATTCTTCCATTTCCTTATATGGATCAAAAACATGTCCCCTCTGATCCCAATCATCAAGAGCTAGGTATGGAATGATCCCAACCTTTTTATTTGTCTCTTGAGGCTCCATGCATTCCTCTTGATCAAATATGGTATAATTTTCATTGATTGGGCTGGTACATGAAGCACAATATGGAAATTTGTAATATGTTTAAACCAGATTGTAGCCTTAGATAAATACCTCATTCTAAATAACATGTGTGACCAATCAATAGACAAGTGGCCTCCAATTTTAGTAGTGAAGTCTCTTGACAAACATAATGCAAAGAGTGGTGGAATGTCTATGACTTATACATCTTGAAAGACAGTCACTTTGGGACATGCATGCAACGTGAGGCTTAATCCTTTGATTACTCCAACTGTTGTAACTATTGTCCCATCCAATCACACCAAACCTTTAGAAATGACTTCATATTAAATACCCAACTGATCAGCTATTTGTTTTAGCACTACAAAGCTACTTGCTCCTGAATCAATCATGAAATTATGTACCAACTTATCTCTGATTATCAATGAGATATAGAATTGTGGTGGCTTTAAATTTTTACCTTGTTCACCTCCTTGATTTCCTCCTTGCTAAGATGCATTAGTGAGTACATTCTCCTTCTATTTGGATGATTGATTCGATGATGACCAATTCGCCATAGTAGCCTCTGAACACGTCTCTTTGTCCTAGGATTAATAGTGACTCCCACATTGAGATTTTTACATTTTTTTCCTCATCTTCTCAATAATGTTAAATGGAGATGAGTTATCTCTGCTTTACCCCTTAATTTGCATAATTATTTCTTACACATGGGTTGTTACAACTAGCACTTGAGTTGGTCTAGAAGGTGGCTTGGGATGACTTTGCACTATGTGAGCTATATTTTGGTTACTAATACCTTATTGGGTGATAAAGGGATGTAGATCATTTGAATTGGATGGCTGTCCCTCTCCAATATTTCTCTTCTTAGACCATGTATTGGCTACTATGCTTTGGGGCTTGATTTATACCACATAAATCTTCAACATGACAATTGAAAAGGGTGGTCTCATTCAGAGGTGCTTCCTAAGTTGCTTCCTACTGTTGATTTCCTTCTTGGCTTGTCTCTTATTCCACACTTATTGTTATCACCATAAGAGTAAATTTGATAACATGCATCAGATGTCCAAATTCCAAGAAAATGACTCACACGAGCAAAATCAGGTTTCTAGGGTCCTTCAGAATCTTTCTAAACTCCCCAGGCCGAAGAAGGAAGGAGCAAGCTTAGAGAAACTGCGGAGAAGGTTGCAGAAAGCAAGTAATTTGGGCCAGAAAAAATTGTGAAAATCGGCTAAGTCCTAGTCCAGCACAAGGTGGGACAAATGGGACAAAGGTACGCGAACCGCCCGAACCGCCGAAATGAGTCCAGTCGGCCCACAAAGCATTTGGGACAAGTGGGACGAAAGTACGCGGCGGGCGCGAAATGCCGATTCAGCCGAGAGAGAAAATCGACTAACTGCTGAGAGGGGCAGTTCGGGACGAGTGGGACAAATGGACGCGAAATGCCCGAACCGGCCGGTTCACGCGAAATCAGCACAAGGAGCCCAAAAGCAATTGGGACGCGCGGGACAAAAGGACCCGAACCGGCCGAACCGGCCGAAAGGAGTCAAGTCAGTCCGAAACAAGTGGAACAAGCGGGCCAGAAATACCCGAACCGGCCGAATCGGCCGAAATTGTCCCAAGAGGTCCAAAATCAAAAGGGACGTCCGGGACGGATGGACGCGAAGTACGCGGAAGACCCGGCAGGCCCGAGAACCATTGAGAAATTGCCACGTGTCATCAAGAGAAGCCAAAAGGTCAAAGGGCAAGGTTTGAAAGCGTGCCCGAGCTAATAGAAATTGGACACGTGTCCAATGGAGCATAGAAGTGCGGAGCTCGGGAGGAGTTGGAAAGTTTGGCCAAATCTAAGCCAAAAAGGGTAAAAGTGAAGGAAGACCCGCAGTTCACAACCAACCAATGCATGCCACGTATCCCTAGTGGCGGGGCGTGGGAAAAAATGTGGAAAATGTTCCAAGAGCACCAAAAGTCAAAATTCAAGAGACAGCCCGCCGAAAAGTAGAGGAGAGAGAATTATTCAGCGAATCAGAGCATGCCACGTGGCGTCCAAGTGGCAGTGCGCGGGAAAATATTTCAAAATCCGTTTTCACCTGTTCCGTGTCCTAAATCTTCAGATTGACATATCTTTCGATCCAGAGCTCGGATTTGCACGTTCTTGATATCAACGGAAAGCTGCTGAAATTCTCTACACATTTCCAGGGTCAATCTTGCATTTTGGTGTAGTCTGGAGGGAGAAAATTGAGAAACGCCTCTGGCACGAAATAACAAGCAGAGATAATGCTTCAACAACCACTTTAATGCAGCAGACAACCCGCCGCTTCTGTTAGGCAAACCCGCTTTCCGTAACCCGCCGCTTCTGCCATGATGGACGAATTAAATGCAACCTAGAGGTGGTTGGGGCAGTTCGAATTCCTCTCTCTTTTCTCTCCCATTCTTCCTATATATTGTAAGGAGGGGTTTCTTTCGGAGTGGGACATTTTCTGCTTTGCACCCTCCCTTCTCTCCTGTTCATAAGAAGATTTGTGGAGTTTTCAAACCTCCCATATAGACTGTAACACCGTTTTTTGCCTTCTGGCTATTGCAATGTATTGAATCGATCCTTGAGCAATATATATGTGTCTGTGGTTGCTTCTAAACCCTCTTACATATTTATTACTGTCATTCTTGATCTTTCATTGCATTTTTGCTATCTGTGCATGGTGTTGTGTTATATCTACATGGTCTGTGTTTAATGTGGCAAAGCATATGTTCTTCATTCCTCGGTGCATCACCTCTATTAGCTTAGATTTATTTTATGCATTTTCTTACCTTGTCTCCTCGCGAGATTAGATTAGATTTTGAGAAAACCTCTCGCATATTTCGTGGTGCACCCGAACAGAGGAATAGGAACCAGCCTTTCTCTGGAGATTCCTTTCTCACTCTTCAAGTCCCACACTTGGAGAAAGGATTCAATGTTATGCAATCACACTGGATATTAATATGATCAACCTAGAAAACTGATCAATATCCAGGGGTGCTGTGATTTTGCATCAACAGTTTTGGCACGCCCGGTGGGACCAGAGGTCTCATTTTTATTGCAGCAAGGTTGATGTGCATCTGCTGCAATTTTCTTGCTTAAAAAGAGCTATTATTTGCATATCTGGCGACTCCAAAGGGAAGAATCAACTAAGTTTCAGCAGTCAGGCCTAAAAGCTTATGAGAAGAATCACAAGGTCAAGAGCTGGAGAAGAGGAAGTACCGTTTGAATACCTGCAACTATCTCCAAGAAGAAGGCAAAGAGGAAGAAGGATTCAAAGGTCTCCATCTCCACCAAACAGAACTCTCTCAACTCCTCCACCTGACAGGCCTTTCTTTCAATATACAAGGGTTTTAAGACCACTCAGAATGGCGCAACCAGTAAACCCCTATGTCAACTTCACAGGCAGCAGCCCACTTGCTCTCAATGCACAAAATCCAATCCCAGTTGCAGCATTGAAGAACATTCCATATTTTACTGGAGAAAACCAGACCACTCCTGGTGATCATGTCAAGGACATTGCTAACATTTGTGCAATCCATGAGATTAATGAGATGCAAGTAGCTGTCAAATTGCTGGCGTCTTCATTCAAGGGAAAAGCATTGCAATGGTTTAGGAGCCTTGAAGCTGCTTCTATCACGAATTGGAATCAGCTGTGTATTGCACTTCATAATCAATTTGGAGAGAAGGGAGACAACTTGTCTCTTTTGGAGCAGCTGACAACCATCAAGAGAGCTTCCAATGAGCAGCTGACTGACTTCAACTTCAGATTTCAAAGGTCTTGGGATAGAATTCCAATAAGAATGTAAATGGACCAATGTTAGTAAGGTGCTTTTCTGTATTACCTTAAAGCTTTAAATTCTGATATTTCTATGTTGATTCAATCTATGGGAGGCACAACTATCCCTGCTGCTTATAGTATTGCTATTAGAGCTGAAAATTGTCTGATTCAAGCTGGCAAGCTAGCTCCTAGGCCTCCAATGCCATTATATCCAAGTTTAGAGAGCCCAAGTACTAGTCAAGCACCTGTCTTAGCTCCTATTCCCACTCCTAGGAATCAGAGTTCAAATGAAGCTTCCACTTCATCTCCAAGTGCCCCAAATGAGCTTCAAGAAGTCATGAAGCAGCTGCAAAATTTAGGTAATGAGCTGGTCACACTTAAGAGACAGCAAACTCAAGGCTTTAGACCTTCGTATCAGCCTCAAGCTCAACCTAATAGGCAGCCATATCAGCCTCAAAGGCCACCTAATCCAAATGCAAATATGAATCAAACAAGGCCTCCCGTCAATAGACCATTCCACCCTATAATCCAAATGCCATATCTCGCTCTAAGGCATTAGTACCAGCACAAAACAATATTGCCCAGGAGTATGAATGGTGTTTTCCATGTAATGAACCCCATAATCAATCCATGTGCTATAATGGTGCTTTAACCCAAGCTTTAATGGTAACAAGTGCTGGTGTGGAGGGTGAAAGTAGTCAAGAAAACAGCCAACAACAAGAAACATTCCAACAGCAACCTGCCCCAAATGACACCACATTGGTAAATCAAGTGCAGAGGATTTCGTGGTATGAATCAGTAGTTTCTCAAGGTGTCAGTGCCCAACACAAGGTCAAAAAGAGAAATTTGGGTGAGGAACAGCATTAGCCCCGCCAATCCACAACCTTCCACAGCTCCACAAATGATTGGCAAGCAAAACCCAGTTTCAAATGCACGAGGGCAGCCAAGAACAACCCCTTGGCCAAATCAAATGCCAGCTGTTGCTGCCCATATTCAAGGAGCAAATGTGCAAATCAAGGGACAGCAGAGAGATCCTTCATCACCATTCAGTATCATTGATCAGATGAAGAAAACAAACGTCAATATATCTATGTGGGAATCCCTATCCATCCTGTGCCAAAGAGATTTGCATGCAAGTCTGCTATGAAGGATCGCCAATTTCAATCAGCAGTTTCAGGCAAGACAAAGTGCTTACAAATGCTGCCCACTCAAGGAAATCATGGAGCACAACAAGGTAAAATGTCAAGCCCCCTCCATTTTATGTTTCATTGATCATAGGAGACAAGTTGGTACATAATTGCATGATTGACTCTGGGGCAAGTAGTTCAGTAATGCCTAAACAGATAGCTGATCAGCTAGGGTTCCAGTATGAAATAACAACTAAGGGAGTAGTGCAATTAGATGGGACAGCAAGAGAGCCACATTGGAGTTATAAAAAACTTGAGTCTTACCTTGCATGCATGTCCCAACGTGGTTGTTTTGCAAGACGTCTCAGTCATAGACCTTCCACCACTCTTTGCCCTATGCTTGTCAAGGGACTTTACTGCCAAGATTGGGGGGTATTTGTCCGCTGATTGGTCACACATGCTGTTCAGAACGAGGTATGGAACTAAAGCTACAATTAGATCAGAACCTATTGCAGATTTCCACATTGAACCCTATACTCCAAGTCATATTAATACCAATTGCTCAGCATTTGATCAAGAAGATCACCTCGGCACTGATGAGGCCGACACTAAGGTTGGAAGTATCCCAGATTTGACTCTTGATGAATGGGCAAGCAAGGTGCATGCTTTTGATCCTTATCAAGAAGTAGAAGAATCTGAGCTGGGGGTCTATTGTATACACGAAGAAAGTCAACCTATTCCTAGCATCACCAAGCCAAACCACAAGTATGACAATGAGGTATGGCAACTATTTTTTGATGGATCAAGGAGTAGGCAAGGCGCAGGAGGTGGAGCCATGCTTGTTTCACCTCAAGGAGTAAGGTATTATTCAGCTTTTAGATTTCAATTTGCATGCTCCAATAACACTGCTGAATATGAAGCCTTGGTGCAAGGGATGCATTGGGCAATAAAGAGAAAAATAAAGAACTTGCAAGTTTTTGGGGACAGTGAGCTGATTGTAAATCAGGTCAAGGGACAGCATGCCGCCAAAAATGATCTACTCAGGTGCTACAAGAACAGGGTGTGGGACCTCATGGAAGATTTTGAGGGCTTTGGCATCAAAGCCATCCCTAGGAAAGAGAATCAAGCTGCTGACAGGCTTGCAACAGTAGGGGCAGCCTTTGACATTGTAGAAAACATTCAACAAGAAAAGGTACAGCCAAACATCCACGTGATTGTGAGGCCTTCAGTGCCGGATAACGATGTCAGTTGGCAAGTATTTGAGAATGACCAGCAAATCATCCACTTCTTGCAAGAAGAAGCTGAGTTCTCAGCTAAGAATCAAGAGAAGTTGGAACAAAGAATATGGTGACCAGTGATACAAATGAGAACTCGACAAGTCGCCCAAGGGACTTGTCACCTGGAGTCCATTTTTAACCCCAATGATCAGCTTTAGAAAGGAGAAAGCAAATATTCAGTCAAGAGGGAAGATTCGGTATCCATCTTGGTAAAAGAGAATGTGCCATTGCAAATTGGAAAAATGACAACCGAGCAAGAGAGATATGAGTTCATACAGCCTTTGTCAAGAATTCCCCGACGTGTTTGCTTGAGCTATGAAGACTCAAGGGTTTCAATCCTAACTTAGCTCAAAGATACCATCGAGTTGATCCAAATACTAAGCCTCACAAAGAAACAGAGACCACCAATCCACACATGGAGCCTCTCATGAGGAAGGAGCCGACAAGCCGATTGAGTCAACAATTATATTCCCTATCAAGCACTCAAGCTGGGTTGCGAACTTGGTTCCGGTCAGAAAGAAAAGTGGAGAGATCAGGCTATGTGTTGACTTCCGAGACCTCAATAGGGCATCTCTCAAGGACCATTATCCACTCCCTTCCATGGAGCAAATATTGCAGGTTGTAGCTGGTGCAGAAAGGTTTTCACTACTTGATGGTTACTCAGGCTTCAATCAGATTATGGTAAAGGAGGAAGACCAGTTCAAGATAGCCTTCACAACCAAATGGGGCACATATGCTTACAAGAAGATGCCATTTGGACTGTCGAACGCCGGAGCAACATTCCAGCGAGCTATGGATATGGCATTCAAAGGCTTGATCAACAAGACAAAGGTCGATATACCTAGATGATATCACTGTCTTCTCAAAGAATGCCGCACCATCTCTTTCACCTCGTGCAAGTTTTTCAGAGGTGTAGAAAGTTTGGAGTGTCTTTGAATCCTAAGAAGTGCATCTTTCTTGCACATGAAGGGAAACTCCTTGGCCACATTGTCTCCAAGGAAGGATTAGCAATTGATCCAGAGAGGGTTGAAGCCATAAGGGCTCTACCATTGCCAAGTCACAAGAAAGCTCTTCAGAGTTTCCTAGGAAGGATAAACTTTGTTCGAAGGTTTGTCCCAAACTTTGCAGCCCTTGTCAAGCCCATCACCAAAATGTTAAGGAAAAGCATGGCTTTCAAATGGACGGCAGAAGGCAAGGAGAGTTTTGAAGCAATCAAAGAAGCCATCTCCCAGGCACCTACTCTCATCAACCCTGACTTTTCTAAGGATTTCATCCTCTATGCATTTGGAGGTGATGACACTATTTCTGCCATTCTGGTACAACAGAACAAATATAATGAGGAGCAACTGATTGCTTTCTTCAGCCAGAGCCTAAATGACTGCGAATTAAGGTACTCTTTTATTGAAAAGCATGTGCTTGCAGTAATCAGAAGCTTGAAGAAATTCAAGCATTTAGTCTCAAATAACAAGGTCCAGTTATTGGTCTCACATGCTGGGGTTAAGGACTTCCTCCTCAACAAAGATTTGAATGAGAAAAGGGCAGGATGGATCACCCGTGTCATGGAGTATGACATTGAGATCAAGATCACCAAGCTGGTAAGAGGCAAAGGTTTGTGTGAGCAGCTCGCTTCCAAACAACCAGACAGCCCAAAAGATGAAGAAGACGCTGTCCTGCTATTACAAGAAGATCAAAAACAGGAAAATGATGATGTGTCCACCCCCTGTTGGACTCAAAATATGATACATTTCCTACAAACGGGCATGTGCCCTCCAGAAATGAGCAAAGCGAAAAGAAGGTACTTCAGATTACAAGCAATTCCTTATGTGCTTGTTGATAATGTTTTGTTTAAAAGGGACATCAACGGTGTTCTATTGAGATGCATCGGGACAGGTCAGATCGAGAGGATCTTACAAGAGTTCCATGACGGGAGGCAGGAGGCCATTTCACCCCACGAGTAACAGCTCTCAAAATCATGAAAGCTGGTTACTATTGGCCTACTGTATTCAATGATTGCTACTCATGGGTTAAGAAATGCAAGAAATGTGCATTCTTCACAGGGAAAGGAAGGTTAGCAGCACTTCCCCTTCGTCCAATTTCAGTAGATCATCCATTCATGCAATGGGGATTGGACTTCATTGGAGTCATCAATCCCACCCGAGTCAAGGCCACAAGTGGATTCTTACAGCAACAGACTATTTCACCAAGTGGACCGAAGCAGTAGCGCTCAAAGAGGCAAGTGAGTCTAGCATACTAGACTTTTATGAAGGGATAATAACCAGATTCGGTGTGCCGGCCACCATCATATCAGATAATGCATTAGCATTCATAGGTTCAAAAATTACAGAATGGGCTGTCAAGAATGGAATCTATTTGAGCACCTCTTCAAATTATTACCCGCAGGGTAATGGACAGGCAGAGTCCACAAACAAGAATTTGCTAAAAATCATCAGAAGGACTCTGGATGAAAATCAAAGAACATGGCATACAAGGCTAAAATCAGCGTTATGGGCTGACAGAATAACACCAAAGAGGTCTACAGGTAATTCTCCCTACAAGTTGGTCTATGGGAAGGAGGCAGTATTGCCTATATCATTAGAATTGCCAGCCTTGGAGCTCATGAAGCAGCTTGAGTTATCTGAATTCGAACCAATGGAGGCCAGGTATGCAGAATTGATGGAATTAGAAGAAATCAGAGAACATGCGGTTCAGACGATTGAAAAGGATCAGGCCGTAGTAAAAAGATGGTTTGATAAGAGAGCTAGAGCAAGGACCTTCCAGGAAGGGGACCTAGTTCTGAAATGGGATGCAGATCGGGCAAAACCAGGAAGGCATTCCAAGTTTGATGCCATCTGGAGTGGTCCCTACATGGTCACGGGGTGCAAAAGTAGTAATGCCTTCCAATTGTCTGCATTGGATGGAGAGGAACTTCTGATTCCGGTTAACGGAATCCATCTTAAACATTGCTACTAAGAGAAACGTTTTGCCGTTGTAAATATTAATTTAGATTTTTCTTAATTCCTCTAAGTGCGTATGCACATTGTCCTGTTGTAGTTAGGTTTCTATTTCCCTAAGTGCTTTGGCACAGGTTTTGCTGCTCTCAGGTTGTTTTCTACAGTTCAGAGTGTTGCTGGAGGGGAAGTTGCAGTATCAGGCTTGTTTCAGGTTAATGCTTAACTCCATGCCCAATGGACCGCTAAAAGGCCACTGATCTTCTACCTAGCAGGCAGGTAACCCCGCTGAGTCGTCAAAATTGTTGTCAAAATTTCACCCCCCCGGGTAAATTTGATAACATGCATCAGGATGTCCAAATTCCAAGAAAAATGACTGACACTGAGCAAAATCAGGTTTCTAGGGTCCCTTCAGGAATCTTTCTAAACTCCCCAGGCCGAAGAAGGAAGGAGCAAGCTTAGAGAAATGCGGAGAAGGTTGCAGAAAGCAAGTAATTTGGGCCAGAAAAAATTGTGAAAATCGGCTAAGTCCTAGTCCAGCACAAGGTGGGACAAATGGGACAAAGGTACGCGAACCGCCCGAACCGGCCGAAATGAGTCCAGTCGGCCCACAAAGCATTTGGGACAAGTGGGACGAAAGTACGCGGCGGGCGCGAAATGCCGATTCAGCCGAGAGAAAATCGACTAACCACCGAGAGGGCGCAATGGGACGAGTGGGACAAATGGACGCGAAATGCCCGAACCGGCCGGTTCGCGCGAAATCAGCACAAGGAGCCCAAAAGCAATTGGGACGCGCGGGACAAAAGGACCCGAACCGGCCGAACCGGCCGAAAGGAGTCAAGTCAGTCCGAAACAAGTGGAACAAGCGGGCCAGAAATACCCGAACCGGCCGAATCGGCCGAAATTGTCCCAAGAGGTCCAAAATCAAAAGGGACGTCCGGGACGGATGGACGCGAAGTACGCGGAAGACCCGGCAGGCCCGAGAACCATTGAGAAATTGCCACGTGTCATCAAGAGAAGCCAAAAGGTCAAAGGGCAAGGTTTGAAGCGCTGGCCCGAGCCAATAGAAATTGGACACGTGTCCAATGGAGCATAGAAGTGTGGAGCTCGGGGAGGAGTTGGAAAGTTTGGCCAAATCTAAGCCAAAAAGGGTAAAAGTGAAGGAAGACCCGGCAGGTTCGTCAACCAACCAATGCATGCCACGTATCCCTAGTGGCGGGGCGTGGGAAAAAATGTGGAAAATGTTCCAAGAGCACCAAAAGTCAAAATTCAAGAGACAAATTTACCGAAAAGTAGAGGAGAGAGAATTATTCAGCGAATCGAGCATGCCACGTGGCATCCAAGTGGCAAAGTGCACGGGAAAATATTTCAAAATCCGTTTTCGCCTGTTCCGTGTCCTAAATCTTCAGATTGACATATCTTTCGATCCAGAGCTCGGATTTGCACGTTCTTGATATCAACGGAAAGCTGCTGAAATTCTCTACACATTTCCAGGGTCAATCTTGCATTTTGGTGTAGTCCGAGGGAGA
Source organism: Taxus wallichiana var. yunnanensis (assembly GCA_018340775.1). NCBI lineage: Eukaryota > Viridiplantae > Streptophyta > Pinopsida > Cupressales > Taxaceae > Taxus > Taxus wallichiana. Next base: position 42,066,510 of record CM031235.1, on the reverse strand, counting down.
AAATTGAGAAACGCCTCTGGCACGAAATAACAAGCAGAGATAATGCTTCAACAACCACTTTAATGCAGCAGACAACCCGCCGCTTCTGTTAGGCAAACCACCGCTTTGCCAGAACCCGCCGCTTCTGCCATGATGGACGAATTAAATGCAACCTAGAGGTGGTTGGGGCGATTCGAATTCCTCTCTCTTTTCTCTCCCATTCTTCCTATATATTGTAAGGAGGGGTTTCTTTCTGAGTTGGACATTTTCTGCTTTGCACCCTCCCTTCTCTCCCGTCATAAGAAGATTTGTGGAGTTTTCAAACCTCCCATATAGACCGTAACACCGTTTTTTGCCTTCCGCTATTGCAATGTATCAATCGATCCTCGAGCAATATATATGTGTCTGTGGTTGCTTCTAAACCCTCTTACATATTTATTACTCGCATTCTTGATCTTTCATTGCATTTTTGCTATTTGTGCATGGTGTTGTGTTATATCTACATGGTCTCGTGTTTAATGTGGCAAAGCATATGTTCTTCATTCCTGCATCACCTCTATTAGCTTAGATTTATTTTATGCATTTTCTTACCTTGTCTCCTTGGCAGATTAGATTAGATTTTGAGAAAACAGCCTTTCTCTGAGATTCCTTTCTCACTCTTCAAGTCCCACACTTGGAGAAAGGATTCAATGTTATGCAATCACACTGGATATTAATATGATCAACCTAGAAAACTGATCAATATCCAGGGGTGCTGTGATTTTGCATCAACAAGTAATGTCCGGAGCTCTAAGCTTGTTTCCTTTTGATTGTCACCAACTCATTCCCCAAATTCTACAATTGTTTCATGACTTCCTGGAGTTCCCTAGAAGTACTAGAAGAAGTGGAGGCTTCATTCGAACTTTGATTTCTTAGAGCAGGGATGGGGGCTATTATAGGTGTTTGATTAGGATTAGGATTCCCCATATCTGGATAGAGAGGCATAGGTGGCCTAGGTGTAAGTTTACCGGCTTGAATTAGGAAATTCTTAGCTCTAATGGCTATGGCATAGGCATCTGGTAGGGTTATTCCTCCCATAGATTGTATCATAATAGATATATCGAATTTAGAGCTTTAAGAAAATAGACAAATGTTCCTTTAGCCATTGGTCTGACCGTAATTGGGATCCTTTCCCATGTTCTTTGAAATATGGAATTGAAGTCTATCATTTACTCATTTGGTGCCCTTTTGATTGTAGTCATCTGCTCTAAAAGGGATAAGTTGTCATCCCTTTCCCCAAACTAGTCATAGAAAGATGTGTATAATTGATAATGCTCCCAAGCCTCTGAACAACTACAATGCTTTTCCTTTGAAAGAAGAAGCCAATAACTTGACTGCAACATCCATCTCGACAATCTCATGTATGACACAAACATTTGCAATGTCTTGAATGTGGTCAATGGGAGTTGTGTGATTTTCTCCAGTGAAGTATGGGATATTATTTAATGCTACTATCAGGACCATATTTTGTGCATTAAGGGCAAGTGGATTGCTTCCCGTGAAATTTGCATAGGGGTTTGGAGGTGGCTGATTTGGTGGTTGTAGGTGAGCCATCTTGAGTGGCTTGAGAAACCTAGTCAATTGAAGAAAGGGTCTACCAAGTGGAGGTGTGGATAACATTCTGTTTGGTGGAGATGGAGACCTTTGTACTCTTCTTCCTCTCCTTCCTCTTCCTAGAGATAACTGCAAGTATTCAAAGATACCTTCTTCTCTTGTTCTAGACCGGGTTTGAACTCTTCTCATGAACTTGATAAACTTGGGCTGCTAGAACCACTAGATTTAAATGACGGAGTCACCAGATGTGTTACTAAAAATCCTCTAAAGGATGGAAATTCACCAAGACACACACCTAATCTTGATAAAAGTGAAAATATTGAATTCGTTCTCTTTGGGTGTGCTAAAACTATTAATGCAAAATTACAGCACCCTTGATTACTTGTGATTTTGTGTATAAGGAAACCAATACAACCTACATAACATGGGATTATCCTGCAATGTGGGACCTTGCAAGTAGGATAATCCTCTAGAGAAATATGAATTCTTCCTCTAACCTAGTGCTAACTTCTCCAAAGTGTAGAGAATGGCAAGCTAAACTAACCCTATTCTAATGCTTTCCAAGGAGACAGGGATAGAAAGATGCATGAAATAAAACTACTCTAAGTGAAGGTGATGCACTAAGAAAGGATGGGACAATCCCAGTGAGTGAAAAATAGGGAGAAACTGAGAAGGAGAGGGCTGGTAAAATCCACAGTCTAGGACAACAATCAATTCCCTAAATTCATAAAGCACAACAAACTATGGGCCCTACAAAGAGATAGATATATGCACAATATACTTATAAATGTAATGGAAGGAAGAAGATGCAATTCATACAAGTTAGGGAGAAAATGGCCACAAAACATGAATTTATTGCTCAGAAGCATGCACAATCCATCATACCATAAGCACAAGACAAAATATTTTACAATAAGCCCAAATTCAAGGCCTTTAGCTCACAATAGCTCTGGAAAAATTTTGACAGAGTTTTTTTCTTTTTGGAAAAATCCCCCTCAAAATGAGGTGAATTTTACAATATATAGGGAAAAAGGGGTTAGCCATAAAAATGTAAGACCATTGTATCTTCTTTGCTCTTGAAGATCTTTTCAACCCGGTGTCGTATAAGTGTGAGGTGCGACAGATAAAAATAATTATATGCTTGGACTCTTTTATTTCTTTCATTTTTAACACCTGAACTATTATTACTTCCTCCCGAGTTCAATTGATTTGATTTCTTCACGGGAGGAATTGTGGATTTAACCATCTTTACTGACTCTTTTATTTCTTTCCTTTCAATTGATTTTGGGAGGAATTGTGGATTTAACCATCTTTATGACTCGGCCTTGGATCATTTGATCCAAGAGATGTTTTAAGTCTATTTAGATGAACAAAAAATTATCGACCTTACGAAAGTTGCAAGGAATGAATGTGTTGAATAAGCAATTCCAGATTTTAACTCGGATGATCGTGTAAAATGAATTTGGTTCCCGATATCATAATATCAGGAAGGCCTAGACCTTAAGCCAGGTAAGAAATTCTGGTGTATACTGCAAGCTTATTAGCTATACCGGATAGAATCCATTACGAGAATGTTATACCTGCTTGGTTCTAATACGATCGGTCCTACTTGTGAGACCTAGATGGATTCATTAAGGTTAATAACCTTAACCTAAACTAGAACCTATTTGATTGAATTATTACTAATCTAACTTAGCCCTAAAACTATAGGTTTAATGCTCCTAAGGTTGGCTACACCTAGCACTATGGAAGTAAGACTAATGTCTTACCTTATGATCTAACCTATGTTTCTAACCTAACTAAGGATAATGGATGGAGGGGGACCTATGAAGGGGCGCGAGTCATGGGCGGTGGTTTCCATGGCATTAAATGAGGTGGATAAGGATGAAGGACTTGGGATTTGGTGGAAGTTGCTAACGGCTATTGTGACCTGACGTGGCAACATCACCAAATTTGGGAATGGTTGTTTGTTTTCATTTGTCAATCACCAACTTTGGCGGTCGGTGGCAATGGAGAATAGGTGGGAATGTGGGAGTTAATGCCATTGATGAACTTCGGTTCCCGAGCGCATGGATTGCTTGGGAAGGCATGCAAATGGAAAACTGGTTAGTTGTTTGGTTTTCCATATGTTCCGTTTTTCTCTCTGCTTGATCACTGGTTCTTTGAACTAGTCAACTTTGTGTTGCATGGCAACTCTGGGAATATCTAGCTCCTTTCTCTGTCGGGGAAAGTTTATAAGGCATGAAGGTAACAATTTATTGTTGTTTAATCTATCGTGGAGGAAGAAGAGAAGGTGCGAGCACATTCAGAGATCTTCTTCGGATTTTTAAGCGACACTATCAGGCATGATAGGCCCTAACTTTTAAAAATCTTGCTTTACTTCAAATGCTTTCATTAAAACAACTCTGTTCAGGTGATTTTAGTACAGTTGGTTTGAAGCAATGTATTGGTTTTTCTTTTCCTGTGGATTGGGGATCTCGGGTTATTCGAAGACTTTGTTGAAATGTTTACTGTATTTATTCTTCTTTTTGGATTCATTTCGACTGAAGACCTGGCTGTGCTATTATTGTTGTTGAATCCTGTTGAATCTTGCTGTGAATACTTGATGTTTCTTCTTTTGGGATGCTTCTTGTGTTTATTTTACTTGAACGTGACTTCGTGAAGTCCTTACGTGTTTTCAATTTTGGTTAGACACCGTCAAAGGTTTGCAAGGATTATTTATGCAAATGACTCTGTTGGAGTCCTTGAAACGTATCTTATGTTTTCAACTTCGTAGAAGCTTTGTAGTGAATACTATTTGGTATTGACTCGGTTGGAGTCTTTGAGTTGTTGTATAAAATTTGACTTCAATCAAACCACTGGTTGTGAGTACTTGGTGGGTTATGACTCTGTTGGAGTCCTTGCAGTATTTCCATTTGAACACGACTTCGATGAAGTCCATGATGTGTTGCGTGTTGACTCGATTTCTGATTTAAGTCCTCGCATGTGCATGCATATTGAATACACTCTTTCTAAATATTGTTGTGTATATATTCAGTTTGATTACGGAGATTAAGTGCTTTGGGTTTTCATTACAAACTTGACTCTGTTTGAGTCCTGCTTTGTATTTTCGTATTAGCTCGACTTCGGATGAAACTTTGATGAATTATTGATATGGAGTCGACTTATGTGAAATCCTTGCTGTGGTTATTCTTTCTTGAATTAGGCTTCTGATATAAGTCCTTGCTGTATATTCGTAGGGATTAGACTCAGTTGAATGTTGCTGTGTATGTATGTGTTTCGACTCAGTGGGAATGTCGTTGTGTTTGCATATGGATACGTCATCTGTTTATAGTGTTATCTAGTCTCGTGTTTGACTGAGATAAAGAGTTCCTAGCTGTGCCATGTCAGGCGATGGCATTGGGTATTTTCATGTTTGATGAATGATATGGAAAGATTTGTTGAGTCTATTATGGTTGGATTATTTATTACTATTTTTTGTGAGAGCTCTTGTATTGCTTAATAGCTACAGGTGATTTTCATTATTTAATTTAGATGAAATATAGTTCTTCTTGTAATCTCGACTATTTAGTCGCATGCGTATATGTAATTGTGTTATTCTAGAGGATTCGGTGCGTTATTCTGATTGATATGGAATCACATTTGTCTCTTTTTTTCTTTTCCTATGATGTAAAGTATACTGATGTCAGAACATGATTGATATGGGAATCTGACTGTCTCTGTTTCTTTTCCTATGCTGTAAAGTATATGTTGATGCATAATAGGAGGAATAAGAAAATACTCTCTCCTAGTCTGGAAACTTTGTGTGCTTTCTTCTTGTATCCTTATGTGATCTCTACGGTAAGGGCATAACAAGAATAGACTGTGGTATTGTATGGAGAGACTGGTATAAAATGTGTGTTGCTGTATAAGTAGGTATACTTGTCAATACCATTGAAATATGTTATGATTATAAAAGAATCCCGTCAGTTGAGCTTGCGGAATGTTATAAACTGCCTTTGTGGAAGGGTAAAAACATATTTGTTGGATACACGAATCTTTTAGGAAATTCATTTGTGTTGTTGAATGGAATAATTTGTGGATTATTGCTGTCCTAGTGATTCAGATGGATGGTTGTTTTGGATACATTTGTTCTTCTTAGTCTCTAATATATATGATGAATCATCTGAAAAGTATTTAGGACTAATTGGTAACTATAATATGAGTTATGCATTAAAAGTCATGTTTGAATTACAGAAAGAGCATAGTCTGATTTATGTTTACATGTTTGATGAAATGATTTCATTTAAACAGGGTGTTTAATGAGAGCAATTGGTGGATTGCAATTGTTTTAAGAATTAGTGCTTATCATGCTCAGTTCACCGAACTGACCCGTGTTGACAATTTTTGCAGATGGTTGTCGTAAGTGGTAAAGGCACGCAGATCTGATATGATGTTCAGATTGTTTAATTTGGTTTATGATGAATTCCAACTTGATTCTCTAAATGTACTACACTGAGAAAGTTGTTCTCTTGTGTTGTGTATTGTATCAAATATGCTGAATGCATAAATTGTAATTGATTAGCTTAGAAATGAATGAAATGAGGGGATTGTTACTTATGTGGCTGCATTTGTATCTTGATGAATTGAACTTCTTCGGTTCGAATGTTTTTAAGTGCATTTTTATTATTTTATACCTTGGAGATATTTGGGATTCTCTAAGTAAGCCTTGTAAAGATTATGTGGCTGGATACTTGTAAATGATTGGTAGTTCTGTTATGTTCTATATAAGGCTAAATTTGAAATTAGCCCACTGTTCTTCGAGAAGCTAAGGTTAAAATAAACCTTAACAGGAAGCTGAACAGGAAGAGTAATTTATTACTTCCTAACCTTGATCTAAGTCAAGACAACATATTAAATGATTTAAAATTACTATATCTTATTACTAATAAGAAAGATATATTTCAGCTTTGAGAACTGATATAAACCTAAAAGGGTATGGTTAGCAACCTTATGAGAAGACTTGGGGCTACTGCCCAATTTCGTTGATTAAGATAATTGTGAATCAATGAACTCCTTGATGAGATCTCAAATCTTATTAATCTTCTCACTGTGAAATGGGTCTTAAATAGGAAAGGCAACTCAAAGGTGAGGAACCCGGGGTTGGGAAAATACTACCCTAAAAGGAGCGTCTTAAAGTATAACTTTAACTCAACGGAAGTAACACCTTAAAGTTAAGTAGATCTTTTCGAGGTGGTTTTGAAGAATGATGGCACAAGTCAACTACAGGGTTGTACCTTCGAGAAGATTAGGATCTTCTCGAAGATACAACAATGCAGGTGACTTATGGCGACACCCTTTGCATTGATCGTTAAGATTTACACCTTAAACTCGAACAAGTTTTTACTCGGGATCTGGTTAGGAACATGGTCATGTTATGAGGCTGCCCTTGGGGATTCGGGGTACCTTGACACACAGGGTCAACTAGGGTTGATCCAGTATGTCAGCTTATCCCTAGTCCTCGAGAGCATCCTTATAACGTTGTCATGTTATTAATCCATTCCTAAGTGAATGACTTGGGAGAGGGATGGCTGACAGAAGTCAGTATAGGACATTCTATATAACATTGGAGTGGGGTGGAGGACGTATTCCAGATTGATGAGTATGCCATCAAGGAATATGAGACATGAACAGTATGTTTCAAAACTTTGGCCAAAGTATCGCAAGCTGCTGATTGCGTTGTCCTATGTCACCTAGTCTAAGGGATGAGATGCCGATGAATAATGGTAACAATTATTCAGATAGGTTCCTTGGATAGAGCATTCTGAAATCCCAGATTAGGGAAGAGAACCGCAAGAGTGAAGAGTTATAGTAAAAACACCAACTCTGTGAAACTCATGAATAGATCGGTAGATCACCGAGTCATGGAATGAATAGATCGGTGGTGCACCGAGTCATTACAGCTGCATATGGTTATCTGTTATAAGAATGGTTGTTTTGATTTGTGAGTTCTAAATTATGTATTTAGAACTAGGAAGCATTTATCAAAAAAAAAAAATAAAATTTCTTGTTCTAATGTACTAAATTGGGAATGTTACATCTTGGTATCAGAGCTGAAGGTTGCAGCTCTTAGACCTATTATGTCCATAATCTGATAAAAACCTGAATTTTCTTGTAACAGAAAATGGTTAGAACAAGGGGGAACATTGCGAATAATGCTCCACCTAAAGAAGGGCAGCAACAACCCAAAAACTTGATGAGATCCTTGCTGCCCTATTGGACACAAGAGATCATTTGGTTGTACTTGAACAACAAGTAATGGGAAATGAGGAGGATGATGAAGCTGGTAACAACAATCAGCAACCTCCTAAGGACAACCCCAATGTGGGTGTTGATAATAACACTGGTAATGCACCTGTCCAACCAGAAAACAAAAAGGCCAAGTTGGCAGCAGAACTCACTAATGATATAAAAAGGATAAGCCCACCTAAATATGATGGCACCACATTAGGAGATGGAGCTGAGAACTGGCTCATGAAATGGAGAAGTACTTTGCAATAAGAAACTTCTCGGAGGAAACCAAAGCTATTTGGGGAGCCTATCAGCTTTCCCACGAAGCATCTTCATGGTGGGATAGCCGTAAAGCTGAGCTAAATATTGATGAGACCAATATCACTTGGGATCAATTTAAGGGCTATTTTAGGCAACGTTGGCTGCCACAACTTTTCTATGATCAGAAAATGATAGAATTCCAGAACTTAGCTCAAGGGAAGCTAACGGTAACTGAATACTGGGAGCGGTTTACAAAACTCCTCAAGTATGTACCGCAGTATCAAACTGACGAGAAGTTCAGAATATGAAAATTCATCATGGGACTAAATCCCGTGATAGGAGGAGAGGTCGATGTTCACAGCCCTACCACTATGGAAGGGGTTGTTGAAAAGGCCATAAGACAGAACAAAAATTAAAGGCTATTTCTGCTCATAAAGAGGAAGTGCGGAAGAAGATTGCAAACCCTTCTTCAACTTCACTTGCACCCAAGAAGGGGCCATGGAAAAAGTTTGGAAACAGTAGGTTTCCAGGGGATAATGGTAAGAAAACGATAGCGAATAAGCCTGCTGGAAATGTAAGGGATAGTTTTGCCAAAAATTATAACAATGGGCAGAAGCCCTATGGAGGACAACGTGATAATTTTAAGGCTGGAAGTAATTTTGAGCCTAAAAAGGGACCTGTAGGAGGCTGCTATAATTGTGGCAAAGACCACTACGCAAATCAGTGCCCTTTGAAGAAGGATGATCATAATCAGCAGCATAAGATACATGCTGCAGTAGCAGACAAGCAAGCTGAAAAGCAAGTGACACCTATAGAAGTTCCGGGTAAGTTATTTGGCATACCTGTCACTATTCTTTTTGATACAAGAGCTACTGAATGTTTCATTTCTAGTAAACTTGCTTCTAAACTTAAAAGAAAAGCTAGAAAAATGGATAAATCTTGGACTGTACAGTATGGTAATAACTCTGTTCATACAGTGAGTATGTGTCTTTTTGGGGCAGTCCTTGACTTACCTAACTTTTCCACGGAAGTTGACCTCTATGTTACACCTTTGGGATCCTATGACATTGTCATCGGTGTCAATTGGTTAGCTGACCATAAAGCAAAAGTAGACTGCTTTGAAAAGAATATAAGATGTTTAGATGATCGGCTGGAAACAACAGAGATTCAAGGAGTGAAATGGGAAATTTCAGTTAGGAAACTGTCAGCTATGCAACTTAAAAAGGCTAAAAACAAAGGATGTACCTTATATGCAGTAAAGATATCTGAATTTTCAGAAGAAGATGGTGATTCCATGAAACGATTCCCTCTGTTGCAAAGTTTCAAGGATGTATTTCCGGAGGAATTACCAGGTTTACCACCCAAAAGGGAATTTGATTTCACTATTGAAATCAAACCAGGAACGGAACCTATTTCCAAGGCACCTTATCGGATGACTACTACAGAGTTAGTCGAGCTTAAGGCACAATTGCAAGAAATTTTATCTAAGGGTTTGATTAGACCAAGTGTTTCACCTTGGGGAGCGCCAGTAATATTTGTAAAAAAGAAGGATGGAACACTTAGGCTGTGTATTGACTATCGGATGTTAAACAAAGCAACAATCAAGAACAGATACCCACTTCCAAGGATTGACGATCTATTTGATCAGATGTGTGGGGCAGCAGTTTATTCCAAGATAGATCTTCGATCTGGTTATCATCAATTAAGGATTAGAGAAGAAGATATTCATAAAACAGCTTTCCAAACCAGGTACGGACATTATGAATTCACGGTTCTACCCTTTGGATTAACTAATGCACCCACAACTTTTATGAACTTAATGAATAATATCTTTCAAGAATATTTGGACAAGTTTGTACTTGTATTCTTGGATGATATTCTCATTTATTCTAAAAGTGTCGAAGAGCACAATGAGCATTTGAAGATAGTTTTGGAAATTTTGAGAAAAAGAAAGTTATATGGTAAGTTATCCAAATGTTCTTTCTTTGATACAGAAGTTCACTATTTGGGTCATGTCATTAGTAAAGAAGGAATTGCTTTGTGGATCCTTCAAAAATAGTGGCAATAACTGAGTGGCCTGCACCAAAGAATGTGCATGAAGTAAGAAGCTTCATGGGTCTTGCTGGTTATTATAGAAAATTTGTTAAGGATTTTTCTAAAGTGGCTGCACCGATAACTTCATTGCAGAAGAAGGATAAGAAATTTATTTGGAATGATAAGTGTGAAACTGCTTTCAAAAGTTTGAAAAGCCAGTTGACTTCAGCACCTATATTAGCTATACCAGACCCTAATGGGAGCTTTATTGTTGTAACGGATGCTTCAGGGAAGGCCTTGAGGTGTTTTGTTACAAAATGATCAAGTCATAGCATATGAAAGTAGAAAACTTAAGTTACATGAGCTGAATTATGCCCCTCATGATTTAGAGCTTGCTGCAATTGTTCATGCGCTTCAAGTATGGAGACACTATTTACTTGGGAAACCTTTTGAGTTGAAAACTGATCACTTAGGACTGAAATATATTTTCACTCAGCCTAATCTAAATGCCAGACAGAGAAGGTGGTTAGAGTTTTTATCTCAATATGATTTTGATATTAGCTACATCAAAGGGAAAGAGAATAGAGTAGCGGATGCTCTAAGTCGTAGGAAGCACATTTCTACTCTTATAACATTAAGAACTTAGTTTAAGGATGAGGTAAAAAGTGCCTCAGAATCTGATATATACTTTCAGCAAGTAAAAGCAGTGCTTGCTGTAGAACCTAAAGATGAAAGGTATAAAGGTTTTCATTTTGATAATGAAGGAATCTTACGTTATGAAAATAGAGTATACGTACCTTTGCTAAATGATTTGAGAAAGAAGTTGTTAGTTGAATTTCATAATTCACCCTTCTCTGACACACCGGTATCACTAAAATGCTTGCTGATCTAAAACAACAATACTTTTGGAAAGGTATGAAAAAGGATGTTATTGATTTTGTGACTCATTGTCTGGAATGTCAGCGGGTTAAGGTAGAACACATGCACCCTGCTGGACTATTATATCCCCATAGCATACCACAGTACAAATGGCAAGTAATAAGCATGGAATTTGTACAAGGGTTACCTATGTCCAGGAATAAACATGATGTTATCCTGGTAGTTGTAGATAAACTAACTAAGGTAGCTCATTTCATCACTGGAAATCTAAAGGATGATTCACCAATATTGGCCAAAAGATTCGTACACAAAATTTTCAGGTTACATGGTGTACCAGAATTGATTATATCTGACAGGGATCCTAGAATGACCTCAAGATTTTGGCAAATGCTTAATACAGCTCTTGGAATGAAACTAAACTTCAGTTCTGCATATCATCCGAGAAATGATGGACAAACAGAGAGAGTAAATCAAGTGTTGGAAGATATGTTGCGAATGTATTACATGGATCAACAGTATAAATGGGAAGAGTATCTTCCATTAGTTGAGTTCGCATACAACAACACTTATCACTCATCTCTTAAAATGGCACCTTTTGAAGCACTTTATGGAAGAAAGTGCAGAACCCCTGTTAGTTGGGATAGTATTGAGGATAGAGTGGTAATTGGGCCAGAAATCCTCACTGAAATGGAACAACAAGTAAAGTTGATTCGTGAATGATTAAAGGAAGCAACAGATAGGCAGAAGAGCTATGCTGACCTTAAGTGGGTTGATCGAAGGTTTGAACTTGGTGAAAAGGTTTTTCTTCGTGTTAAACCTAGAAAGAGTTCTATAACTTTTGGCAAGGCTGCCAAGTTGTCACCTCGTTATGTGGGACCTTTCGAAATTGTCAAAATAATCAATCCTGTAGCTTATCGATTAGCATTACCACCTGCTTTGTCTCACATGCATGATGTTTTCCATATTTATTTGCTTAAGAAATATGTTTCAGATTTGTCACATGTTTTAAATTGGAATTCCTTGCAGGTCCAAGACCTAGGAATAATCGTGGTTAAACCCACACGAGTGCTGGAAACTCACCAATTGCATTTGAGAAATCATGAAATACAACAATGTAAGGTCCAGTGGGACTAGTTTAATGAAGAAAGTGCAACTTGGGAAAATCTGGAAGAGATGAAAATTGCTTTTCCCTTTCTTTTTGAACAGAATGAAATCTGTTGACAAAAAAATTTTTATGAACTTATCTTTTTCATGTCTTTATGAAAGCCAGATTGAGGCAAACATTATTCAGGTTGAATAAAATGTATCGTGACATTGATTTCTGGAACTATTCAAGTTGGAAATAGTCTTATTGTATTGTGAACTAATAAATTGGTTGACCTGAAGGTAAATCAAAATATGTAATCATCGGGACGATGAATCTTTTAGGAGGGAAGCATGTAACACCCTGAACTATTGTTACTTCCTCCTGAGTATTCAAGTGTTGATATATGATTTCTTTTGTATAAGGATGTGTTCCTTTGATTGTGAAGTCATGCTTGATATGGATTGTATCTTCTTTGCTCTTGAAGATCTTTGACTGAGTCAGGATATACTTGGACTCTTTTATTTCTTTCATTTTTAGCACCTGAGTTCAATTGATTTCGGGAGGAATTGTGGATTTAACCATCTTTATGACTCAGCCTTGGATCAGTGCATTGATCCAAGAGATGTTTTAAGTCTATTCAGATGAACAAAAAATTATCGACCTTACGAAAGTTGCAAGGTCTGAATGTGTTGAATAAGCAATTCCAGATTTTAACTCAGGCTGATCGTGTAAAATGAATTTGGTTCCCGATATCATAATATCAGGAAGGCCTAGACCTTAAGCCAGGTAAGAAATTCTGGTGTATACTGCAAGCTTATTAGCTATACCGGATAGAATCCATTACGGGAATGTTATACCCTGCTTGGTTCTAATACTGATCGGTCCTACTTGTGAGACCTAGACTGGATTCGTTAAGGTTAATAACCTTAACCTAAACTAGAACCTATTTGATTGAATTATTGCTAATCTAACTTAGCCCTAAAACTATAGGTTTAATGCTCCTAAGGTTGGCTACACCTAGCACTATGGAAGTAAGACTAATGTCTTACCTTATGATCTAACCTATGTTTCTAACCTAACTAAGGATAATGGATGGAGGGGGACCTATGAAGGGGCATGAGTCATGGGCGGTGGTTTCCATGGCATTAAATGAGGTGGATAAGGATGAAGGACTTGGGATTTGGCGGAGGTTGCTAACGGCTATTGTGACCTGACGTGGCAGCATCGCCAAATTTGGGAATGGTTGTTTGTTTTCATTTGTCAATCACCAACTTTGGTGGTCGGTGGCAATGGAGAATAGGTGGGAATGTGGGAGTTAATGTCATTGATGAACTTCGGTTCCCGAGTGTGGATTGCTTGGGAAGGCATGCAAATGGAAAATTGGTTGGTTGTTTGGTTTTCCATACGTTCCGTTTTTCTCTCTGCTTGATCACTGGTTCTTCGAACCAGTCAACTTTGTGTTGCATGGCAACTCAGGAATATCTAGCTCCTTTCTCTATCGGGGAAAGTTTATAAGGCATGAAGGTAACAATTTATTGTTGTTTAATCTATCGTGGAGGAAGAAGAGAAGGTGCGAGCACATTCAGAGATCTTCTTCATATTTTTAAGTGACACTATTAGGCATGATAGGCCCTAACTTTTAAAAATCTTACTTTACTTCAAATGCTTTCATTAAAACAACTCTGTTCAGGTGATTTTAGTACAGTTGGTTTGAAGCAATGTATTGGTTTTTCTTTTCCTATGGATTGGGGATCTCGGGTTATTCGAAGACTTTGTTGAAATGTTTACTGTATTTATTCTTCTTTTTGGATTCATTTCGACTGAAGACCCGGCTATGCTATTATTGTTGTTGAATCCTGTTGAATCTTGCTGTGAATACTTGATGTTTCTTCTGTTTGGGATGCTTACTGTGTTTATTTTACTTGAACGTGACTTCTGTGAAGTCCTTACTGTGTTTTCAATTTTGGTTAGACACCGTCGAAGGTTTGCAAGGATTATTTATGCAAATGACTCTGTTGGAGTCCTTGAAACGTATCTTATGTTTTCAACTTCTGTAGAAGCTTTGTAGTGAATACTATTTGGTATTGACTCAGTTGGAGTCTTTGAGTTGTTGTCGTATGAATTCGACTTCAATCGAAACCCTGGTTGTGAGTACTGGTGGGTTATGACTCTGTTGGAGTCCTTGCAGTATTTCCATTTGAACACGACTTCTGATGAAGTCCATGATGTGTTGCGTGTTGACTCGATTTCTGATTTAAGTCCTCGCTGTGCATGCATATTGAATACACTCTTTCTAAATATTGTTGTGTATATATTCAGTTTGATTATGGGGATTAAGTGTTGGGTTTTCATTACAAACTTGACTCTGTTTGAGTCCCTGCTGTATTTTCGTATTAGCTCGACTTCGGATGAAACTTTGATGAATTATTGATATGGAGTCGACTTATGTGAAATCCTTGTTGTGGTTATTCTTTCTTGAATTAGGCTTCTGAAATAAGTCCTTGTTGTATCATCGTAGAGATTAGACTCAGTTGAATGTTGCTGTGTATGTATGTGTTTCGACTCAGTGGAAATGTCACTTTGTTTTTGCATATGGAAACGTCCTTTGTTTATAGTGTTATCTAGTCTCGTATTTGACTGAGATAAAGAGTTCCTAGTTGTGCCATGTCAGGCGATGGCATAGGGTATTTTCATGTTTGATGAATGATATGGAAAGATTTGTTGAGTCTATTATGTTTGGATTATTTACTACTACTTTGTCGCGAGAGCTCTTGTATTGCTTAATGGCTACAGGTGATTTTTATTATGGAATTTAGATGAAACTGTAGTTCTTCTTGTAATCTCGACTGTTTAGTCACATGCGTAAATGTAATTGCGTTATTCTAGAGGAGTCGGTACAGTCCAGAACATGATTGATATGGGAATCTGACTGTCTCTGTTTCTTTTCCTATGCTGTAAAGTATACAGTCCAGAACATGATTGATATGGGAATCTGACTGTCTCTGTTTCTTTTCCTATGCTGTAAAGTATATGTTGATGCATAATAGGAGGAATAAGAAAATACTCTCTCCTAGTCTGGAAACTTTGTGTGCTTTCTTCTTGTATCCTTATGTGATCTCTACGGTAAGGGCATAACAAGAATAGATGTTGGTATTGTATGGAGAGACTGGTATAAAATGTGTGTTGTTGTATAAGTAGGTATACTTGTCAATACCATTGAAATATGTTATGATTATAAAAGAATCCCGTCAGTTGAGCTTGCGGAATGTTATAAACTGCCTTTGTGGAATGGGTAAAAACATATTTGTTGGATACACGAACTGTTAGGAAATTCATTTGTGTTGTTGAATGGAATAATTTGTGGATTATTGTTGTCCTAGTGATTCAGATGGATGGTTGTTTTGGATACATTTGTTCTTCTTAGTCTCTAATATATATGATGAATCATCTGAAAAGTATTTAGGATTAATTGGTAACTATAATATGAGTTATGCATTAAAAGTCATGTTTGAATTACAGAAAGAGCATAGTCTGATTTATGTTTACATGTTTGATGAAATGATTTCATTTAAACAGGGTGTTTAATGAGAGCAATTGGTGGATTGCAATTGTTTTAAGAATTAGTGCTTATCATGCTCAGTTCACCGAACTGACCCGTGTTGACAATTTTTGCAGATGGTTGTCGTAAGTGGTAAAGGCACGCAGATCTGATATGATGTTCAGATTGTTTAATTTGGTTTTATGATGAATTCCAACTTGATTCTCTAAATGTACTACACTGAGAAAGTTGTTCTCTTGCTGTTGTGTATTGTATCAAATATGTTGAATGCATAAATTGTAATTGATTAGCTTAGAAATGAATGAAATGAGGGGATTGTTACTTATGTGGCTGCATTTGTATCTTGATGAATTGAACTTCTTCGGTTCGAATGTTTTTAAGTGCATTTTTATTATTTTATACCTTGGAGATATTTGGGATTCTCTAAGTAAGCCTTGTAAAGATTATGTGGCTGGATACTTGTAAATGATTGGTAGTTCTATTATGTTCTATATAAGGCTAAATTTGAAATTAGCCCACTGTTCTTCGAGAAGCTAAGGTTAAAATAAACCTTAACAGGAAGCTGAACGGGAAGAGTAATTTATTACTTCCTAACCTTGATCTAAGTCAAGACAACATATTAAATGATTTAAAATTACTATATCTTATTACTAATAAGAAAGATATATTTCAGCTTTGAGAACTGATATAAACCTAAAAGGGTATGGTTAGCAACCTTATGAGAAGACTTGGGGCTACTGCCCAATTTCGTTGATTAAGATAATTGTGAATCAATGAACTCCTTGATGAGATCTCAAATCTTATTAATCTTCTCACTGTGAAATGGGTCTTAAATAGGAAAGGCAACTCAAAGGTGAGGAACCCGGGGTTGGGAAAAGACTACCCTAAAAGGAGCATCTTAAAGTATAACTTTAACTCAACATATAGTAACACCTTAAAGTTAAGTAGATCTTTTCGAGGTGGTTTTGAAGAATGACGGCACAAGTCAACTGCAGGGTTGTACCTTCGAGAAGATTAGGATCTTCTCGAAGATACAACAATGCAGGTGACTTATGGCGACACCCTTTGCATTGATCGTTAAGATTTACACCTTAAACTCGAACAAGTTTTTACTCGGGATCTAGTTAGGAACATGGTCATGTTATGAGGCTGCCCTTGGGGATTCGGGGTACCTTGACACACAGGGTTAACTAGGGTTGATCCAGTATGTCAGCTTATCCCTAGTCCTCGAGAGCATCCTTATAACGTTGTCATGTTATTAATCCATTCCTGAGTGAATGACTTGGGGCAGGGATGGCTGACAGAAGTCAGTATAGGACATTCTATATAACATCGGAGTGGGGTGGAGGACGTATTCCAGATTGACGAGTATGCCATCAAGGAATATGAGACATGAACAGTATGTTTCAAAACTTTGGCCAAAGTATCGCAAGCTGCTGATTGCGTTGTCCTATGTCACCTAGTCTAAGGGATGAGATGCCGATGAATAATGGTAACAATTATTCAGATAGGTTCCTTGGACAGAGCATTCTAAAATCCCAGATTAGGGAAGAGAACCGCAAGAGTGAAGAGTTATAGTAAAAACACCAACTCTGTGAAACTCATGAATAGATCGGTAGATCACCGAGTCATGGAATGAATATGGTCATGGAATGCATTTTTATTTTTGAGTTCTAAATTATTTACAGAACTAGCATATGGTTATCTCATGTTATAAGAATGGTTGTTTTGATTTGTGAGTTCTAAATTATGTATTTAGAACTTTAGGTGAAGCATTTATCAAAAAAAAACCAAAATCCAATTTTTTAATTTTCTAATGTACTAAATTTTCTAAAAGTCTACTTCTAATGGATGGCCCCAAGACCTCTCGAAACTTCCCTGAATCATTTTCAATGATTCCAAAACTTAGAAACCCAACTATATAATTCCATATTGACCCATGAATCACTATCTGACTATCAACCCATCCTCCCAAGTTATCTATTTTACCATGGGGTAAAAATAGATAACAATTCCCAAACGTGGTGTGAAGAAGGGACTTTCGATGGAATTCATATATCCGAGAAGGTACATTGCTCCTTATAAACCTAGTAGAAAAGGATATTCTCACCTCTTTCCATTATAATAGGTTGTCTCTATGTGTATTCCACCAATGCCTTTTTGTCTCACACAAAGTATAAACCAACATATTTCTTCTGTCACCCTCATCCTTCCACTAGGCTTCCATGGTGCGTAAAAATACATTAGGGTTCCCTTCACCAGTGTACCGAGGTACCTGGTTATGACTCAAGTGTTGAATGAAATGTGACCTGATCACACAAGTAATAATATTATTGATCTCTTTCCCAACTACTCCATATGTTTCATGTGCCTAGTTATCACAAGCAATACTTGTAGTATCACTAACGTATGAACATCATCCCATCAGTATCACTCTTTCCTTAGATGGCTCAGTTACCTCAGGGTATTTGATTATGCATGCATATATCCTATTCAATTCTTATTCACTCAAAGTATCAACATACGAGAGTAGCCTTTGCATCCTTGAATGGTATAATTATGCATTCTTTTTTATTCTCAAAGCTAATGTACCCCTTCAAGTGTAAATATGCATTATTCACATAACACCAGGGAACCCAAGTAACGTTGGGAAACTATCTACCTCCTTAAACTCTAATACTTCAAATTCCCTTATAAAAGTGCCTCCCTGAATCATAATAGTCACATCTCTTAATACCCCAATAGGAAGAGCCCTAGTTTTGTTTTCCATATCCAACACATTCAAATAAGACTGTAATAGTGGTCTTCCCATTTGATTCCAAGTATCTAATGTGAGTATGTTAACTTTGGAACCTATATCTATCATAATGTTGCTTAGAATCCATCCATATATGAAAAATTCAATGTAATTTCCTTATCATACTCATGATTATGGGGAGGAAAATTTGCATGGAGTATCTGCCTCTCATGCTCATTATCTGCACGTGGTACTTTTTATCTCAACCACTCTCCTAGAAATGATATTATGTTCTCCTAGTACAACATTCAACATAGCTCCTTCATTTCATCTATGTACTTCTGTGGGATTTCAACCTTATTTTCTCACCCCATTACCCACACCCAATCCTTCAAACTTTGAATCTCACCTTGTAGATCCTTGATAACATCCATAGTCTCATGGTATACCTATTTCTGATGTGCATCATCATGGTAATTTAAATTTATCACTTCTTTCTTTTTTATAGTCAGCTTATACTTCATAGGTTCATGAGCACACAAAACCTCAACATGTGTAGTGACTAAAATGGGTTGTAATTCAGTGTTAAGTCAAACCTACGATATCCATTGTTCTCCATCTACACATTATATCTTAATCATAGCTACTCCTTTTTCTTTCTTATGTTGCTTGCACATATGCTCATACAAGTCTAGACATTATTTGATTTTGTGCTACTTACCACACTATGGGAAAACCAAATTCGAGGGCATTTGCGCATACGATAATTATCAGGAAATCCACAAGTAAATTAAGTTCCTCTACAAAATCCTCCTCTTCAACCACCGTGACCTCAACCTCTATATCCTCCACAAAAACCTCTATACCGGTTATCCCCATTATTGCACCCTTCATTATGTTGTTCACACTACTCCTTGGATCCACTTGCCACACTAGTATAGTGCACACCTATCTCAATAGCCTCATGAATATGATCAATCACTTTGTAGTTAACAGTATCATGAGTCTGAGTTTTGCAAATTTTAAAATCCATAGATACATTCTTCTCGGGTCATATGTTGCAAGTGGGGACATATACTTGAATCATGTTCCGATGAAAAATATTGCAATCGAATAACAATTTGAATATCAAATTACAAGGAAATCTATCCTTGGTATGTCCTCTAACTTCAAAATTTGTACACCATATTCCATTACGTGTCTCATGAGCTGAATTGGCGCAGAGGATCCAAAAAGTTCTTATGAGATAGCGCCCTTATGAATGGATTCAATAACCCACCAATAAACCACTATGGATGTTGACTAGGATGTATGTCATAAGATAAGTTCGACATCAAAGTTTTAAAACATATGTCATACTTCGAATGATTTTTATAGGCCTTGTTTTATGTCCTTAAGTGTGCTAATACTTTTTGTTAAAACTCGAATATGGAACTAAGCCAAAAATGCTAACCATAAAGCATCATAATCCACTACAGTATGATGTGGGTCACACTTTCTATACCATCTATGCGTGCACCCTTGAAAAGTAGTAGAAAAATGACTCACCTTATTATCCAAGCGGTGATACCCTTAGCGTACCATAGCAGCTCACACTTGTGCACATGATCTCGCAACATCTTCAATACCTCTATATTCTGGAAAGTGGAGGGACATATCATAATAAACTTATTGAGGTTTATGTAGGGATTGATGGGGAGGTGGGGCTTGTCCTCCAAATCTAGAACTAGAACCGCCATTAGTATTTACTCCACTATAAAAACCACCTGATCCACTTGATCCCAAACCTCATGATCTACCTAATCCTCTAAAAACGGGAGCCAAAATAGTGGATGTACTTCCTTACATCCTAAAATTAGTACTAAAATGAACTCCCATAGTCAGAAAATTTCTATTACTTCTAGACATGTTCCCAATGTTCTACGTGCCCACGCTCTATCCTGATGGCGCACTAGAAAATATTCCTCCAATTGGGCCTCTAAACAAAAAAGATGATGTTTATGCTGCCATAAATGAATGTGTTTTCTGATGTACTTCTCTATCCAAAGGAAAATGATATCTACTTGAAGCTACTGCATTATCTACACTCACTTGCTGAGAAATGATTACTTCTTGAACTTGGACACCAGGTGCAAGGGCTATATTGCCAGGTGGGACCAGATGTGTGCTTATGGTCCTTACACATTCCTCCTCTGACATGCTCTCATCAGAATCCTAAGGGGATTCCCTACTACACTTTCCTAAGTGGGGGATATCCTGATGCTCTAGGTCCATGTCTTCCATGTAAACCTCAAACCCTTCTCAAGACATCATCCTCCGCAACTCCAAAAACTCCTCAATATCACAATTCTTTTCCAGTTCCCTCTCCCACACTTCATTATACTTAAGTCATATTTCTTCTCTCTACCTTTCTACCACTAGGTCCACCATATTTAATTACACTTGTTAACGCCCATGCATGCGGTGGCATGTTTAGCTAGCCATAGGTAGGTACTTTAATCTCAAGACCAACATCAAGATCTTAATTTCCAATCGAATAGCACAAATATAAGATCCTCTAGACTCGTGTAAAAATTCAAATTTAACAACTTATGGAAAAGAATACACAAACACAACATACTCCAAATTATAACCGTGCACAACACCAACACACCAATGACCTACATCACATGTCTAAGGTTCATCTACATCAAACAAAGCATGGCATTCTTCCCGCATTTAAACCCTTGATCTCAGAACTCTAGATTTTCTTTGATACATAGGCTAAAAACCACTCATACAATTCTATTTGAAATAAATAAAATAAAGTCTCATAGATTTCATGATATTGATTATCTTTCTCCCAATTACGCACATTGAAATCAGGTCCAGAACTATATCTTCACGTAAACTGATCTTGTCTTTCATATACCCAATCTTCAATGGCCACAAGAGTCAATCAATATGACATCAAAATGCAACATCCTAGAAAATAATTTTAAAAGAGCTCCAAAAAATGGAACAAAAATTTAGTCTTTATTTTTATACTATGATGGCTAGGCACACTAACATTTCACTCGGAGAGATCCGACACTCATCCGAAGCATGAGAAGCCTACCATGTCCCTCTTTGTGATTGGCTTGCTAAGTTGTTAGCATGCATGAACATATATTCCATAAGATATAATAACCATGAGTAAATACATCAACTACCAAGTTCCACTCATAATGATCCATCACGAAACATAGAAGTTGAATACATTATAAGCATCATCACAAATTCATGTGCAGAAACATACTAGTAACATAAATTTGTTACAATACATATCTCTCTAATCCGAGAAAAATTAATACATATATAGGGGTGGGGACTTTCCTTGACCACCAATGCACTCTCAAAATAGGATGCACAACCATGCACCACTATAAAGATAACTAAAGAAGAATACATGATTCGCCTAATAATAGATCATCTATAATAAACTCTAGATCTAGTCCTATAATTTTCTCTAACTTTGCATTACTCTTAGTCTTCAATTTTTTCCTCAAAAACAGCCCTCAATTATCCTTGAAGTCTTCATGTCTTGATCCAATGCATGTTCCATCTTTCTTTTTCTATTCTCAGCTCACGCCATGTAAAATGACTGTTCTCTCTATTTTATCCACTAACAAAATTGATCAAAACAAGGCCCCGAGCAGAAGAAATTCAAGAAACAGCTCTATCACATGAATCCACGCTTAAAATCTAATAAGAAGGTCAGCAGTGCTCTATAATGGAGTAACAAGGTCGAAGGAGGTAAGCAAAGTGTCAAAGAAATCCAAATGCCATGAGGGAAGAAATGGAGGAAAAAAACTTGAAGGCTTCAATATTTGCAAATGATTCAGAATGAGCCCCAAAATTGGCCAAGTATAGAGACAACATAAGCTGCTAAGTGTCCGAGTGGCGCACTTCCAAAGATTGAATCTAAAAGGGTAGACTCAAATAAGCACAAGGCCTCCACATGTCCCAGCCCAAAGAGGGGTAGAGTCAATAGTTAAAATTCAAAAGGTGAATAGGGCAGGCCTAAAATTGACGAAGTATAGAAAACATGTGGACGACCCCACATGTTGCATTAGTGCAATTTCAAAGGCACAACCCAAAAGGTGATCCCCAAACAAGTGAAAGCTTTCCATGTGTTTAGGGCCTAAAATAGTAAGAAAGGTCATTGAAAATAAAAATCCTGCAGAGCCTTCCATGTGTCAACCCAACGCTCCTTCAAAGGTAAAATCTTGAGTGGGTTTCCAAATGAGCACGGACCTTCCACGTGTCCCAAGTCTAAAAAAGGGGACAAGGTCAGGGTTGAATAGTCAAAGCAGAGATAGAGTCGGTGAATGCTTCCAAGTGTCGACATGATGCTACTTCAAAAGTAAAATTTGGGGGAGGTTTCCAAACAAGTGCCAAGCCTCCACGTGTCCCTAGTCAGATGTATGGCCCCACCGAGCAAAAGGACTTAGCCAAAACATGAGGAAACTAAGCAAGCCGCGGAAGATGCCACATGTCGGCCTAGTGTAACTTCAAAAGAAAAATCCAAAAGTGGTTCCCAAACATGTGCTAGCCCTCCATGTGTCCATTTTCAAAAGATCCATTTTGTACGGGCCCGATTCAAATTTTCAAATGGGCATATCTTTTGATTCAGTGCTCAAAATCTAACAAATTTGGCACCGTTGGAAAGATCTCAACCTCATCCATGCCATGGAGATATGAAACTTTAATTTTAAAGAAGTTAAGTGGGTGAAAAATGAAAAAAATTTCTTCATGCCATTAATACAAGATCTATTTTCTCCAACAACCAGATCAGATTTGATTTGATCCGTCGTTCTTCCTCCTTCAAGGTGCCAAACAAGTAATCAATGTAGACATGATAGATTTGGGGAAAATTTGTAGGAGGCATTGATGGCCATGGTTGGGCTTTGAATTATTTTTCCCGCCTCTCTCTCTTCTTCCCTTTGTGCCAAATCTATAAAGGAAGGGTCGGGCTCATTGTAAAAGGTTGGACATTTCTATTTTGCACCCTCCTTCTTCTTTTACTCATAAGAGGATTTGTGGAGCTTTCCTAACCTCTCATTTAGGTTGTAATGCAAGTTTTCTTCTTTGTCATTGCAATATACTATATCGACTCCTGAGAAATAATATATATGTCTGTGGATGATTCTCAACCCTCTCATGTATTCATTGTTGTCTCTCCGATCTCTTATTGCAGTTTGGTCATCTATGCATGGTGTTTCTATTACATTTCCATGGTCTATGTTAAATTGAAAAATGAGTGTCTAACATTCCTTTGGTGCATCACCTCATTAATTTATTTTATTTTCTTACATCTCCCGAACCCCGTCTCCTTAGTAGATAATAGATCCTCTATAATTTATTTGTATGCACCTGAATAGAGGAATAGGAACCAACCTTAATCCTGGAGAGCTCTCTCAACTCGCAAGGTCCCACACTTTGAGATATGTTCCATGTTGTGCAATCACTCTAAAAGTTTCAAACCATATGGCTACAAGAATTTAGGGGTGTTGTGAATCTTCACTAATAGTTTTGGCATCCTTGGTGAGACCAAGAGGTCTTCATTTTTTATTGTAGCAAGATTGATGTGCACTTGTTACAAGTTTTAGCTTTTAAGAAGCTCTGAAAGTTACACATTTGGTGACTCTAAAAGGGACAGATCTAATAGTTTTAATAGTCCAAGCTTATTAAGTTCATGAGAAGAATACAAACAAGGTCAATAACCAAGAGAGGAGGGATTATTTGTCTATCTACACTTGTCCCTAGATAGAGGGAGCTAAGGGAGAAGAGCGTAGAGGTCTCCATCTCCACCAAACATAACCTTGTCAACACCTCCTTCTAGTAGGATATTCATTCAATCAACAAGGGTTCTCAGGCCAATCAAGATGGCACAACAAAATCCTTATGTCAATTTCATTGGAATCATCCCACTCGCCCTTAATGTACAAAATCCACCCCAGAGTGGAAGCATTAAATAACATCCCATATTTCACCGGATAGAACCATACTTCTCCTAGTGACCACATTCAAGACATTACAAATTTCTATGGAATTCATGAGATCATTGAGATGGACATTCCAGTCAAGTTACTAGCCTCTTCATGTAGACACTAAAATTAGGTCACACTCCCCTTTGGTTCCTTGACAAATAAACATCCTTCATTACATTAAACTGCCATGGCCCCCTTTACCCCACTAATATTAAATTAATTAATTAAATCAAATTAATTCATTATCCTCACCATATTCATTATTTAAATACCTTAATTTAGATAATATCCACACATACACCTCACCTAGACACCTCATATAGCCACCTCACCCTAAGTCTTATTCTTAGTAAGTTACCATAACTAACTAAGACTTACCCAAACCCTAAAGATCAATGCCTACATTCTCTCTAACCACATTCCTACATGCTTACAAAAAGGTCCTAGTCTAATCCGCAGGTTAACAACATGAGGTATAAGAAAATCAAGAGGATCTCCCTAGTTTAGTAAACTAAGAAAATCCTATCTTGACTGACGCGGCTTCCGCTAACCATCACTGGTTAAGCCAGAACTGCCGTCGGTCACCTTTAAACCCCTAAAACAACCTTATTTGGAAGGTTGGCGAAGGTTGGAAAACATTGTGCACATCCTTGAGAGATATTACATCTTCTGAGAATGAATTATACCGAGAACACGCATGGAAGGAAGGAGATCAAGAATTTTATCCTACACTCACCCCTAGCAAGGATTTGATCCAACCAAGCAAAAAGGAATGCACATGCATCGATGAAAAAGCTCTCTTACGATTGGTGATCATTTCGCATCCTTCAACCTCTTACCGTAACCTTCATCCTCAATCACAGTGTCCAGACTGAATCCAACTAAGTAAAATGTTATACTCCTCTAGTTCATTACATTTTGTCATTATATTGTCACCCTTTGTTCTCTCAAACCCACCCACATACCTCCATTAATACTCACCCCTACATATACCTATTAAAACCTCGCCAAATCCCACCCAAACCACCCAATACCTCATTCCAACCAACCAAAGTCCTTTGAGTAATAAAAAGGAGACCCAAAACTCATTTGTGGCATTCCTAGTTTTCCACAAGAATCGGTGCTAATTACACCCAACCACCGTTGGTCACCCTTAATCAAATGCATCATCTCTGTATTTTCCCATACAACTTAGAGCTGTGACTTATTCACCTAATTCTACATCACCCTCATTCACTTGTGATCTATCTCGAGACCTCTCAGACTCGAAAAGATCCGAACCAGCTTATTTGCCCTTTGGATCCTATTCTAACCTAGCCTATTAGATTAGATCTTTCTTATTGTGTTTTAAGTGAGATACCTAAATCATTCCAAATTACAATATGATTTACTTTATTACCTACATTAAATTGTTTTAAATAGTGGATTGACAACTGTCTAGGAAGTATCACACTTCCCAGAACTAGTACACGCTAGGCAGTTCACTGCACATATTGTTTGATTCTTTCTGGTGGTCTTTCTTTCCATTACAGGTAGTTCCTCCTAACCAAAAGGAAGCTCTCACATTAAGCTGTGGATTCATAAGTCATATGCGTGCAACAACCCAACAACCAACATTTCAACAAGTATTCCTCCTATGCCCATTACCCTATCTATTTTGTCAATATCTCAAATAAATGCTCTAAGAATCAGGTGAAACATTTTGGCACACCCGGTGGGACCCATCCAAGGTTATTTGCAATTTATTCATTCCTAGGAATGATTGTGTGTTTGTTTCCCTTCTGAAAAGTAAACACATTAATTTTCTTCCTTGGTAAACCACCTTTTCTTTCTATTTACTCTAAAGAAAACCTTTCTTTTAGTGTAATGAAAAAGAACCATTTTTTCATGTTTTTCACATTTAGTGAAAGTGCATCCCCCTTCCTCTCCATCTATTTGTGTCATCTTGAAAGGAACGATAACTAGATTATACCAAGCCAAGAGAACAGATGATAATCAAACACCATGATCTATAAGATGAAAGCAATTCGCCGAATAACTTTACATAAAAACTTTGCAAACAAATGAGAAACAATATCATATATTATTATGGAACTCAATGTAATACATTGAGAATGGGCCTTGCTTAAATAGGCAAGGAATAACAATCTAAGAACAAATCAAGGTCGTAGATCAAGCCATAAATCAAGGAAATAACTAGTCATCAAAGAACTAGTCAAGAACATAGATTTAGGAGAGAACTAGACATCAAGGATCTAGTCAATACCATAGATCAAGGAAATAACTATACCTAATAACTAGATAATATCTCCTAATATCTAAATAAGATAAAAGAAATATCCACACACATAAGTGGGTGAGGATAAATACAATAAAGATGAATAAATTACCTAGGTGAGCATGAGCTAAGGTAAATACCTACTCTAACACCCCCCCTCAAGTGAAGCTAGGGGCTAAAAGAGATGTGGCATGTCCACAGTATGAGTCCTAAAGCAACTAGGCTTGATGAGGTACTCATGTACAATAACTAGGAAAAAGGGACACCACAAGGTACCCAAAACCAGTAACAACAAAGTAAAGAGAGTAAAGATCCACTCCAAGGCATCCCAAGAAGCTCAACTCAAAAAAATCATACAATGCTGAAGAAGTTTGGTGTGCACTGTGGTCTAAATCCACTGCTCGATCAAAAAAATAAAAATAACTAACACTGGGATCCACCAAAATAGCTCCATACAAGGATACTGTCAACAAAGTGATGTCGAAAGTGCAAAAAAACACCAAACATAATTCAATCAACTACTTCAAATAGGTGTGACACAATCCAAGAAAAATAACCAAAGCAACAAGGTAAGGACACAAACTCCAGATTGTCACAATCCAAGAAAAGCCAAGGTAAGAAGGCAAGGACACGAAACCCGAAGAAGCAGAATCAACACCACACCCTCCCATATTGCTTAATGGGTGGAGTGACACTACAAATCTGTATGAGTTGTCAAAACAACTACTCAAACACTAAAAACTAACACTGGAATACACCATAATAGATCCCCCAAGAGATATTGTCAACATGCCAACAATGTTAAAAATACAGATACAAAATCTCTCAACAAACAAGAGAGATACACTACACCAAGCTAAAGAAAAATGCTCAAAACAAGAAGCATCACAATGCATAAGGTATAGAAAGTGGAACAAGAGGCCTAACGGTGGAGGAGCCATGCCTATAGAGTCCTCTTAATGAATGCCTATGTCGCTGCCACGAGTGATCAGATATCCACCCCAAATTAACACAGATGGATGAAGAAGATGCCTGCATATGACTTGGTGTAAAATTTACTATGGGAGCATGTAAAATAACATTAGAATGTGTGTCGGGTTGATCATGGCTAACAACTATAATCTTAGGTTTCTCAAGCCTAAGTGAAGGTGCGAGAACTCATGTGTTGCTCATGATCCTCGAGAGAGAGTCGAGCGAACAAAAACATGAGCTCTGTCACAATGTGTGATCCCAATGAAGTATTTTCTCGAAAATAAATGTTATGATAAGAATTCCACTTAACATGTGGAATAAAAGAAACAATACCCTATGAATGTTTGTCAATGACTCCGCTAGTGAGACCAATAGAAATGAGCGAGCATACACAACATGTGGTATGCTTGTAATAGGCACAGATGTGGAAGAGCATGCAAATGAACAAGCCTCACATGTTTAAAAGAATCAAAAGTAGGTTTAGGCTCATAGACTGGCATATCAATGTCAAGGTGGGTACAAGAGCAACAACTGTAAGTGGACTAGGAGCATGGATATGGTTGTCCACAATATAATGGTGATGTTGTAAGCAAGCAAGTTTGTTCTGTAGGAAGTGTATTATTGTATCCTTATCATGAATGAGTGATTGTAGAAGAGAATTTCACTTCTTGAGTCATCCATTTTCTTACAAAAATTTTAAAATATCCTCTTGAAGTCCACATACTTCAGAGAAAAGCATATCATTCTCGAAATCCATGATAGGTACAAATTACAACTCCTAAAATTTTAAGATGTCGAGCTCACCTGAAATTACATCCACAATTGATTACAAAACTCCTCCATATTTGGCACTTTATAATTGTAGTACAAGTCTCAAAATAAATATTTCCAATGGAAATAGCACAAAAAAAGAAGCACTTTTACAAAAATGGCACTCAAAACCAAGTTACCGATCAAAAGTTATAAGCTTTTTAATATTTTGTATTGGTATTTATTTTAGTGCCACTAAAACAAAATAAATTGTTGTTGCCTTAACCACACATAAAATTAAAGGGGGCTGAAGTTAAGCACCTACTAGTAGGAATCACAAGCTTTAAGCCCTCATATGACCAAGGGATAAGGATTTTAATGGTTTGCACAACTTAATATTCTTAGTGTGTCACGTGTTTTCTAGAAATTCACATCCAATCATCTCTTCTCGGTGAAAATTACTATTTCTGGACTGTGTAGAAAGTGACCTTTATTGCTGAAAATAGCAACATGTGGATTTTCCTAAAATAGCAAAAACCATGCACAACATCCATGGACCCTTGCCAAAAAAGGAAAGATTTGAAAACCTTCCTACATGTAAACCGAGATAGATACGCTACAATAGAAAATTACCCTATGCAAATCTCGAGAAATCCAATAGACTGAAAAAGAATCCCACATTTTTTTCCTTCATGGCATGGATCCTGAGGTAGACCAGTGTGCTTCCCTGTAACAATGCAAAAACCTAGAAAAACGACTGCCTCTAGAAATGGTCAAGTTTACAGTCGATCTTAGGGTTTTCCCACCTTCTGGATCTAATGGAAGCCTCCGTTTTACATAAAAATGCATGCAACAACAAAATATGACCAAATCCCAAATATATGAATATACAATGAATTTATTTGCAAAATAAAACTTACAAACAGATGTCAACAACAATCTCTAGCTCTAATACCATGAAAGGAATGATAACCAGATCGTACCAAGCCAAGAACACAGATGCTAATCAAACACCATGATCTATAAGATGAAAGCAATTCGCCAGAATAACTTTACATAAAACCTTTGCAAACAAATGAGAAGCAATATCATATATTATTATGGAACTCAATGCAATACATTGAGAATGGGCCTTGCTTAAATAGGCAAGGAATAAAAATATAAGAATAAGTCAAGGTCATAGATCAAGCCATAAATCAAGGAAATAACTAGTCATCAAAGAACTAGTCAAGACCATAGATTTAGGAGAGAACTAGACATCAAGGATCTAGTAAATACCATAGATCAAGGAAAAAACTATACCTAACAACTATATAATATCTCCTAATATATAAATAAGATAAAAGAAATATCCACACACATAAGTGGGTGAGGATAAATATAATAAAGGTAAATAAAGTACCTAGGTGAACATGAGCTAAGGTAAATACCTACTCTAACACATCCAACTTCACACTTTGATTTGGGCTTAAAAATAAGTGTATTACATTCTAATTTATCGCATTAGCTCACATTAATTGAGGGCAACCTATACGCTGGAAGTCATGCCCAAATGATGGTTGATGAAAGGAACCGTAGAAAGAATATATCTCTCTCTCTCTCTCTCTCGTCTTGCCAAATTTCACAAATTCAAAATAAATACATATTCTTAAATAACATCTTTCCCGAATGCTTGTCAATGATTACACTGATCTAAGGATTGGCAGGTAATCGCTAGCATGCTACTCTGTCGATTCATACTTCAGAGTGAAGCCCGTCACCACCATAACATACCTAAAATATCACCTTTTATATCTCCTTCGTAGGAAGCAATCCTCACTAGAAAAATCTATTTCATAGTTCATGTGTCAGTCCTTAAATAGCATAAGCTAAACAAACATAATAGAAAAGACACTCCTAGGATCACATTTTTCTTAGTGTTTCTGCTTGGCTTGCATTTTGAGGTGAGAGATCACGTTCTTCATTTTTCTTATTCATCCTTACACACTCCTCATCACAGCTGGTGTATTTTGACTTCACCTGAGTGTGCCTGGACCATATTCTCATCATTCTCAGAATTCTAGGTCTGATTCCACATCATATTTTAATTCACAACCACCATTCTGTCATCA
Source organism: Taxus wallichiana var. yunnanensis (assembly GCA_018340775.1). Taxonomy (NCBI): domain Eukaryota; kingdom Viridiplantae; phylum Streptophyta; class Pinopsida; order Cupressales; family Taxaceae; genus Taxus; species Taxus wallichiana. Next base: position 42,035,989 of record CM031235.1, on the reverse strand, counting down.
CTGTTTCAATTTCATAGTGACCGATGTCGGTCTAGTGACCATCGTCGGTTACCCTCTTATTATCATCGATTATAACCAATTGGCAGCGGTTCCAGTCCTTTTGTTAACCTACTCAAAGGGACATTTATTCATCTTCATCCTTGCTATTTATTCATCTTCTTCCACTTTTCATTGCCCCCGTTATTGCTTTCATTCCCATTGACATTGTAAAACTCATCGGGTTTGGCATACCCGTCATATTTAACCTTATACCTTGTTTTTCACCGATGTCCATTTTCTACTGATGACAGTAGTGGTTACCCCTAACTAGTGTCGGTTTTCCCTAACCGGCATTGGTTAGCCTATTTCACTTTCCAACCAAAATTTGGTAGCTAATCCACTTTTTATCACCAAATTCACCTGTTCTTGTTATTTTTCTATGTTATTTACGTAAAAGAAACCCTACGATCGAGATCTTGGTTCACATGGTGCCGACACAAGACAAGCAAGCGCACTCATATTTCACACCAGTTATCAACCACTCCCACCTAGTCCTTCACCACCTTTCATTTTATCACCAAAGAATGGATCCTATCTAACCTATCACTATCGCTACCGAGAGATGAGGAGTTCACATGAATCCTTGACCAAAACCCTACCACTTTACGCTTTACCTTTCCCACTCATCCACTCGAGATACCTCGGGTCAGTTGATATATGACACTCCCACTCCCGCATTGGCCCTATTTGGCTCCATGCTACCCGCATCTACCTTACCTCCGTTGTTTCATAGCTAGGTCATATACCTTCTATGACTACCATGTCTCGCCACCTCTCGTAACACTCGCCACATCCACCATACCCTCAAAAACTACCCAAAATGTAACCTCATCCACCCCTAATGTCTTGCACATACCCGTAGCTACATTACCACCTCCGGTGTCGGTGACCCCTACCCCTTTTTAGAATGTGGTACTTTCCATTCCACAATCATTAGCCCTCATTGCCACTAGGGTTACCACGACCCTTCCACCTCCATATACATACTATCAAGCACCTCCCATTTCATCTATTATTCACTCTAGGTATGTACCCCTATTTCAATGCCTTCTTCTCAATCAACCTACACGAAAAACCATATACTAGAGTGCCACCCCATTATATTCCCAACACCAACCCCCTCATGCTACAGGAGGAACCTAATCATCGCAACCTACCAAAGAACCTAATCAAATTGATTTTGGGAAAGATGCAGAAATTAGAGGCATCGGTTTCTAGCTCCCACAACACTCTCACCTACAAGGAGATTTGTAATGAGCCCATCCACCCATCCATTTATATTCTTCCATACCCCAGCATTAGGAAATGCCTAAATTCAATCATTTCAATAGTAAAGAAGACCCGCAATAGTATTTGTGGTCTTTCAAACATGGGTGTTATCTGATCGCTTATGATGATGTTTTGCTCTTAAGAACCTTTCGCATGTCTCTCACTAGACTGCGCATTAGATTGTATAGTGGGTTACCTAGAAACTCTATATTCTCATTTAATCAGGTAACCCAAGCCTTCTTGGATCATTTCTCCATCAATATCGTCAAGAAGGTTACCATGACCGACCTATACTCCACGCGTCAGTATGAGGATGAATCTATCATAGATTTTGTCACTCACTGGTGTAGCTTGATCAATCAACTCACCTTCCAACTGCCATAAACAGAGCTCATCGAGCTTTTCACATGGGCTTGTGCTAGACATATCTCACTGAATTTGTAAGTCCAAACCTTCCAAACATTCGATGAAGCATTCACTATGGCATGAAAGTTAGAGATTCAGGCCATCGAAGAGAATAAAAATCAATTACGCAATAAGAATTCAAAATTCAAGTCGAATGATACCTATTCTTCTTCTAAACCACAAAATAATCATTCAAAAGCTAAGGGCACCACTAACGCAGTGGTACTCAAGGCCGGCCTAGCTCATCCATCAAATTAGGCTACCTCCTCATCTAATCTCTCACTCATCCGGACTTTTCAATTTAAATGAGAACAACAAAAATACACCCCAAATGGGGAACCTTACTCCTCTGTCTTAGAAAATATTATCAAAGTTAGAGCCATGACCCTTCCACCTATAACACTACACACTAGTTTTGACCCCGATTGCCCCATGCCCTCATGGTATAAAGAACATGATTTCTATAACTATCATGAATAAAGGGTCATAGTGACGGTAATTGCATCACTTTCAAAAACATTGTCCAAGAAATGCTCGAGAAAGGTGAGTTAACCATGGATAATCCTAACGCACCCGCCAACCAAAACCCACACATCGTCAAGGAATCATTTCTCAATCATACCCCTTCATCTAATAACACCGGTGAGACCTCAACTCATGATACCCATACCCACGAGGTTCGTGCTATTTTTAATGACGTACCTATCACCTCCCAATTTCCCATATTCCTTTCATAGAGGAGATTATAGCTTGAAATCCTCCTTCCACATTGGAACCAACCTCCCTTATTCCTCCACCCACGAGAGGAACACCTTTCATCCACTAACATTGAGACCATTTCACCTTTGGCTTCTCCACTTAGAGAACCGATACCCACAATAATTCTTCAATCGATGGAAGATACTTATTTATCTCCTCTACCCATAGAGGAGCTCCCATCATATCCTCCACCTATAGAGGAGAACCCATCATCTTCTCCGCCTATCATAGACCCAGGTTGAGATACCTTTGCCTCTTGGTGAGCATTCTCCATCAGCTACCCAAAATCTTGCAGACCTCCTTTCTGCTCTCTTACCCACGGAAGTTGAAGCTAGCCAATTCCCCATCTCTAAGACACATTTTACACGAATTACCATTAGGTCCTCATCAACTCCACCTATGGATGTTCTCTGTTCTCACGTTTGGTCGATCACTTAGATTATGTAGATAGGGCCTTACTATGGGGGTGCCTTTTACTTCTTGTCTCCATGCAGATGTAGATGTCACTTGCTGATAGCTCCACTATCTACCCAAAAATATTTCAACCAATCGAACCAAATACAGCCACCTCTATCAAAAATCCTTCCATGACACCTATCATAGCTCAAACCACAACCCTACTCATGACCCAACCTCTATCTAAACCCAAACCCGCACCTATGGCATCTTCCTTGGCTAAACCTATTACCACTTTAGGGTTCACCCCAACCACTAGCCTTACTCATCCACCTATCAAACTGGATTTAGATACATCCTCTAAATTCAACACCATACCTACTCCGACACCCAAATAGAAGAACCAAACCCATCGACCTCACACCCTAGCTGAACCTGTCCCATTTGTCTTAGGACCTCAGCTTCCCAACATGGTCAAGCAACCTCCACCCATCAATAAACTAAAAACACAACAGCCCATTCCTTCCTCACAAATCTCCAACCTACCTGTGTGACTGACATGACTTACACTTGCACATGTAATATCTCTACCACCCATACCTCTAATACCCTTAGCTATTTCTTCACTACCCACTACACTTCGATCGTTGTCCCTCACATCCCATGTGCAACCCGTGCCATCTACCTTCACAACACCCTCATTATCCCCAATGGGTAACTCACCCTCTTCCTCCATATACTTTTCCTTCTAGACCTCATAAACCCATATCACCTTTACCCAAGAAGTTGCAACCCAAAAACAAAACTCATACCCTCCAATAAGATAGTCAAAACAGCCACACACCCTCTTGCTCATTCATCTGCTATACCCCTACCCAGATACAAACACGAATGACACCTAAGACCCCGCAAACACCCAAAACCATAGCTTGACCTATTCCCTCTCCTGTGAGGACTGCTCCTCAAAATCCACCATACCTACACCCAAACCCATGTTCACTTCACATTGTGACCCACTAGTGGGGTCCTATGCCTAAATATTAACCAACCTCCTTGAGACTTCTGTTTTCACATTACCACCACTCAGACCTTATGACCCCCTCAAACCTAAGCCAAAAGGGTTTGATGACACTAAAATTTGTGCCTAGCATCATGTGTCAAGGCATGATGTGGAGAATCTGTAAGGCCTTGAAAACCGTCCTTATCCAGTTGTGTCCTCTGGAAGCCAACTTTGACAACGACGACCTTCTCGATGAGGACCTTGCCTCACCAACACCCATTCCCACACTATCCACTCAACAACCACAACCTCCACCCCCACAACTCCTCGAACCACCTCTAAGATTTGAAATTAACATGGTTTGCATCAGAGAACTTTCCACGCCACCACCCAAATGTCATTGTGCCCAACTCACCTCACAGTTTTTCTCCTTCGGTAGGTTTTTTCCTGTCGTGTCGTTATACCACTTACCCTACACCTTCTCTATTTTTCAAATCCCCTTAGATCAACATTGTAACACCCTTGACTATTGTTATTTTCCTCCTTTGCATTCAAGTGTTGATATGTGATTTTCCTTATAAGGATATGTTCTTCTGATTTTTGGAAATCATGCTTGATATGGATAAGTCTTTTCTACTCTTAAGCTCCTTTGATCGAATTGGTATGACTTCTTTGAATTCATTTTTCACTTCTGGAAGGTTGTTTGCAATCTGGTTTAAGAGTTGTAAACTTGTCTTATATCCGACTCATCCTTGGATCAATTTTAGTGATCCAAGGAATGTTTTAAAACTGTTCTATTGAAGTGAATGGTAAAATCAACATTCCATGAGTTAAGCTACATGCTTGGACTGAACTTTGTTGTTGCAAGTTCTTTGACTTCTATGTGAACACACTTCCATTCAGTAGGTTGTATGGCTTGGGTCCTTGAAGATCAACCATGATAGGTCATTGTTGATAATGATGGGAATGCAACTGTTCACAACACAAGAGAAAGGTATCCGGGATCCTATTGAGGATTGACTTCCGGAACCCTAAGCTAGGTGAAAGTATTCCTACCTAAGCTATGTTACTTGATATAATTTTGTTGCTAACCTAAACTTGATACTAAAGGTTAGAAGGGTTGCTAAGTATTAAACTAGAACCTAACCTAATTGCTAAAGACCTATGTTGGAGGTTAGTGGTTAGTGTTACATCCTAAGGTACTAATGTAAATCCTACCTAAGATCTAACCTAAGAAATCTAACCTATCCTAAACTAATGGATGTGAATTGGGAACTAAAAGGGGGTCACATGTACATTAGCGATGGTTTCTAAGCATTTAAGAAGATGATAAGGTTTTTAAATTCCTACGGACTACCAACTTTGGCAGGGGCTAGTTTGGTTGGTAGAGGCCTAGGTGGCAGTATCACTAGAAATGGAAATTCATGTTTTATTTGATTTGGAACTCGCCATTTAAAAGGAAGTGGCAAGGAAGATTGGGTGGGAAATCAGGAAATTAATGCAATTAATTGTCTTGTTTGACGAGCCCGAACCACTTTGGTAGGCATGCCAGTGGATTTTTGGTTGAGCTGTTTCATTTGCATGCTTTCTGATTTTCATTCTACTTGCACTTTGGTTTTTGAACCAGTAGTTAAAATTTATTGCATGGCTATTTTGGAGGTTTCAAATATATTTTTGTTTCATGGAGAGTATATGAGGCAATGTGGAGGAAGTATTTTGTTGTTTTGTTCTTTCATGGAGAAGAAGGGAAGAAGCGAGCTCAGCTAGAATCCTTCTTCGATTTTTCATTGACACTACAAGGCATGATAGGCCCTAACTATTAAAATCTCTTGCTTTCTTCTAAGTGTTTTCATTAAAACAACTTTTCTCTATTGAATTCTATGCATTCATGCTTAGCTAGTAAATTGATAGATGGGTTTGTAAGAAAAACTTGCATTCTATGTTTTTGGAATCGTGTGTTCATGATTCTATGGAAATATTTATTTGCAATGCCTTTTTCATAAAGGAACCACGAATACTTAAACAAAAATGGTAACATTGTTTGCTTCTTCACTGGTTTGAAATGTTTCTTTGGGTGAAGTGGTAAGAACTTCAATCTTATTAAACTCGTATGCAAGTATGAGCTTCAGTTGGGAAACTTGTTTAGTAAATTGGACTCATGGCGAGATTCTCAGGGTTTTTTTAGCATGCATTTTGGTCCATAGTTAAATGGACTATGAATAAACCCATATATGATCTGGGGATTGTATTCTTCTTGAGAAAATCGTTGACTATTAACAAGTTTCACATGCACTTTAGATAAACCTGTATATGTCTTGTGTTTTTGTATTTTACCTTGTGGAACTTTGACATGGTAGCAAAGTTCGCATGCATGGAAAAACCATATATAGTTGGTTTCTATGTTTCTCCTTGTGAAAACATGGACTGTTATGGAAACTTGCATGCATAGGAAAAGTAGTATAGGGTTTAGTTTGTATTTCATTTTGTGAACTTGATTGATTTTAGAACTTGTGTTTGTTATTATTTTGGATAACTTGATCAGAATCAAGTCACTATGGCATGGTGCTTGTGGAATCTTGTTCTTTTGACCACGTTAATGGTCTTTGGAGATTCTTTATGAACCCAACCTATGAGTCATCCTTTCTAAGCTTTTTCTAAGCATCTTACATTCCATTTTTTTCAAAATAAGGTTGATAGGATGTTAATGAAGAATGGAAGCATTTCTTCTTATTTCGAACTGTATGCAAACAATTTCACTGCTCTCGGTCTAGTCTTAGGATGTTGGCATATTATGTAATTGTGGTTGTGATATTGATATCCTTCACTGTACACATCGTTTAATACTTGGTGTTCTTAATGGAAGTAGAAACCTTAAGATTGTCTTGGTTCAAGTATTATGTTTTTTGATTATTTAGTAACTATTAAGGGAACATGTTGATACCCTAACTTGGTTACATGTATTTGAATGGTCTTGATCCTTCAATGACGTTTATGCTTGGCATTATGCCAAGAATTGTAAATGAGTCATGGACTGTACATATTATTCTTTTGTTGTTTGATATTGTCTTTTTTTGGAAACCCAATTTATAGTTCGTAGCGATGTGTTGGCATACCGTTGAGATGGTTCTACTTTTCTGAACTATTGGGTAGTCTTAAGTGTTAGAAATTACTCAGATTCTTACCTCTTGTTGGGTCTAACAAGGGTATGTTATGTCTTGTAAGATTGATTGTGATCTAAACTTTCTTTGAATGTGTCGAATTGCGCCATTGATTTTATAGGGTTCTATAAATAGGCAATGTTAGCATGATTTCTTCTTATCTATGGCTGTTCTGAACCAATGGGAGAATGTTAGGCCTTTTAAGAAATATTCTGTGAAGTTTACTATTTGTGGACTTTGTATGAGCTTTATTGTTATATTATTTCTAACGGAAAGTAGAAATTTATGCATTAGAATGGGATGGTTTAGAAAGGAAGATAGATTTTAGTACTCTCTTTCTTTGGAATGGTCATTGTTTTCCTTCCTTGGAACTCTTGAATGAAATTAAACGTATGAATGTGAGAAGGTAAAACTGCTTTTATTATCTTGAAGGAAATGATTTGAGTTTGGGATCATATTTTGGTAAGATTCCTTCTATAATGCAAAGGGGGTTAAGTACATTGATTATAACCTCCTGATTCCTATTCTTATGGAAAAGGGAAAATAATGTTTATTAAACTTGTATACTTTTCATTTGATCAAAGTGAAGTGGAATGAGATTAAAGTTAGATTGGCAAGTGAAATTGTAACTTGTAGAAAACTATCAATCCATCACTTCTCCTTGGATTTATTTCATTTGGATTTTTGATAAATACATTATATTGTTATATTTTAAAGTGGAATTACTTTAAAGGAATAGTTTAAATCATGGCATACACCGGTTTCAACCTTGCTAATGATTATGTACTTTGGCAATGGAATACTTTATTTTCTTCTTTACTTGAAAGTTAGGGGAAATATCCAAAAGGGAATATGTTGTAAACACTTATGTATCTTATAGTAAAGATATGGGTTGTATTTTATTTGGTAAAATTGGAAACAATGATATAATATGTTTTTTTTTTGGTAAAGATATTGGATGGAATCAATTATACTTTAATTTATAGGGCAAGTATTATAGTTTATATCTTGTTCCTCTTTGTTTTAAAATCTGTTTTGTATTGCTCTTCTTTTTTTTGGTATTACTTACACTTGAGAGTATGAATTAATTGTTGTTCATTAAAGAAGGGTTGTTTTATTGAAACAATTAGTGGAATGCACTTCATTTTAAGGCATAGTGCTTATCATGCTTAGTTCGTTGAACTAACTTTGTGCTAGCAATTTTGCGAGATGGACTTCGTAAGTGATAAGAGAAGACAAAAACTTATATATGATGCATCGGCTGATCTATGTTGATTCTTGAGAAGAATTCTAATTTGTTCTTAAGTTGTATTGAAAAAGAAAAGCTACCTTCTTTTAAATAAAGGCTGCTGTCATACAGTATGCCTAAAATACATAAGTTGTAAATGTATAAGTTTGTAAATGAATTGAAGGATGAGAATTTACTTGCATAGATTGAGTAAATTAACTTGTTTGGAGGATACTCTTCTTATTATCTATATGTTTTGATGTGTGTTCTTGATGGGTAATATAAAAAGGAATTTAGATAAATTTCCTAAGTAAGCTATGCAGATTAAATAAGTGGCGAATACAACATTCTCACCTAAGTAATTCATTATATCATGTGATGTGAAATAAAACTATAATAAAAATATTGTAATTATAAAGGGCATTATAGGGCGTGCTAAGCCCTAGAATGTAACTATGAAGAGGAAGACCCTTCCTCTCTAGTAATGATCTAAATAAAAGAGGAAGATATGATTGATAATCATTAAGACTTAATTATAATAAGTTTGATATGTTTCAGCCTTGTAGGTTGTTACACTTCCTTAATTGGTTAAGTTATTTAGAATAAAGGAACATAAGTTGTTGTTGTTTTGTTTTTGGATAACAGGTTGTTAGGTCAAAAATAACAAATCTGGAAGCAATCTTAAGTTAATTAAATTTCTTAAGATTATATGAATCTTAAATGTAAAATTAACTTAAAGAGTGTTGGACTCGAGGTTTGATTGATTGCCGAAATATGTCATCTTATAACCCAAATTTAACTTAGCATATGTAAACACTTTGAGGTATGTACATCTTTACGAGGCTATTCCGTAGGATGTTGACACATGTCAACTACAAGGTTGTACCTTTGAGAAGATTAGGATCTTTTCGAGGAAATAACAGTCAGCTTAACATGTGGAAACACCCTTCTGCATTGATTGTCAGGATCTACACACCTTTGAACTTGATCAAGATTTCCCTACAGGACTGGTTAGTATCATAGTCAGGATATGAAGTAGCCCTCTAGGACTCAAGGTACCTTGGCACATGGGGTTAACCTAGGTTGACCTAGTATGCCAATTTACCCTAAGTGTTTGTGAGCCACATCATATCATGACCTATGTTCTTAGAGTTAAACCTTGAGTGAGGGGACTAATAGAAGTTAGTGTAAGACATTCTAGATAACAATGGAGTGGGGTGAAGGACGTATTATAGATTGATAAGTATGTCATCAAGGAATAAGTAATACGAACAATATGTTAGAAATCTTTGGCCAAAGTATAGCAAGTTGTTGACTGTGTTGTCCTATGTCACCTAGTCTAGTCTAAGGATCATTATGCTTTGATGAATATTGGTAACAAATATTCAATTAGGTTCCTTGGACAGATCACTCAAAAACCAGAATAGGGTAAGAGAACCAAGAATATGAAGTATTCAATAGAATACTCAAAAATCAATGTTACATATGAATGGATCGGTAGTTCATCGAGTCATGGAATGAATAGATCGGTTGTTCATCGAGTCATTACAACTGCATATGGTTTTTTTATAAGAATGATTGTTATAAAATGTGTGTTCTAAATTATGTATTTAGAACAGAGAACATTAATCATGAAAAAAAAATTCCTTGTTTCTAAAGTCTTAAAATGGGAATGTTACATCTTGGTATCAGAGTTGAAGGTTACAACTCTTGGACCTATTGTGTCCATAATTTGAAAAAAACTTGAATTTTCTTGTAACAAAAAATGGTTAGAACAAGAGGAAATGTTACGAATAATGCTCCACCTAAGGAAGGAGCAGCAATAGCCCAAAAACTTGATGAGATCCTTGCTTCCTTGTTGGAGACAAGAGATCATTTGACTATGCTCGAGAAACAAGTGATGGGTAATGAGGAGGAAGAAAAAGTTGGTAATAAAAATTAGCCACCTCCTGAGGACAACCCCAATATGGGTGTTAATAATAACAATGTTAATGTGTCTGACCAGCCAGAAAACAAGAAGGCTAGGTTGGCTTGAACTCACTAATGATATAAAAAGGATAAGTCCACCTAAGTTTGATGGCACCACATTAGGTGATGGAGCTGAGAACTAGCTTAGCGAGATGGAGAAGTACTTTGCAATAAGGAACTTCTCCAAAGAGACCAAAGCTATTTGGGGAGCATATCAACTTTCCCATGAAGCATCTTCATGGTGGGACAGCCGGAAGGATGAGCTGAAAATTGATGAAACTAACATCACTTGGGATCAATTTAAAGGTTATTTTATGAAACGATGGCTACCAAAACTTTATTATGATTAGAAAATGAATGAATTTCAGAACTTAGCTCAAGGGAAGTTAATCAGAATCGAGTATTGGGAATAGTTTACAAAACTACTCAAGTATGTACGCCAAGATCAAACCGATGAGAAGTTCGGGATACATAATTCATCATGGAGTTGAATTCCATCATTGGGGAGAGGTTGATGTTCACAGCCCAACCACTATGGAAGGGGTTGTTGATAAGCCATAAGGCAGGAACAAAAGTTAAAGGCTATTTCTACTCACAAAGAAGAAGTACGGAAGAAAGTTCTAAACTCTTCTTCAACTTCTCTTGCACCTAAGAAAGGACCATGGAAAAATTTTGGTAACAAAAGTAAGTTTCCAATTGATAATAATAAGAAAACAACAATAAATAAGACTGCTGGTAATACACTAAATTTTTTTGCTAGAAATAATAATAACGGGTGAAAACCTTATGGAGGTCAGAATGATAACTTCAAGGTCGAAATAATTCGAGCCCAAAAAGGGACTGTAGGAGGTTCTTATAACTATGGAAAAGATCATTACATGAATCAATGTCCTTTGAAGAAGAATGATCGTAATCACCAAAGACAAGATACATGTTGCGAAAGTAGTTGACAAGCAAGTTACACCTATAGAAGTTCCTGGTAAGTTATTTGGCATACATATAACTATTCTTTTTGATACGGGAGCAACTGAATGTTTTATTTCTAGTAAACTTGCTTCAAAAATTAAAAGAAAAGCTAGAAAAATGGATAAATCATGGACTGTACATTATGGTAATAATTATGTTCATACAGTTAGTATGTGTCTTTTCGGAGTAGTCCTTGACTTACCTAGCTTTTCCACAGAAGTTGATCTCTATGTAGCACCTTTGGGATCTTATGATATAGTCATAGGTATAAATTGGTTAGCAGATCATAAAGCAAAGGTAGACTATTTTGAAAAACATATTAGATGTTTAGATGATCTGTAGAAAACAACAGAGATTCAAGGTGTAAAACATGAAATTTCAGTTAGGAAATTGTCAACTATGCAACTTAAAAGGCCAAAAATAAGGGTTGTACCTTATATGTAGTAAAAATTTCTGAATATGTGGAAGGAAATAGTGATTTCATGGACATTATCTCTTATTCTGAGAACTTTGGTGACGTATTTCCGAGAAGAATTATCGATTACCACCTAAAAGGGAGTTTGACTTCACGATTGAAATCAAACTAGGTATTGAACCTATTTCTAAAACACCTTATCGAATGACTACCATAGAGTTAGTAGAGCTTAAGGCTCGATTACAAGAACTTTTGTCTAAGGGTTTGATTAGACCAAGTGTTTCACCTTGGGAAGCACTAGTGATCTTTGTGAAAAGAAGGATGGAACACTCAGATTGTGCATTGATTACACGATGTTAAATAAAGCAACAATCAAGAAAGGTACCCACTACCTAGAATTGATGATCTATTTGACCGAGATGTGTGGAGTGTCAAGATATATTCTAAGATATACCCGCTGTTGATGCAAAATCACACCCTTGACGCACATCGCTTCTAGGTTGATGTTCGAGCATCCAAAGTGTGATTGCACAACATGGAAACCTCTCTCCAAGCGTGGGACTTGTAAAACCGAGAGAGGAATCTCCAGAGAAGGCTGGTTCCTGCTCCTAAACTACCTGCCACAAGCTATTCCAGTGCAGGCAAGCTAATCTAATCCTAATCTAACCATGCCAAGGAGACAGAGAGAGAGAGAGAAAGGAAAAAAACAAAAAAGCCTACACTAAAACGGTGATACACCAGAGAAGGAGAATGTTGGACATCTATCAAAACTGCCATGGGACAAAGAGAGGTGAGCAATGGGAAGGATGGACAGATGCATCACAGGCCCAAGGATAGATTTCACACAGAAAATGTCCCAAAACTCCATGAACACAGCTCCAAACCTGCAATGAACATTCAAACATGCACAAATACCTGCAATGAAGAGAGGCAAGAAGAGGACAAGCAAAAACAAGGAAGGATGGACAGATGCATCACAAAACACGTTTTGTTGCTCCAGAAGTTTGCACAGAACATCATTCCATTAGTAAAAGGCAAAAACGCCATTACAGAGCAAGGGAAGGAGGTTCGAACTCCATTTTCAACCCTAGAGAAGAAAAGAAGGGAGGGCAGAGCAGAAAGAATGAACAACCTTTTTTTTTTTTTTAAATGAGCCAAATCTGGCTTTTACATTGCATGGGTCGAACCCAGGGGACAGAAACGTAGGAAAACGTGCAAGCCCATTCCTCATTGACTGCAGATGCATTAACTCAGCATGGAGGAATCTTACCAACCCATACCCTGTCACTTTGAGCGATTTTGGAGGAGAATGCGACCCATTTGTATTAATTTGGCCGCTAAAATGTCACTTCTGGCCGTGCAGAAGAAGAATGCGACCCATTAGCATAAAAACGGGTTGTTGAAAGGTCGCTTCTGGCCATTACCACACGTCAGAGCCGTTTCTTGATTTTCTCTCTTCAGACTACACCAAAACTCGAGATTGATCCCAGAATCATGTAGAGCATCTCAACAGCTTTCCGTTGATATAAAGAACGTGGAAATCCGAGCTCTGGATCAAAAGATATGGCGATCTGAAGATTTAGGGCACGGAGCAGACCAAAACGGATTTTGGAATTTTTCCCGCGCGCTCGCCACTTGGATGACACGTGACATGTTCCGATTGGTCACGTGATTCTCTATCCTCTACCTTTTGGCGGGCTATCTTTTGAATTTTCCTTATGGGCCCTAGGCCGGGACACGTGGCACTATCCCATTGGTTCGGATCGGTGCTCGAAAACTCGCCCATTGACTTTTTGACTTTTCTCTTGTGAGGACACGTGGCAGCTTCTGATTGGTCCTCGGCTGATTCGGCTCCTACGCGTACTTCGCCTCCATTTGTCCCGGATGTCCCATTTGATTTTGGGCCCTTTGTGCTCATTTCGGCCGGTTCGGGCATTTCGCGTCCATTTGTCCCAGACGTCCCATTTGATTTTGGACCCTCTGGACTCATTTCGGCCGGTTCGGGCAGTTCGGGCATTTTTGGCCCGCTTGTCCCACTTTGCTTCGGACTGACTTGACTCTTTTCGGCCGGTCCGGCCGGTTCGCGCCTTTTTAGCCCGATTGTCCCAAAGGCGTCTCTCTCAGCAGTTGGCCAATTTTTTCCTCTCGGTCGAACCGGCATTTCGCGTCCACCGCGTACTTTTGTCCCAGATGTCCCTGTTGCTTTGCGGGCTTTTTGTGCTTACTTCGGCCGGTTCGGGCATTTCGCGTCCATTTGTCCCAGACGTCCCATTTGATTTTGGACCCTCTGGACTCATTTCGGCCGGTTCGGCCGGTTCGCGCCTTTTTGGCCCGATTGTCCCACAGGCGTCTCTCTCAGCAGTTAGCCAATTTTTTCCTCTCGGTCGAACCGGCATTTCGCGTCCACCGCGTACTTTTGTCCCAGATGTCCCTGTTGCTTTGCAGGCTGTTTGTGCTTACTTCGGCCGAGCCGGCCGGTTCGGGCCTTTTTGTCCCAAATGTCCCGACTGCCCCTAGGGCTAGGACTTAGTCATTTTTATGATTTTTTCCTGGATCAACCTACTTGCCTTCTGCAACCCTTCTACATTTTCTCAGAGCTTGCTCTTTTCCTCTCAGACAGGGGACTTAGAAAATATTTGAGGGGACTCTAGCAACATGATTTTTGGCCCCGAATCAATCAATCTGCCTGGGACTTGAATACTCTGATGCATGTTATCGAAATTTACCCTGGGGAAATTTTGACAACAGTTTTGACGACTCAGCGGGGGCATCTGCCTGCTAGATGAAAAGACCAGTAGCCTGAAGCAATCCATTGGGCATGGAGTCATGAGTTGTAACCCGCAACTGATCTGAACTTTGAAAACCTCCCTCTGAGCCACTTGAAACCCACCGGACATGGAGTTGTTCTCACCAAAAACCACTGAAAAGAACTGTGCAAGAGCAAAACCAGCAACACCAAAACTATGTACAGAACTGAAAATCATACATGCCCCAAATGGAACATGCAGAGTGTGCACAAGCACTTCTTCTGCTGAAAGCAAACCTAGCTACTCTACTCTAACTGGAAGCAAAGGCAAGCTAAACAAACCCTGCAACTGGTTGTGAGAAATAGCTTCCTTTCTTCAAAATTGGCAGCCATGCAATTGATTTGGCACTGATCATGGCTGTTTGGATGGATGGAAAATCAACAAGAAGCTGGTCTTCTATCCAAATCATCAAGGTATCAACTGAAAAATCCAATACCTCTTTTAGTTGCTCTGCATTTGGATTGGAGAGGTATGGCAGCTGATCCTTGGTACTTTGTAGCTCATCCTCATGCTCAGAAGCAAGCATGACTGGTTGTGGCTTCTCCTTTGGCTCCAATGAAGCCAAATACCTGATTGGGCAAGGTCTGATCCGTTTGACATGCCCATAGCTCTGATTTTCA
Source organism: Taxus wallichiana var. yunnanensis (assembly GCA_018340775.1). Taxonomy (NCBI): domain Eukaryota; kingdom Viridiplantae; phylum Streptophyta; class Pinopsida; order Cupressales; family Taxaceae; genus Taxus; species Taxus wallichiana. The sequence continues at coordinate 42,020,959 of CM031235.1, read as the reverse complement.
ACTCCAAGAATGGAGTCTTCTTGTAGACCCACCTGAATGGATGACGTGGAAGAAATGGTAGGACCCTTCTGCCCTTTCTCTTCCTCCGATGAAGAACATGGAAGATTTAAATCTTCCAATTTTGGTTCCAAAGGGCTGCTATAAGATGCAGGCTGCTGCAAATGAATGCTCTCCTTCATGACAGCAGACTCTTGTGTTTGGAATGTGGATGATGAAAGAGAGAATGGTGAAAACTCAACCGGCTCTTCTCCATCAAAACAGTCCTCCAAATCTGACAGGTAAACTGCCTCATTGCTGTCCTGCTGCTCGTGTTCAACTTCCTCCATGGTGTCCTCTTGATCTGCAACTTGACCACCATGGTTTCCTTCACTCTCCAATATTGAGTTTGAGAGATCAAACTCCTTTTCAGTGCTAGAACTTGAGAGAGATGAAGTGGAAAGAAGAACTGAAGGTTCTTCTGTAACCTGCTTTGTGCTCAAAGCCCTTGGATCTGCGTTTTTCTCCTCCATAGCTAGATTGTGCTCCTCTTCTTTTGGATTTGGAGCAGCTTCTCCTTCCTCCAATGTTTGAAGGCAATCTTGCTCTTGATTGAACTCCTTCTCCAGCATGAAGTTTGTCAAGTCAAACTCTTCAATCTGCTGCTCTAGAGGATAAGTTGGGACTGCAAGATCTTCTTCTTCTGCTGCAACCAAATCAGTCCTAACCACCATTTGTTCAACCTCAGCCTCTTCTGTGGGCTTCACCAGCAAAGGGATCTGTGTCATCCCAAATTTGGCAGCCCAAACCTTCAAGCTGTCTGTCATTTCTTTTCTGGGCTCTTCCTCTTGTTGTCCTTGATGACTGATTTTTACAATTTCTTCTTTCCCACATGGAATTGGGAATGCAAAAGGAGGAATGGGTTGAAACTCGATTGATTTTACATTTTTTTGTGGTGGTGGAGGAGGTAGAAACTCTTGTTTCTTTGGAGGAGGGGGTATTTCTGTTAGCTCTTGTGGAGGGAATGACTGTTTGGAAGGGAAAATGAAAGAAGAATCGAGATGAAATGGAAGACTGAGAGGTGGAGACATGGATTCCACATTTGGGACAGCAGATGGAGAGTTTGAAACTTGACACTGCTGAACTGAAACAGATTGGGAAAGAGGAAAAGAAAAGGCATGAGATGGTGTGCTTACCTGTTGACAAGGTTGCTGAATACTTCTCTCATACACCTCTATTTCTTCAATCCACTTTGCAAGCAAAGGCAGCGTTGCAATCATGAAGTCAAGCTTCTCCTGAGGGCTGTAATGACTTGGAAAAGGTCCCACCCATGGACAGGGTGCTCCACAACCGATTCCAAATGCTCTCATCTGTGCCTGAGCCCTGGACTGCACTATGTTTACCTCCATCTTTTGGATTTTCTCCAACAGACCAGCATCTTGGATCTGATGGTCTTCATTGTATGCACACCCTTGCTCTTGGAAAGCTCCATAGCCAAACTGACTTTGGCACTGCTGCTCATATGGGTATGCATACTGATCTTGAATCTGCTCAAAATGCTGATTTGGAGGATTTGTAAAACATGTTGGAGGTGGAATATACTGCTGTTGTTGATGTGAATTCCATGATGGAAATGAAGTCATGATTGCACAACTTCATAGAATGACAGAATGATGGAAGAGATGGAAGGAAGAATGGATGAAAATGGATGGAAAGGAAGGTCTGCAGCTTGACAGATGGGTTGTTGACCAGATGGAGTCGCCAGATGTGTTTGCAAGTGCCTCCAAAGGCTGAAAACTTCACAGGAACACACCAACCTGCAAAAGATGAAGTGAAAGACCTCTAAGGTCCCACCGGGCGTGCCAAAACTGTTGATGCAAAATCACAGCACCCCTGGACGCACATCAGGCTTCTAGGTTGATGTTCAGGCATCCAGTGTGATTGCACAACATGGAAACCTCTCTCCAAGCGTGGGACTTGTAAAACCGAGAGAGGAATCTCCAGAGAAGGCTGGTTCCTGCTCCTAAACTACCTGCCACAAGCTATTCCAGTGCAGGCAAGCTAATCTAATCCTAATCTAACCATGCCAAGGAGACAGAGAGAGAGAGAGAGAAGGAAAAAAAAACAAAAGCCTACACTAAAATGGTGATACACCAGAGAAGGAGAATGTTGGACATCTATCAAAACTGCCATGGGACAAAGAGAGGTGAGCAATGGGAAGGATGGACAGATGCATCACAGGCCCAAGGATAGATTTCACACAGAAAATGTCCCAAAACTCCATGAACACAGCTCCAAACCTGCAATGAACATTCAAACATGCACAAATACCTGCAATGAAGAGAGGCAAGAAGAGGACAAGCAAAAACGAGGAAGGATGGACAGATGCATCACAAAACACGTTTTGTTGCTCCAGAAGTTTGCACAGAACATCATTCCATTAGTAAAAGGCAAAAACGCCATTACAGAGCAAGGGAAGAGGTTCGAACTCCATTTTCAACCCTAGAGAAGAAAAGAAGGGAGGGCAGAGCCGAAAGAATGAACCACCTTTTTTAAATGAGCCAAAACTGGCTTTTACATTGCATGGGTCGAACCCAGGGGACAGAAACGTAGGAAAACGTGCAAGCCCATTCCTCATTGACTGCAGATGCATTAACTCAGCATGGAGGAATCTTACCAACCCATACCCTGTCACTTTGAGTGATTTTGGAGGAGAATGCGACCCATTTGTATTAATTTGGCCGCTAAAATGTCACTTCTGGCCGTGCAGAAGAAGAATGCGACCCATTAGCATAAAAACGGGTTGTTGAAAGGTCGCTTCTGGCCATTACCACACGTCAGAGCCGTTTCTCGATTTTCTCTTTAGACTACACCAAAACTCGAGATTGATCCCAGAATCATGTAGAGCATCTCAACAGCTTTCCGTTGATATAAAGAACGTGGAAATCCGAGCTCGGATCAAAAGATATGGCGATCGAAGATTTAGGGGCACGAGCGCACCAAAACGGATTTTGGAATTTTTCCCGCTCTCGCCACTTGGATGACACGTGACATGTTCGATTGGTCGCGTGATTCTCTCTCCTCTACCTTTCGGGGCTATCTTTTGAATTTTCCTTATGGGCCCTAGGCTGGACACGTGGCACTATCCCATTGGTTTGGATCGGTGCTCGAAAACTCGCCCTTTGACTTTTTGACTTTTCTCTTGTGAGGACACGTGGCGCTTCCGATTGGTCCTCGGCTGATTCGCTCCTCTACGCGTGCTTTCGCCTCCATTTGTCCCGGATGTCCCATTTGATTTTGGGCCCTTTGTGCTCATTTCGGCCGGTTCGGGCATTTCGCGTCCATTTGTCCCAGATGTCCCATTTGATTTTGGACCCTCTGGACTCATTTCGGCTTGGTTCGGCCGGTTCGGGCATTTTGGCCCGCTTGTCCCACTTTGCTTCGGACTGACTTGACTCTTTTCGGCCGGTCCGGCCGGTTCGCGCCTTTTTAGCCCGATTGTCCCACAGGCGTCTCTCAAAGCTTAGCCAATTTTTTCCTCTCGGTCGAACCGGCATTTCGCGTCCACCGCGTACTTTTGTCCCGAGATGTCCCTGTTGCTTTGCAGTGCAGTTTGTGCTTACTTCGGCCGAGCCGGCCGGTTCGGGCCTTTTTGTCCCAAATGTCCCGACTACCCCTAGGGCTAGGACTTAGTCATTTTTATGATTTTTTCCTGGATCAACCTACTTGCCTTCGTAACCCTTCTACATTTTCTCGAGCTTTCTCTTTTCCTCTCGACAGGGGGACTTAAAAATATTTGAGGGGACTCTAGCAACATGATTTTTGGCCCCGAATCAATCAATCACTGGGACTTGAATACTCTGATGCATGTTATCAAATTTACCCCAGGGGAAATTTTGACAACAATACCTTCATCCGGATATCACCAATTACAAATTAAGGAAGAGAACATTCATAAAATGGCTTTTAGGAAAAGGTATGGACATTATGAATTCATGGTTTTACCCTTTGATTAACGAATGCACTGCAGATTTTATGAACTTAATGAATAATATCTTTCAAGAAAACTTGGACAAGTTTGTGCTTGTATTCTTGGATGACATTCTCGTATATTCTAAAATGTGGAGGAGCATCATGAACACTTGAAAATAGTTTTGGAAATTTTGAGAAAAAGACATTTATATGGTAAGCTGTCCAAATGTTCTTTCTATGACACAAAAGTTCACTATTTGGGTCATGTTATAAGTAAAGATGGGATTGTTGTGGATCCTTCCAAAATTGTGGCTATAGTCGAGTGGCTCAAGTACCCCAAGAATCTACATGAAGTTAGAAGCTTCATGGGCCTCTGCAGTTATTATAGAAAATTTGTTAAGGATTTTTCGAAGGTGGCTGCACCAATAACTTCATTGCAGAAGAAGGATAAGAAATTTTTCAGGGATGATAAATGTGAATCTGATTTTAAAAATTTGAAAAGTTAGTTGACTTCAACACCTATTTTAGTTATACTTGATCCTAATGGAGACTTCATGGTTGTAACAAATGCATCTGGGGAAGGGTCTTGGAGGTATTTTGTTACAAAATGATCATGTCATAGCTTATGAAAGTAGAAAAATTAGACTACATGAGTTGAATTATGCTCCACATGATTTAGAGCTTGCTGCCATAGTTCATGCACTTCAAGTTTGGAGGCATTATTTGCTTGTAAACCATTTGAGTTGAAAACTCGATCATCTTGGATGAAGTACATTTTTACTTAGCCAAATCTGAATGCAAGATAACGAAGGTGGTTAGAGTTTTTGTCTCGGTATGATTTTGACATAAGTAACATTAAAGGAAAATATAATAGAGTGGCTGCCACTCTAATTCGTAGGAAGCACATTTCTGCTCTTATAACACTAAGAACTCGGTTTAAGGACAAAGTAAAAGCTGCATAGAATCGACTTTTACTTTCAAAGAAGTAAAAATAGCACTTACTTGTAGATCCAAGAGATGAAAGGTATAAAGGTTTTCACTTTGATAATGAAGGAATATTACAATATAAAAACATAGTATACATACCCTTGCTTAATGATTTGAGAAAGAAATTGTTGATAGAGGTTCACAATTCACCTTTTTCTAGACACCTGGCATTACGAAAATGCTTGCGATATAAAACATCAATACTTCGGAACGAGATGAAAAAGGATGTTATAGATTTTGTGACTCATTTTCTAGAATGTTAATGAGTAAAAGAGGAACATATGCATCCATTTGGTCTGTTATATCCTCATAGCATACCTGCAATACAAGTGGCGGGTAATAAACATGGACTTTCTACAAGGATTGCCTATGTCGACAAATAAACATGATGTTATTTTGGTAGAACTCAGGGATATGGAAATTTGCTAGGAAGACAATTTTCAATGTAGTGTAATCTACCACCATCTGATGGGGTAATACTTCCTACACCAACTATGTGCACGCCCTTGCAACATCATTGCAAATTGACTAGCCTTCCATTCCAGGGTTGTGATCCCCTTCACGCACCATAGCAATTCACACTTGTGACCATGCTCTGTAGCATCCTCTATGCCCTCGTAGTCTGATAAGTGTAAAGACATTTCAAAGATTACTTGAGAAGGTGGCTAAGGCCCCTATCCTCTTGGTCTAGATCCTTGGTTTCCTCTACCGGATCCACTAGATCCACTAGGTCTTGTACATCCCGATCCACCGGTTCCACCTTCGGATCCTCCTTTAGCCAATAATGGGCCTGAAGTGGTCGCACCTAGCATCCCAAATGTCCTACTAAACTATGTGCCAATGGTGTGTGAGATCATTCCACTTCTAGATGTATGCCTCATGCCATTCCCCAATGCATTACCCAAACCTTGTGTATTTATACCTTGTCTGAAAATTCCTCCAAACACTGGAATAGAGTGTGTAGCCATAGAAGTTCCAAATAAGAAATTATACCTCCTAGGTGCTGATTGGTCACTCCCATTAATACCAACTGTGTTATCAACACTCCTCTGATTTGGAAAACCAAGCACCAAGGTTTGGTCACAAGGTGGGTTTAGATGCACGCCAACGAATCTTCTCTCTCTTCGTGATGAAATCTCATCAGAAGCGGAAGGGGTCTCTCTCCCATGCTTGTCAATATGGGGTAGCATAGACTACTCGGGTTCCATTTCCTCTGCACTAACCTCAAATCCTTCCCGCAATGTTTACCTCCATAGATCCATCAAACTTACTGAACCTCGTGTTGTCAAGCAATCTCCCTTTCACACACTTCACTATACTTGACTCATCTCTTCTCCCATTATTTCTTAGTTGTAATATATACCATCTTCCTCCACCCTAGCTTCCTCACCCAACACTTAGGAAGGTTTAGCCGACCATCAGAAATGCCTCTAAACTCAAGGTAATGATCAAGATCTTCATTTCCAAAGGAATAACACATAGAAATGATCCTTTGGGTTCCCACAGAAATTTGAACTCGGTGACTTCTAAAAAGAATATGTAGAAATAGAATATTCCATAGTGTAGCTAGCTTGTACTCCTCTCCACCAATGATCCATAGCACAAATCCACTTCAGATTTGGATCTTGCAGCCTCTAGTACTCTTCTTGGGTCCACGCATGTAATCTACAACACCAAATGATTTGGACGCATATGTAGAGAGCCATTCATACAAATTTATTGTAAAGAAAAAAAATAAAGTTTCATACAACTCTTGGTATAGGTTCTCTTCTACTAAGTGCATCAAACTCAAGCCCAGTGTCAAATCTCGAGAAAATTCTTCCTTCGTGCTCTTGAAACATGATTCAACACTTGTCAAAGTTAGGTGTTCTGTCACCACTCATTGCACAAATCATGATGTATGTATTTCCCACTACAACTTCAAAAAGAGGTATCGGAAACAGAACCGCGATGTACTCATTTTTACACCCACCAAGAACAAGGGAATCCCATGTGCACTTTGTCCTTTCACCTAGCGGGTGTTGGGCACTCACCTAAGGAACTCATGGGTGCCAAGTATTTATTTTATGTGAGTTAAGTGGGAAATCATCATCTATGATAGAACTTAAAATAAGAGTGCATACCATACTTACATTCATCATAGATCTTTGAACGGCTTCTAGATTAATGCGGACATTTTAGACAAAAGGATACTTAACAATTTTATTGAATTGAATCAAAAGAAAATGTATAGGAGTTTATATTCATTCATATAACACATATACAATATAACTACACAAATATATGTATAAACCAAAGTATATTATATTTATATTCCATCATACCCGATAACCTCATCACATGCATTAGATCCATTATAGAATATCATAGTATGGCAGACCTAAGTCATACATCATAAGTGCATTAGAGTCCTCCTAAAAATAAAAGGAAAATTTCATACCCAAACCCCCGATATTTCCTCCCGTAAGTCATCTACCCAACCCAATAGAGTTTCTCATAGCATTTCTATAAAGCTCCACTCTCTATTGATCTATATATTGATTCCTCTATGGGTGTTTGTATTTATAGGCCTCTTGAACTGCCAACCCACCTTTCTCGAGGCTTTAGATCTTTCGCTAAGTGTCCAAATGTGGTCCTCCATGGGATCATTCTCCTCCGTGCCCGATCTCTCCACTCTTTGCCATGATGGTCTTCTTGAAGATTCCATCGCAGGGCATATTCCTTCCTAGGCCAACTCGTCACTAGGTGACACCTTATCCACTCCGTATTCGTAGTTGGGTCATGTTTTTCACGTGTCCTGTCGCCGATATTCCAAATATGGCTAAGTCTTGAAATCTTGCTTTTCCTTACATGCATGCTACTTGTTCTATTAAACCCTCCTAGAACCTTGTCCTGCACATTTTCTCCTTGCACACCCTTGTTTAACAAGGCCTTGCACATCCATGCACCTTCTTGTACTTAGCCAATAAATTAGGGTCCCAACAAAAGTTCACAATGAGATTTGTGGAGGTCACTTCAGTGGTTTAGTTATCACTAAACGTATTCTCTGCCTAGGCTATTATTATCCAACCTTAAACCATGATTTTTGTGATTATGTCAAATGTTGTGTGAAGTGCCAACAACATGCTAATATTCATCACATGCCTAGTCACACCTTATAGGTCACACGATACCTTTGGAATTTCTCTCAATGGGGTTTGGATCTTGTTGGAGAAATCAATCCCCATTCTTCACAACACCATCAATGGATTATTACCGCTATTGAATACTACACTAAATGGGTAGAAGCCATACCTCTTATTTTGAAAAAGATGAGAAAATATGTGAACTCATTAACCATCACATCATTTTTCACTTTGGTGTTCCTCATCATATCATCACTGATAATAGAAAAAGTTTAAAAACAAAACCCTATGGAATCTTTGTGATGGCTTTGGAATTCAACTCAGTTTTTCTTCACCCTACTACCCTCAAACAAATGGCCAAGATAAATCAATGAACAAAACCAAAAAAAAAAATTCTTATGAAAGTTGTGGATGATACAGAGAGGATTGGCATACACACATTTCTTTTTCCTTATGGTCCTATGACACTAACATTCGTACATCAACTTCTACCAAACATTTCTGTCTAGTCTACGGTGTAGAGGTTGTTATACCTTTTGAAGTCCGATTCCATCTCTTCATATCTCACTTAAAGAGATGCTCAATGATGATGACTTTCACCAAGACCATTTGGCACAACTTGAGTTATTGGAAAAATTTCATCTCAATGCTCTTGATTATCTCCAAATCTACCAAAAGCATATCAAATGTGTCCATGAATGAACCTTCTAGGTCAATGACCTTGTCTTGAAGGAAAATCAACTTTGTAACAAAAGAGGAAAAACTAAAACGCGGAAAATTTTCTCATAATTGGGTTAAACCTTATATCGTTTCTCATACCTATGGATTAGATGCTTATATTTTGTCTTCACTAACTAGAGCCCCTCAATGCCTTATATCTTTGATTATTCTAATATTAAATTAAGTCATATATCAGCTCTTGTTTATTCAATGTATGTTCTTTGAGCACCATTCACCTTCCATTTTACCTATTTTAAGGATCAATGACTAAACCAAGATCATGTGATTACCCATTACCTTTAACCTTGTCTTCAATATGAGTATCATAGATCTACTCATGGCATGATTCTCATGGATAATTTTCATCTTTTTCAAGATGGAATCCCATGGTCGTTCATCACTTACACCCTCTCTTTCATAGTTAGCCTCTGTATGTTATGGTTTTGTCTACAACATAAGAGCCTTTGGCCTTTATAGTCTTGTCCATGACTTAAAAATCAAAATAAAATCAATTTCCAATGTAAAATGGGATTCAAATCCTAAATTCAAACTTCAAACAAAAATATGACTCCCTCAAAAGGACATCTTGGCTTTCTATCTTAGTATTATAAATAGACTTATCCCTTGAAGGACAACTATACCAATCCATCCATATTGTTCATAGTCTATCATAATAAGAAGACTATTCTTGCAAATGATAAAATAAAAATATTCTGAAGCTTCCTGCATTGATCAAATTCATGAAGACCTCAAGGATAATGTATACTCATCGCTCATAGAATTCCTACATCGATCAGTCTATCAAAACAAAAGAAAAAAAAAAAAAAATATTAACTTTTTCATCATGGACTTGCCTATTGTGATCTTGGGTCTCTTGCTAAGTTGGCATGTTGTCTCACACTAGGTTAAGCTAGAAACAACCCACTTTCACCTCATCACCTTTTTCACCCTAGTTTCCTACCCACTCAAGGGATGTGCTACAAATGCGACATCTTGTAATCATATGACTTTCTTCACCTTAGAATAGTCAATCATGCAAATGCCTTTAGGGTCTTACGTTCATAAGCCCATCTTAGGTATGAAAAACTCACTTTGGTTCATACTAATTAGGAAATTTTTTTGTTCACCTCTTACTCTTCACCTTCTTCATTACTAGTTGATTATCCTATATAGGACCAAGCCTTCGACACCTCAATTTAACCATACCTAAAATGACCTAAACTCAACCTTTCCTAACCGACCTAAACTCAACCATGCCTAAATAACCTAAACTAAACCATGCCTAATGACCTAAACCCAACCATACCTAACTGACATAGAATTCATTATGCCTAAAACCTACCAACCCATCCCTTTACATCATCAAATTATTCCCTAGCTTATGGGAGAACTACATCGGCCTGAGACCCCTTTTCGTTAGGGCTATATAGGCAACACTCCATGGGTATGAGGCCCTTGGAGGTTATCTTTGCCATTCTTTACCCCGACAAATTTTCCCCCACATTTTTATTTTCATTCTACCAAAGTAGTTAGTTTCCATCTTCTACATTACTTAGAAATTAAACAAAAATACAAGTATATAAACATGTATACTTACCTATTTCTTACAACATCATACCATACATATTCATCATCATTTTTTTCATGTTACCAATAACTTGGAAATTAAATCAAAACCAAAAACCTAACTCCACCATGCCTAATTCACCTAAACTTCACCATGCCTAACTAACCTTGACTCAATCATGCCTAAATCACCTAAACTCAACCATGCCTAACTGACCTAACTCAACCATGCCTAATCGACCTTGACTCAACTATGCCTTACGCGTAACTCAACTCAATCATACCTATACTTGACTCCATCATGCCTACATGACCTCAACTCAATCATGCCTAATTCACCTAGTTTCCATCACATACACAATAACAATGAAAATTCAAATGCAAGTACATCATCCATACCATAAATATCATCATCTATAACAATGAGAACATCTTTGTATCAATACAAATGTACACTGATACAAATAAATACTTAGTATCTCAAAACTCTCATATACATCCTCACTATCATCGGCATGTTGGTGGTATATACCAAAAATCAATACACCAATCATATCAGGTGACTAATCATCACCCCACTTAATATCCATGTTTTTCTTATCTATATCCTCCTCCTCTCCTCCCGAGTGTTGTGCCCCGCCAACATATCTCCACCTAGCATGGGTCTCGTATAATCTCTTCCTAGCCCATGGTTTGGTCTTGCCTCTATAATCACCTTGTCTCTAGGCTTGCTAGCCCCTTGTGCTCTCCAAAATATGAGTTCAGGATCTAATCCTCTCACTCACTATCTGTTGTGTGCTATACTCATCATAGGAGGGGACATCTATCTTGATGGTCGTCGAGATGATCCTCGGTAATACCATGCCTCGTTCAAGGCATCATTGAACCTTGCCATTGGTATTGTCGAGGTGGTGCCATAGGTCTCACAAGAACCTGTGAGCTTTGACCTACTAACGCTTTCCTCAAACCCCGTGCACTGTGATCCCCGTCCTCCTCCCTTTACCATGGGACCATGTCCCACTACGGTGACTAGAGTGTGAGACCCTATCCCTAAATGTGGAGGTACTGTGCTTCAACATGGGCCTAGAAGGCCATAACCTAAGCCTGTAATGTCTAATTGTCCCCGTAAACCTCCTACTTATGCCCTGTAAGGTGACTACCTATTCCCCATCTCCATCTCCACCCTTTGTGGGCACCGGTCCTTGTGCTACCTTGGCCTCTAAGGCTGCCACCTGAGCCTATAAAATGAAAACTTGTGCCTCTAACCCGGTAAGCTACCCCTGTAAATTTGTAATCCTGGGTCTAAAGGGAAACCACCTAAACCTATAAAGTATCCCTCTATAAAATGATGGTGGCTATGTCTAGCTTCCTATCCTTGGTGGTGCCACCCATAGTTTTGCTTGCCACCACTGTCTATATTTATCGGTGATCTCAACATCATCGATCTACTTATTGACCACCTACTCCTCCTACCCTATACGCACACCCGATCATGATGGAGACATCTCTCGTGTACTATGGAAAAGGTGGAGGCATGTCCTATGGTAGCCAAAATTTTCATCTAACCTTGTCCATGGGTATTAACTCATGCTTGCCAATATGCTGCCCATGTATCCACCTATCCAGCTATAGTTCCTCTAGCTCCTTTACCATGCCTATGTAGGATGGATAGCCAATGTAGGGTCTCTACACAATATCCATCCCTGAAATCCCCTCCAATAACCATTTGTAATATAAAACATCATGTGTGGCCCTCTCTGCTCTATGATACCCATCATATGTATCCAACTTTGACCCGGTCACCCCTAAACCAATCATGTTGGGATAAACCAACTGGACATAGACATACGATGTGCTCGTTTGCCCATCAGTGTAGTAGAAAGGTACAACACAAGCTAAACCACTACAATCTCCCATAAGCCCACAAATCCTTGTATAACTACACTAGGAATATCAGTTCCCAAGAAAAATAGATCCATTCCTCTATAATATCTTGGAGCACTCTCATCAATACTCATGGGAATCTCCCACCCTTAGCATCTAGTAAGGAGAAACAACATATCACCTCCATAGTCAAAACAACCAACCTCGTCTCCTAAGTATGGGCCATATACATGTCTCCATAGCTAAGGATCACGCTATGGTACCTCAACTCGCCCATCACCTCCCCAAATATAGCCACTATCGGCTCCACTGATGCCTTTGAAGAAATACAATACACTAGTTCCCCAAAAATTGGTAGCCGTAATATTTTTTACATGTCCTCTAGGGTGACAATCATCTCACTCATCAAAATGAAACATGATGGTCTCTCGAATCCCATCTATGGATGAGTGTGAACATCAAGATAAGATCTCAAGATATATGCTTATAGCACCGAATCCTAATCGATCTGACAACATCTATCATGTTCTCACACTCCTCCGCAGTCACACTTGACCACATCACTACCAATAGAGGTGGTACTTTGTCATATATCCGGAGTTGGTCTCTTACCTGCATCATCTAAACAAGACATTGTTAAGACTTTCCCATATCAACACACCCATTATCTAACTTACCTATTATACCCCATAACTATTACCCAACACACCTATTACCTATTGCACCATACCCACACAATAACCCTACTAACTACCTCTTTTACCCAACCCAATTTTACACCCATTGCTCCTTACCATCCTCACCTATTCTAGTTTAGTTCACCTAATTCCCTACCCCACATTTCTGACATAACATGTTACCCTACTTCCTCTACTTCAACCTTCATTTACACCTTCGTGTCTATTTCTGCCCCTACATATCCCTTTTTTAACCTATCTTCTCCTCAAGCTAACTAACATCGTCTAATTAACCATCATCTATCCTTCTTTACCAAGTCTTTGATCACCTAGGACTTGATTGATGCTAGCAAAAAGTGCCAACCAATGTTGGCTAAAACTTGACCGACTTCGGTATTATCAAAACATCACAAACCAAAAACCTATCCCCCATTTTAAAAATTGACAAAAACTTACCTAAAACCCTAATCTACCCATCCCACCCTATCCTAACTTAATTCCCAAACCTATTTAACCTATGTGTGACCTTCCCACTCCTCATTCCCTTCATTTTTACCCATAAATTCAAAATTAAACAACCACCCAAATTTTTAACCGAAATAATTTCACTGATACCATTTTCAATCAAATAACGGGTTTGGATCACCTCCTACCTCATCTCGATAACATCTATATGGTGACATGTCTAGCCACTTCAGCGGTGGTCCACCTAAACCCTCTTCCGCCTCTACCATGCCAAAATCTACCTCGAATATCTCCAAAAACACACATCTCTAACTCGATCTCATAGACTCGTCTTCTTGGATCCTCTCACCACTTAGTAACCTTGACCTCGGCCAGTACAATACTTCTCTTTTCCTCTAAGAAAAATGCACAAGTCACTCTTAGTAATGTTGTTTTCTCAAAGTCAAAAGACAACAATGATTTCGTAAAATATGGAATTTCAACTTTATAACCCTAACCCAACATAATTGATATCACCATACCAAACTGACATTGGAAACCTTATAACCGGCATCATTCACCTACCAATACAATTTCATCTACATTTTTCCCATTTTGACATAAAATCATTACTTTGCAAAATACCTTTTGGCCTTACCAACACCCATTAAACCCTATCCGTAAGCCTAAATTACCCATACATTTCCTTATTTATGTTTAAGGACTTGTTATTTTACCTATACCTCATCTTAACCCATGCCATGAGATATATACCCTTCCCCGACCCATCTTTTTGTGACCTTTGAACTTTTTACTCACTATATCTTGCGATGTCGTTACCTTTCTTATTTAGAGTAAACCTTACCTTTCCTATTGTCATGTTGTTTATCCCGACCAAACCTTTGGTGTACTAGATCATACCTAAACATTCCTGCACCTAACCTAAATTGTGTTTCTAGACCATATCCTGTACCCTAGATACCTGAATCACTTCAACCTTGTTTGGATAAACCTATCGACCTTAGACGATGTAGATTTTGCAAGCTCTTCAACCTGGTACCATGTCACAATCTATATGTGTGCGTGCATTTGATTTTCATTACCCATTACCCGATATGACCCTTTCCCATTACCCATTACCCAATTTGACCCTTACCCATTACCCAAAGTGCTCATACCCTTACCTACAACTCACCTACCTTCACTTTCATCACTTACCCATTTATCAAACCACTCACCGATTCCATCTCACACCTCATCGCTTCCGGGTTTGAGGGGGATCAACTTCAACACTACTTGGGAAACCCAGGTCCTCACCTATATTTGGGGTAACCACTTATTATTTTTGTTATCATCTCTTACCAATACAAGCTACGTGAGAAAAGGGGAAAATGTAGACACCAAAATTGGGTCATACTTCCAATAAAACCTCATTGATTAAATTAACCATATCCTACCCATTCATATCCCCTAGTGTATATGTTAATTAAATTAATTATCTTAATTAAATTAATTAATATCCTCACTTAGCCACCACACCCAACCAAATCACTTAGCGACCTCACTCAAATGACCCACTCAAACCTCATTAATGACCTAAGACCAATTCTAAATATATCATAACCAACTAGGACTTAGTCTAAACCTAGACTTAACTCCTATTAACAAACCTAAATATACTCCTACTTATCTTTCTTGGATCCATCACTCAAGACTCAAAAGAAGGTTGGAGATCATGCCAAAAATAGCAACAATCTGCTATTTTTGGCCAACCTAGTTATTCGGCCTTAACCGACATCGGTTATATCTCAACCAACATTGGTCCCCTACTCATCACCGGGCTAGGTTAAATAGATTTCTAAAATAATTTTCCTAGGTTGGTCATTCGATTCAGATCTCATACAAATAGAGACTTGGAGAACTCAAAATTTATGAAGCACTCAAGAAAAGGAAAACATATGGGAGCACTACCAACAACCATTAGCATTCATCATATTCTTCATGATCATAGATTCACATAGAGAAGCACAAAGGTTTGAGAAAACGTGGCACAAACACAATGTCTCTTCTCTCTAGATCTCTACCATCACCATCCTCATCACTTGTATTCTCCAAACCTACTCTTCAGTAAGTACCTAACATATCTTCATTTATTTCTATTTTATTTTAGTAATATTTATTATTCATCTCATTAATTTATCTTTCTCCACATCTCGTACACTTCCCTCCTCCTACCAACCTATCACCTTAGCACATTTCTCCCTTTCACCTTCCTTCACCCCCTTCTAATCATCTCTGAGCCTATAAGGCCATTTTACGACCTCACCCTCACCATTTCCAACCTCTGTGTAATCACAAAGAGTTTGAAAAATAAGTTTTAAGTGATTTTTACTAATTTCCCCTACGAGACGCTTTGTTATCCAACCAACATCAATCATTCTTCCTAACTAACATCGGTTCATCGTGTCCAGTAATATACCTCAGACTAGTGAGCTAATACCCACTTCCCAACAACCCATAACCATTTCTAATCTTTACCAAACCTTACCCAAAGCCTGTACCAGACCTATAATGCAACACCAACCAATCACCTGACCCATTTTGACCTCAATCACCTTTTATCTGACCTTTCTTATTGTTTTGTGTGAGATACCTAAATCGTTTCAATTTCAATAGGATATTTACTTCATGTATATTTTAAATAGCATTAATACTATTATATAAAATTTGATTGACAACCATTTCAGAAGCATCACACTTCTCGGATCTAGCTTCCGGTAGGTAATCCACTCATTGTTTATTTTAAGTCTATCTCGGTGCTATTGTTTTACATTTACAGTAGTTCCTCCTATCCAAAAGGGATCTCTCGCAATCAAATTGGTATAGGAAATAAGAATGTGTGCACAACCTTTAACCGATATCACAAACAAGTATTCCTCCTTGCCTTCTACCCTTATCTGCTTCATTAATTTGTTATGAATCTGTGAAACAATAGGTGTTGTAATTGATGTAAAATCACATTAATGAAAAATTGGATGATGGATTAGGGTAATATTATACTCATAATTATGATGTCATGGATATTCGGTATGTATTTAGTTACATAATTTGATTCAATGAGAATTACTTGTTTTAACAAGCCTAATCAGGTGACCTAACTAGTCTAGGTGATTGTGCATGGTGGTTAGAGCTTAATTATAGCTTTTATATCATGTTAGATACATGGAGATAATGTTTGGGTATTTCTTGGGGATTGAGATAAGTTTTAAGATGTAGATATAGGTCAATGACCAA
Organism: Taxus wallichiana var. yunnanensis; assembly: GCA_018340775.1. Lineage (NCBI taxonomy): Eukaryota > Viridiplantae > Streptophyta > Pinopsida > Cupressales > Taxaceae > Taxus > Taxus wallichiana. Next base: position 42,004,314 of record CM031235.1, on the reverse strand, counting down.
GTTTCGTGTGCTCATTTAGACTAGGTATGGATGCTACAAGGTATGAGGATGAGTTTTAGAGCCATTTGAGCTCATGGAATCATTAAATTATGTCATAAATGATGTTTCATGTATATTAGGAACTTTTGGATCATTTCTATGATGATGTTTCAGTTTACCCTAGCTTAGACAGAGTAAAAATGTAAGGGGTGGCTATGCAAAATGATACAGGACAAGAATATGGAGAGATAAATGTGACATGGTGATGATTAGAGATGTTATTAAGATTTTTCATGATGTTGTCGGAAACATTTTAGGTTACCATGATGATTTTTTTACAATTTATGTCAGTTTGGTGAAACAAGGTCAAGAAGAAGGTCATTTCCAACTCGAATTACATCTTTTGATACTCACCCTAAATTGTGTGCTTTGCATGGAACCTTGTGGGTTTAAAAGATGTTTATATATTGAGTCTATAGGTTTTCACAAAAATAATGAGGCCATTTAATCATCAGGTTTTTATGAATGAATGTTAAGAAGATAAACAACTTCTTATGTGCTTGAAACCCTTGCACTTGAAAAGTCGTAGGAGAGAAAATGCTCCTAAGTGGCTATAATTGATTTATAATAATTTGATGATTATTAGATCATGTATAGGACTCCTCCAAATTTCTAGAAATGTATGGTAGAGCTTGTGGTGATGAGTGGACCCCACTTAGATAGGCTTATTTATGAAGAATTTCAGTTTGGGACAAAGTTGTCCAAATGAGTTACAAACTAAATGAACATTATGTTGATTATGTGAGTTTTTATTTATTTCCATGGTTGTTTTAGGTCATGATGATGTAGTTAAATGGTCAAGTGTTCTCTATTTGTGTTGACTAGTCAAAGGGCGCTTTGGGACAAATTCAAGAAGTTTGCAGAGATGAGATTGGTTGAATGCCTTTCACTTAGAGTTGGAAGGAGTTGTAATATTTAGTAGAAATGGATTAGGAGGGATTTACATTGGTATAAGTTTTTTCTCATGGTTATTTAATTTTATGTGGTTTCGAGTCATTTTATGGAGATTAAGATTTCTTGATTTTCAGAAAAGACTCGCTTTTGTTGAAAGATTAAGTCCATAGGAGCATCGATGAATGAGTTGATATGCTTACAACCACCTGGAGAGTGAATAGGGATGATTTTTTTTCTATTTAAGGCCTTTGGAGGTCTTGAAAGTATTCTAAAGGGTGTAAACTAGTTGACGTTCATAAATTGGTTTTTGGGCGCTTTGTTTTGGTAAAGATAAAAGTAGTTGTGGTTTGAGCATGTATATGTTTCATGAGGTATAACTTAAATATATTTTTATCTAAACGTTATGGTAATTTCATAATGTTCTCACATGCCATAGTTCATATCATATAGGGAGATCTTAAGGCCCAAATGTAAAATAAGGATGCTAGAAGAAGCTAGTGTGTGAAGGATATGCACCATTGGGCCTATTTAATGAAATATTTGATTAGTTAAAGTAAAAGTGAAACAATTTATGATATTTTTATGACATGTGACTCATGTATGATGAATTTTGGATCTTTAATAAGCATGGTTTTGGCATGAGTGGATTTTTCTCATCCTAGTGTTGGGCCCCTAAATTATTGGCTAAGTACAAGAAGGCGTGAGGGCGCAAGGCCTATTTGAAGAAGGACGTGCAAGGTGAAAGCACATAGGAAAATGTTTTAGGAGGGTTTAGTAGAACCATTGACACATGCACGCAAGGAAAAGAAAAGGTTTTGGGACTTTGGCATATTTGGCATATCGACAAAACATGAGGAAATCATGAACCGATTGTGCATATAGAGTGGATAAGGTGTTAACCTCGCAACTTGGTGCCCACGAAAGGAATATATCTTATGATAGAAGATTCTAGAAGTCATCATGGAGATGAATGGAGAGCTCGAGTCCAATGATCATGTTCCCATGGAGGACCACTTAGACACGTGGCAACCAATCAGTATCTTTAGAAAGGCATGGAGGTGCTTGCTAAGGCTATATATACAAGTGCCCGGTAGAAGAAAAGGAGGAGATACCTATAGAGTGGAAAAGAGGCCAAGTTATGAAGAAATGCTTTGAGAGTTGTATGGGTTGGGATTAGAGGATTTTTAGGAGTATGATGTATCAAGGGGATGGGTATAAATATTTTTCTTTGTACTATGAGGGGCTTAAGTCAAATTTTGATGCATCATATTGGTCTACACTATTACATGGATCTCGATAGCCTTAATGAATGTAATGTGATTACCAACATATTTAATATGGATATATGTGGTTCCAGTTTTTACTTATATTTGTATGGATCAGTTTTATATATATTTCATATGAGTGGGTGTAAACCCCTGTGTATTTCCTTTTTTAATTCAGATCTATGTTATGTAGTGATTTTCTTATATGAATGAATACATTGGTCTAGAAGCTCATTCTAAACTCTAAGATGAGTATATGGCTTGTTTTCATTCTCTTCGCTTAATTCTCTATCGTAAATATTGCATTCTCACATGGCTCACATAAAGGAGGGGCTTGGAACCCGCGTGTGCCTCTGGTGAGTGCCCAACACCTACTAGGTGATAGGCCTACGTGCATGGGATATCCTTGTTCTTTTAAAGGCATAAAAATGACTACATCTTGGTTCCATTTCCAGGACCTCTTTTTAAAGTTGTTGTGAGAAATGACATGCATATTTGTCCTTGTGATGTGTAATGATAGAGTTCCTGACTTTAGAAAGTGTTGAAATGTGGTTCAAGAGCACGGAGGATGAGTTTTCTCAAAGATTCAACACTAGACCTGAGTTCAATACACATATATGGGTAGAAGATTACCTATACCAGAGAGTTGTATGAGACATTATTTTGTTACTTCCTAGTAGAGATATATGAATGGCTTTCCACATACACATCCAGATCAAGCTCATACTATAGATCACGCATGTGGACCCAAGATGACTATTAGAGGCTACATGATGTAGATATGACTTGGACACATGCTATTGATCACCGGTAAAAGGGAGTGCTAACTTGGTTATACTTTAGAATATGCCATTTCGGCGTATTCTTTCCCAAAATTTGTTGATTTTGAGTTTCTAAGGAGCATAGAGGATCATTTTTGGGTGTTATTCCTCTGGCTATGAATATCTTGGTTGTTACTTTGAATTTAAAATCATTCCCCATGGCTGACTAAGCTACTTTGAGCATTGGGAGAGGAAGTTAGGGTAGAGGAAGATGGTAGAAATTACGGCTAAAAAGGAAAGGGAGGAAAGACAACTCAAGTATAGCAAAGATCATGAAAGGGAGATGACTAGACAACGTGAGGTTACAAGTGTGATAGATCTATGGATTCGACATTGCAAGAAGGTGTTGAAATTCACATGGAGGAAGTGGAGCATGAGCATTATATGATATCCCATCTTGGCAAGTGTGGGAGAGAGGCCCCTTCATCTTCTAATGAGATTTCATTGCATGGAGAAAGAAGAGCCATTGGCGCACATCTGAACCCACCTAGCGACCAACCCCTGGCACTTGGTTTTCCAAATCAAGGGAGAAGTATTGATAACCCAGTTGGTATCGGTGGGAGTGACCGATCGATGCCCAAGAGATATAATTTTTGTTTGGAACATCCATGGCTACACATACCATTATGGTGTTTAGAGGTATTTTTTGGCAAAGTGCAAGTATGCAAGGTTTGACAAATGCATTTTGGAGTGGCACAAGATATAGTTGTAGAAGTGGAGCAATATCACATTCCATTAGCATGTAATTCAGTGGAACGTTGGGGACTAATCCATAGGGATCCAAGAAAACACACCACTTCATTAGTTCCATCAACACCAAGAAGGAGAAACAAGAAAAATGAATAAAATGAGGTAAATGAAGGTTCTAGAAGGAACCACCACTCTGTGTAGAGAGAGTTTCAAAACCTCTACCCCGTAAGGGTGGCGGTCTTAAAACCGCCACCCGAATAGGGTGCGGTCTTGAGACTACTTGGTTTGCTTAGGGTGGTGGTTATGATAATTTCAAATAGAAAAGAAGAATGGAACACAAATGGATGTGAAGTTGAAGTGCCCAACCATGTCTCTTCCCCTTCCATGTCATTTCACATCCTCCAATGCATGGGAGGACATGGGAAGGCCTATAAATGCATGAAAGGAGCAAGAGAATGGGAATTTGAAGATCCAGAGAGATCAAGAAGTAGATTTTAATGAGAGTAGTGAGAAAGATCTTCAGTGCTGGAATGGAATTGTAGGAGCAAGGTGTAGAAATAGAGCAAGCAAGTAATTGGAGAGAAGGTTTACATTGTTTCTTCTTTTCATACTTATTGTAATATGTAATTGTCTATATTAGACCAATAAAAGTGGGAAGAAAGAGTAGTTTCCCTTCCTGACTAGTTTTCCTCCATTGGAGGTTTCTAGGATAAAATTGTTGGTGTTGAAGTTTTGAATTATTTCCTTCTCTACAATTTCCTTTCTATAACACTAGATAATTAGTCACGAAGCTCTAATTTTTCAAGAAAATCTATCATTTTCTAAATTTGAAAGTAGAAAAACATAGTTGTGTGATTCATAGAGTTCCAAAGTAGAATTTTACAGATCATTTTTGTATCAGAGCTGATTATATATCTAGGAATATGGTATTCAAATATTTCTTGTGATTTTGTATGATAGTGACAAGGTCCAAAGGTGAAGAATTTTTACCTTGCGAGATAGATATTTCTACGAAGAAGTGGAAACAGAAAGTTTTATCTCAAATGGAGGAAGAGAACTTATTCCACATAGTCGAGATGTTAGAGACCATGACGGATAGATTACATAGGAAACAAGAAGAGCTTTCAAATCTGCACAAGACAACTTCAGTTAAGAAAGATTCCATGGAATCAGTGGTTCAAGCACTAGCCAAAAAAATTGGTATTGGAAAGATCCATGAAGATGAAGAATGGGAAGAGCATGAAGAGAGCGCCAATTGTAAGCGAGAAGGTAAAATATGCACATACACCTTTTAAAGTTGAAATGAAAGTGGAAATAAAGAATTTTGAAGGATATGTAGATTCGTAACTACTAGATAAATGGCTAAAATAGTTGGAATTATACTTTAGTGTGCATAATTTCATTGAGGCACAAAGGATAACCTTTGCACGTCTCAAAATGGAAGGTCATGCTCTGGTTTGGTGGGAAACCCATCTAGCCACTTGTGAGAAGAAGAAATGTCCTATTATCAGTACTTGGAAAGGTTTTAAAGAGTTTATTAGAGCTAAATTCTATCCTATTGGCCATAATACTAAAATAATGATTAAGTGGTAGAACGTTAGATAGTTTAGGGTCAAAGAGTGCAAGACTACACTATGGAATTTTGGAGACAAGCCATGTTGCTTAATATGGACTTGGAGGATGAGGACATTCTGACCAAGTATTTGGGAGGAATTCACACTCACATTCAGAGGAAGGTAATCTCCATGAAGCCCAAAGATCTCAATGAATCTTGTATACAAGCATACTATATTGATGATGAGAAGAAGTAAGGAGAAATAGAGCCAAAGGGAGACTAGTCAACAGAACAACAGGAAAAAAAACAAGGAAAGACAAGTAGCAGAGGTAAATGGAAAGGTAAACATGGTGCTATTTCTTTGCATACTTGTAAATATCCTTAGAATTTATATAATAATTATGATGTAAATGGACATACTGATGCCACATGCTGGAAGTTGCATCTGAAATTACACCCAAAGTACTGAACCAAGGATTCCAATAAATCCATGGCCACTATGAAGATAGAAAGGAGGTGGAGATTGAGGATGATTCTTATGTAGAAGAGAGGTGGGATGAATGGACACTAACATAAATGGGTAAGAAAAAGAAGAAGATATGAGTAAGCTATTTCAAATTATAATCCAAATCAAGAAGACTATTGGTGCCATTTTGAGCTTGCACCATGTTGCCCTAAATTTTCAAATTTGTATCTGCTCAAAAACCATTTTATCCATTAATTTGATGGTCTATAATTCTTCCCCTCCAGGTTGAAATGCTGTAAAAATGCTCACAAACTTCTTGTTTTTCCCTAATTTGAAAGAATAATCCAATTTTACCCTTGCCCTAATTTTTCCAATTTTGCGGGCTATGTCATTTTTCCTTTGCGGATCATGGAAAAATCAAAATTGATCAAATCATACTTGTTTATATTTGAAAATCTTAGATTGGGAATGTTGTAAAAACATGGTTCAATCAATTTAAAATTGAAAAGTCTACCATGCTTGGTGAAAAAATTGAATTCTAGGGCATCTGTTGATTTTTGGCATTTTGTGATCATACGGGCATCATTTGCCCGTCAAATTCATCCTCAGAAGGTATTGGAAACGTGGCGGGTTTTCATTGGCCGAGGTGCAACAGAAATGTTTCTAACTTGTCATTTTTTGATTTTTTGGAAAAGTGGCAAATTTGGCTCCACAACTCTGCCTTTTTCAAAGTTGCCTATGTGGCATGTTCTTATTAGCCGAGGAGAGGCGGGGAGTCGATCTCCTTTGAAAATTTTGGCTTTATTTTGCAAAATTTCCTAAGCCAAATTTTTTTCCTAAATCCTCATGACCTAACCAAAAGAGGACACATGTCCTAAAAAGTTTCAAAATGGAGGAGTGGGCCAGTGTGGAACTTAGGCATTTTTGGCCTTTCGTAAAAAGGGAAAAAAGGTGAGGGAAGGCCCGCAGGTCTGCAAAGGAGCCATAGTTTGAAATGTGGTAGATGTAAAAATAAGTTTGGGCCCTGGAGGGAAATAGGAAAATTTTTCCCTTTTTTGGAAAAAGGAGTTAAGGCAAAATTTTAAGCCGTGGGCCCGCAAGTAAATTAGTGAGCGACACGTGGCGGGTAGATCAGACAAGGCGGTCGGCGGGCCGATGGAGGCAGGAGAGAATTTTTCCCTTTTACAAAGAAGGCTTAAAATCAAAATTTGAAGTGTTGGCCCGCTAGCGAATCATCGAGCAACATGTGGTAGGGGAGAAATCAGAGGCGTGGGCCCACGGAGACAAAGTTGAGAATTTTCCCTTGGCTTAAAGGGAGTAAAAATGAAGATTAAGCCCACGGGTCCTCGACAAATGAGAGATGGACATGTGGCAGAGGACAAGGTGGGTTAGAGGCCGATGGAGGTAGGAGGGAATTTTTTCCCTTTTGCAAAAAAGACTTAGAATCAAAATTTGGAGCGCTGGCCCATGACGAATCACAAGGAGACACATGGTGAGGGAGAAATTAGAGGTGTGGGCCCGTAGGGCAAAAAGTGAAAATTTTCCAATTTTCCAAAAAGGTCAAAATGCACGAGAATTGAAGCGTGATCCCAATGGGACCCACCATGTGCCACATGTCAGCTCCAAAATTCAAAGGCAGAGGGGTGGGGGAAAAAGTCAAATTTTTCCATTTTTCCAAAAAGGTTAAAAAGTCAAAAAATGAGCCTGAATTTGTTTCCAATCATTTTTTGCCACGTGTCCGGCCTTATCCAAAAAATTAAAAAGGTAACTCAAGCTTATTTCTAAGTCCACATCTTCCACGTGGAGGGCCAGGATTAAAAGATGGATAAGATCGATGGTTGTTGTGCATCCATTTGTTTTGACCGCCATGGGAGCTCCAGAAGCTTGGAATCATGATTTTTGCATCAAAATTCATCAAATTTATAGTGATTTTGTGTCGTCTTGGCCTTCTAGGATCATTGGCATCACTTTCATGGCTTAATTCTTTGATCTGAGGTGATTTTGAAATAAATTTTTCCCTAATCCATCCAAAAACATGAAATGACAAAATCAAAAGTTACAGAGGTATTTTTAAAAGGTGAGAAGGTGAAATGATGAGAGGAAAGGCATCTCTGCATGCCTTGATTATGAAAAATACGTTCCTCCAAGAAGGATAATGATCTCAATATTTGTAATGATTCACCATTTTAAAAACACCTGGCAACTCTCATCCACCAAAGAACCAAAATAATTTCTTCGTGTTGGATCTTCATGTATGTGAGTTAGTTATAAGTGTATAGCCATCACACACTTCGAGATTGTTCATGAAACTCTCCCATACTGATGAATCTAACAAGATTTTGAGTTAATCTATGTTTTTCTAGACAATATGATGTCTGCTATCATTTTTAAATGCTTGCAAATAGTTTCCATTGTTCTTGTTGCAATCTTGCATTGAAATTCTTTAGAAATCACATAGAATCTCCATTTCTTGTTGATATTTTAGTGGCATTTGCTATCTCATGTTCAGAAGAGCCTTCATCTGATAAAGAGATAAACAAATTTAAAATCACTTTACCTTCCTTGATTACAGAGATTGCTTGTAATCCTTTGGGGGTACCTTAGGCATCGTTTGATCATGGATTTTTGTGGTTAATCAAGCTCTTTACTTCAATTTTTCATGGTTAATTCTCAAATATTGTGTGAAGAGTGCAACTTGGGATTCCATTTATGCCTCTTCTGGTTGAAATAATATCCTAATTATTTGAAGCATTTTATCTTATAGTTGTTCAAGTATTGTAGAGGTTGTCAAAGACCGATATATCCCGATTTATCTTGTCAACAACCCACCAAAAATTTCATTCAAACAAACTACTCCTACCCACACTACCCCTGCATTGCATTGTGTGTCAACAAAAGAATACAATCCATTTATAAAAATGCACAAGGAAAATCAGGATCATATAATGTCTCCAGTAACCCTTGGCTTGCATTGAAAATATCTCCATAATCTGGGAGTGACAACTTGTGAAATTTACATTTGGAGTGTTGATCATATTTTCCCAAGGCATTTTCATACTGTTTGCATAAATTGAGGGATATCTTCATCTCCTTCACCATTTGGGGGTTACAATGTAGGTTCTCTTACCTTGGTTGAAAGGCACAACCTAAAATAGTGAGGGTCAGAACAAATCCTATCAAAGTACTATCCATCTCTCCAAAAATCTGAGTGCCAGTTAGATCACATCCCCGGATACAAAACAAAACACATCATGATCTATCTGACTTCAAGCTTCATGCCATATCTCTGATGCTGCTCAGACTGAAAAGGAGAACAAATTTGGGTACCAACACTTTCTGGCACCATTGTTAGGGACTTCTTGGAATTTCTTGGTGTTTGTGGAGTGTTTGAAGAGTTTGAGCATTTGTGTATTCAAGTATTTGAGCTGCTACATTGTTAAAATATCATTCTATGCTTCAGATCTGCAAGTTTTAAACAAGGGTTTCAAGTTTTGTCTGCCCTTTTTCCATTTCCTAGTAGTTCATACACTTTGGGTGCATTGTGATTGATTGATTTAAGAAGAAGGTCTAATTTATAAAGCCTTGCAAAGGTTTTAGTACTAGCAAACATTTGACAGATTATTTTAGTGCATTCTTACACAACTAAGGTGAAATTCCTTAGTGGCGACTCCATGCTGATTTGATCTTGAAAATACCAGTTGTCTTACCTTTCTGTCATTTATAATTTGTTGCTCAAATCTACAAAACTGGAAGGAAGAAGATCTCTCTTCATCAAGGACTCTACTAAGAAGTTGTTTACAGATTCAAGAAACTCAGAGCTAGAGGGGAGAAAGGTGTGGAAGGTTGTTGGAGACTTGACTGTATAAGAAAGGAGATCCCTATTGTTGAGTTTGAAAGTGAGCAACCTGTTATTAAGGACTACAATTCTTCTTCAAGTGGATCTGATTCAAACAATCCTATTGCTGATTTGAATTCCCCATCAGGTGAGGGACCTTCTTGTGCATTTGAAAGGATTTCTCCTAAATCTACTCCTGTATTTTCTAAATTTTCTAGAGATCATCAAGAAGGAGAGCCCTTAAGAGAGATCTATTTTGAATATTTCATTCCCATTCCCCAAAGACCTCTCACTCCTCATCATCTTGTTTCACCTCCAAGATCACCACCACCAAACAATATGGCTCAGCCTATACCTCCATTTTTGTTAAAACCTTTGGTCCCATAGATTTTAGAGAAATGGATGGTTACTCAAATGTTGTTCCACAAGATGTCAGAAATAGATTGCCAAAATTTCAAGGCAACAATGCAATAACTAGTGATCAACGCATCTCAAACTCTTTGTTAATATGATGGAAGATTTTGAGATAGAGTTTGAAGATGTGTATATTAAGTTGTTCATTCAGACAATAGAATAAGATGTTAGGGATTGGTACAAGGCTTTACCTGATAATTCTATTGATTCATGGACTGAAATGAAAAATGCATTTAGGTTACACTATGGTGACAAGAATGATCCTAGATTTCTTTTATCTGAGTTTGAGAATATTAAGAATAACCTTAATGAATCAATCCATGGCTTTAACACAAGGTTTAACAAAACTTTGAGAAGGCTTCTTGTTAATTTTAGGCCTTGTGATGAATCTTGTCTAATCAAATATGCATATGAGACAAGAACCCAACCAATCTAAGACAAGCTTTCACCATGGCACTTCAAATTGAGAACAATATCAAAGAAATTAGGAAACCTCTTAAGAGAGATGGTGTAAAATTGATAAACCCTAAAAACCTCAAGCTAACAAAGGTGTTGATTTAGAAGATGTTGTGAAAAAAATTGGCAAGGGTCAAAGAAATTTCATACAAGTTAGCAAGAGTTGAGAAGGGAATTGGGTAGACTTCACAAGGTCAGCCTAGGCAGCAAGCACAAGATAGATTTGGAAATCACCATAGGAATGAGCAGAGGTTTGATGACAAAGGTAAAGGGCCTATTGGATCTGCAAATAGACATCCTCAAACACATGAAGGAAGATTGTTTCCTGATCCCTTAACTGCTAGGGTTTTTGTTGTTGAAGAGGTTGTTGATATTGATTTGTGTGATAGGTTTCTTCTACCCCACCCTCCATGTGAAGTGGACCAGAAAGAAGGTGAAGCTAATAATGATGATGGTACTGATGTTGATATTTACATGATGGATTGTTATTCAAGCTCACAAGGAGGAGCAACATCTACTGAAGTAATAAGTGCTAGGACAGCTACAACTTTTTGGGATTGCATCAAACGGGTACAAATATTTCTTCCCCCTCATGCTCTTGAAGTTGATGTAGTGTAAGCTTTTGAAATTCCTAACAATGACTTTGAATACTTAAGAGCTTTGATGATTAAGAAGTATGATGGTGGTATCCCTTCGGAGAAAGATAGACAATTGTTTATGAATGCCATTATAGCTCAAGAGAAAGACTATAACACTAGAAGAAAAGTTGTTAAGGGAGTTGGGCCTTAAGCCAAACCTAAAACACCCTTTCTCACAAGCATTCCAAAAGAAGCTCCTAGGAGAGAAGAACCTATCAAAAGTTCTGTTGTCCCAAATAAAAATTACAATCCTCCTCATGCCCAAGCTACCAAGAATCCACTATCATCTAATGAATCTCCTTGTCTCCTTTCCAATGTTTTTTTGCCAAAGATTTCCCCTATGACATAGCCCAAGTATTGATCCAAATCAAAGTGAGTGTTCCAATCATTGAGTTTCTTAGAATTCCTAAGCATAAGAAGAGAGCATTTGAGTACTTGGAATTGAAAGAAGAGAAGGTTACTCTAGGAATAAATGTAAATGTTGTTGAAACTCCACCTCAGATCATTGTTGACATTGAAACACCACCAGTAGTAGAATATCTTGGAGAGACACCTGAGGTATATTTGGGGACATCTTTGGTTGATTCCTAATGTTGATCCATTATTCACAACTTTGATCATAAAGGATAAGCTACTTCACAATTGTATGTTTGATTCCGGTGCATCATGTAATGTCATGCCTCTAGAATTCATGAATGAGTTGGATATCAAAGTGACAGCTACCTATGGGAAGTGTACTGCCATGGATTCAAGGGAAGTGCCGGTGGTTGGTTGTGTGAAGGGTTTGGTAGTGTAACTTACAACCTATCCGGGTAAGAATTTGAAACTTGATGTTGTAATTGTTGACTACCCTACCAAATGGGGTATGATTTTGTCAAGAAAATGGGCTGCAAGTGTTGGTGGCAGTGTTCAGATGGACATATATTTTGCCACCATTACAATTGAGGGAAGCTTTGTTAAATTTTATGGTGAGAAGAAGATGTTGCACCTAATTGAATATCCCAACAATGCTTCATATGAAGTGTTGTTTGCTAATGTAGATGATGAGAATTTCATTGGTTTTGCTGATAAAAAAGAAAATAAGATGGAAAAATCAAAGTGCCTTGATATGGTAGGTTCTCCATGGACATTGTTATTTGATGGATCTTGCTCTAAATTTGGGAATGGTGCTAGTATAGTTCTTCTTTCTCCTAGTTTGGAAGAGTTTGCTTTTTCCTTCAAACTTAATTTTGAATGCACTAACAACGTTGTTGAGTATGAGGCATTGTTGTTGGGGTTAAGAATTGCATGGAAGTATGGAGTGAAAGATATTGTTGCAAAAGGAGACTCAGAGCTGGTTGTCAAACAAATAAGAAAACTATATGCTACAAAAAATTAGTGTATGAAATAGTATAAGCATGCAGTTTGGGATCTAATTGAAATGTTTGATTCCTTTAACATTGTGTATCATGACAAAGGTCTCAATGTTGCTGCTGACAAGTTGGCAGTGTTGGGTTCTAGATTTGGAAATTGCACCATTTCACCTTATTGTGAATACAACATTGAAGTGCTAACTAGGCTAGCTGTCCCTGATAATGTGAAACATTGGCAAGTTTTTAATGATGATACTCAAGTGATAAGGTTATTACAAAACCAAGGTGAGTTTTCAAATAAAAATATTGATTGGGAGCCAATGGTATGCATGACTAAAGGAATATAAACTTTTTTGAGAAAGACATCATCCAATTGAAAACAAACACCATTCCTAGAGGTCTTGTTGCACTTGAGTCAAATTTTAACAATGCTGATTGCATCATAAATAGAAACATGTCTACCTTAAGGGATGTGGAAGAGAATAACTTGGGCACTAATGGTAAACCAAGGAAGATTTGGTTGGGCAGTAATTTAAGTAAAGAGGAAAAACAATCCTATGCCCAACTCTTGAAAAAATATCAAGACTGCCTTGCTTGGTCCTATTCTGAGCTAAAAGCATATAGAGAAGACTTGTTTCAACATGAGATCCCTCTTGAGGCCAAGAATAAGCCATTTAGATAGAGGAAAAGGAAAATTAATCCACTTCTCTCCATGAAAATTCAAGAGGAGTTAAAGAAGTTGAGAGATGGAGGTATTATTCAGCCCACTAGATATTCATCTTGGGTTGCAAACCTTGTGCTAGTCAGAAAGAAGAATGGAGACATCAGACTTTGTGTGGATTTTAGAAATCTAAACAAAGCATCCATGAAGGACAACTATCCCTTTCCAAATATAGAAAATATGTTACATCTTGTGACAGGGTTTGAGTTGCTTTCTACATTGGATGGTTTCTCCAAATACAATCAAGTGGTAGTCAAAGAATCAGAAAGACTTAAGACAACATTCATTACTCCTTGAGGAACATATGTTTTTGTTAGGATGCCCTTTGGTTTGATGAATCCTGGTGCCACTTTTCAAAGAGAAATGGATGTTGCTTTTGCTGGTTACATCAATGAATTTATTATAGTTTACCAAGATGATGTGACTATGTTTTCAAGGTAGAGAGGTGATCATTTGCAGCACTTGGAGAAGATGTTGATCAGATGTAGGGAGTACGGAATTTATCTTAATCCAAATAAGTGTCATTTTGGCATGTAAAAGGCCAAGTTTCTGGACATATTGTGTCTAAAGATGGTGTTATGATAGATCCTAAGAGAGTGGAAGCAATTAGCAAAGTACCTATCCCAAGAACCAATAAAGGCATCCAATCTTTCTTTGGTCAAATTAATTTTATTAGAAGGTTTGTTTCAAACTTTGCTAAGTTGACTCTTCCAATCACAAGCATGCTAAAGAAGAACCAAGTTATTAGGTGGGAGGAGGCTTCCATTCAAGATTTTGAAGGAATTAAGGATGCACTTAAACATGCACCTGTTTTAGCAGCCCCAAATTATAAGAGGCCTTTCCAAATCTTTTCCTTTGCCTCTGAGTATACCATTGCTTTTGTTTTGCTGAAAAAGGATGAGAATGGGGCTGAGATGCCTATTGCCTTCTTTAGTAAGGATTTACAAGTAGCTGAGATGAAGTATACAATCATGGAGAAACAAGCATTTGCCTTAGTGAAAGTAACAAAAGTTTTTAGGCCTTATATATTGAGTTCAAAAGTTTTTGCTTATGTTCCCCACACCATGGTGAAAGACATCTTATCAGAGATGGAGATCTCAAGAAAAGATGTAGGTGGGTGAAAAAGCTACAAGAGTATGATATGGACATCCAAACCACAAAGTTGGTACGTGGTTTGGGCCTTGCTAAGCTCATGGCTGAGAGCAACTTGCAGAATGTGGAAGTGAATCAGCTAGAGGAAGAAAGGGTAGATGTGCTTGTAAAGTTGGTAAGTTTTGAGTGGTACAAAGATGTGATCTTCTACCTCAGACACATGTTTTTCCCTAGTCACTTAAATAAAAATCAGAAAAGAGCCCTCAATTTGGCTTCTCAAAAATATATCATCATAGACCTTTTTCTAGCTTGGAAGAACCCTAAAGGTGTCCTCTTAAAATGCATAACTGAAGATGAAGCTCCCAAGATAGTTGTTGATTTCCATGGGGGATTTTGTGGAGGACACTTTTTGGAAGAGTAACAACACATAAGATTTTGAGAGCTATTTATTGGTGGCCTACTCTCTTCAAAGATACCACCCAACTAGTTAGAAAATGTGATAGTTGTCAATGTTTCTCTGGAAGATCGAAACCTTCAAGATCCCTCCCTTTGCAGCTTTGTATCAATTGAAGCTCATTTTAAGCAATGGGGGATGGACTTTATTGGTAATATTTCAGATCCTTCTAGTGTTGGCCATAAGTGGATCCTTGTAGCCACTGATTATTTTACAAAATGGGTAGAGGCAATCCCCACCAAGAAAGAAACACACCAAATAGTTATGGACTTCTTGTTGAATCAAATCATATGTAGATTTGGAGTCCCAGTCAAGATTGTAGTTGATAATGCCATGTGCTTTAGAGCCAAACCTTTAATGGAAATGTGCAATGAATATGGAATCAATCTAAATTATTCTTCAAACTATAACCCCTAAGGGAATGGACAAGCTAAGTCCAACAATAATAATTTTTTGAAGATCATTAGAAGAACCTTGGATCAAAACAAGAAGAAATGGGGTGAACAATTGAAATTTGCAGTTTGGGCTGATAGGATAACTCCTAAAAGAGCTACTAGTAAAAGCCCATTTGAATTGGTGTATGGAACTCAGGATTTATTGCCCTTGCACCTACAATTATCTTCATTTTGGTTTTCCCAACAGTTGGAAGATCAAGAGCTTAGCCCATGTGAATCAACGATCAATCATATTATTGAGCTTGATGAGGAGAGAAGAGCATCCCATTAAAGGCATGTTAGATTTAGGGAAAAATTGAAGAGATTGTTTGATAAGAAGGTCACTCTTAGAGTCTTCAATGTTGGAGATCTAGTTTTTGTGGGGAAAGTAGGCATGAAGAAAAGGGAAAGCATGGTAAATTTGATGCATTATGGATAGGCCCTTATGCCATTAATATCAAAATTGGTGAACATACCTTATTTCTCAAGAACTTAGATGGGGAATTGCTGGAGGTGCCTATTAATGCAAAACATTTCAAGAATTTCTTGGATTATTCCCCAAATCTAAGGTATGCACTAATTGTACAGTTGTATAGTCTTTTTTTTCTGCTTTGTTTTTGTTGTTTTTTTGGTGTGTGGTTTGCCCTTGTTCTTGGTAGCCATTCTGTTGGTTTCTTAGCTCATTTTTGAAGGATGGTTTTGGTTTTTTTTTGCCTTGTGTATTGACTCCTTTGCCCAATGGATATTTTGGCACTTGGTCTACGTTTTGTCCTTGTGGCACTCACTGGGAGTGCCCATCCCCAAGCAAGAGCCGATGTTGGTGCCATTTTTGAGCTTGCACCATGTTGCCCTAAATTTTCAAATCTATATCTACTCAAAAAATGTTTTATCCTTTGATTTGATGGTCTATAATTCTTCCCCTCTAGTTGAAATGCTTTAAAAATGCTCACAAACTTCTTGTTTTGCCCTAATTTGAAAGAATAATCCAAGTTTTCCCTTTTCTATGCCCTAGTTTTTCCAATTTTGTGGGCTATGTCATTTTTCCCTTTGCCAGATCATGGAAAAATCAAAATTGATCAAATCATACTTGTTTGTATTTGAAAATCCTGGATTGGGAATGTTGTTAAAAACACGGTCTAGTCAATTCAAAAAGTCTACCATCCTTGGTGAAAAAATTGAATTCTAGGGAATCCTTTGAATTTTTGCATTTTGACGGTCATACGGGCATCATTTTCCCATCAAATTCATCCTCAGAAGGTATTGGCAATATGGTGGGTTTTCATTGGCTAAGGTGCGGTGGGAAATGTTTCTAACTTGTCATTTTTGATTTTTTGGCAAAGTGGAAAATTTGGCTCCATGGCTCTGCCTTTTTCAAAGTTTCCTACGTGGCATGTTCTTATTGGCCGAGGAGAGGTGGGGGAGTCGATATCCTTTGAAAATTTTGGCTTTATTTTACAAAATTTCCTAAGTCAAATTTTTCCCGAATCCCCGCAGCCAACCAGAAGAGGACACGTGTCCTAAAAGTTTCAAAATGGAGGAGTGGGCTGGCGGGAACTTAGGCATTTTTGGCCTTTTGAAAAAGGGAAAAAAGGTGAGGGAAGGCCCATGGGTCTGCAAAGGAGCCACAGTTTAACATGTGGCGGATGTAGAAAGAAGTGTGGGCCGTGGAGGAAATAGGAAAATTTTCCTATTTTTTGGAAAAAGGAGTTAAGGAAAAGTTTAAGCCGTGGGCCCGCAAGCAAATCAATGAGTGACACGTGGCAAGAAGAGCAGACAAGGCTGGTCGGTGGGCCAATAGAGGCAGGAGATAATTTTTTCCCTTTTACAAAGAAGGCTTAAAATCAAAATTTGAAGCACTGGCCCGCTAGTGAATCATCAAGTGACATGTGGTAGAGGAGAAATCAGAGGCACGGGCCCACGGAGACAAAGTTGGGAATTTTCTCTTGGCTTAAAGGGGTTAAAAATGAAGATGGACGCGTGGCGGAGGACAAGGCGGGTCGCAGGCCGGCGGAGGCAGGAGGGAATTTTTTCCCTTTTATAAAAAAGACTCGAATCGAAATTTGGGCGCTAGCTTTGTGATGAATCACAAGGAGACATGTGGCAAGAGAGAAATCGGAGGTGCAGGAGCACGGGGCAAAAAGTGAAAATTTTCTAATTTTCTAAAAAAGGTCAAAATGCGCAGAATTGAAGCACGATCCCAATGGGACCCACCATGTGCCATGTGTCAGCTCCAAAATTCAAAGGTGGAGGGGGGGAAAAAGTCAAAATTTTCCATTTTTCCAAAAAGGTTGAAAAGTCAAAAATGAGCCCGAATTTATTTCCAATCATTTTTTTGCCATGTGTCTAGCCTTATCCAAAAATTAAAAAGGTAACTCAAGCTTATTTCTAAGTCCGCATCTTCCACATGGAGGGCCAGGATTAAAAGATGGATAAGATTGATGGTTGCTGTGCATCCATTTGTTTTGACTACCATGAGAGCTCCAGGAAGCTTGGAATCATGATTTTTACATCAAAATTACTCAAATTTATAGTGATTTAGTGTCATCTTGGCCTTCCAGGGATCATTGGCATTGCTTTCATGGCTTAATTCTTTGATCGAGGTGATTTTGAATTTTTTTTTTCCCTAATCCATCCAAAAATGTGAAATGACAAAATCAAAAGTTGCAAAAGGTAGTTTTAAAAGGTGAGAATGTGGAATGATGAGAGGAAAGGCATTTGCAATCTCATGTTTAGAAGAGCCTTCATCGATAAAGATATAAACAAATTTATAATCAATTTACCTTCCTTGATCAAGATATTGCTTGTAATCTTTTGGGGGTACCTTAGGCGTGGTTTGATCATGGATTTTTGTGTTTAATTAAGTTCTTTACTTGGGCTTCCATTTATGCCTCTTCTAGTTGAAATAATATCCTGATTATTTGAAGCATTTTATCTTATAGTTGTTCAAGTATTGTAGAGGTTGTCAAAGATTTGATATATCCCAGTTTGTCTTGTCAACACCCCACCAAAAATTTCATTCAAACAAACTAATCCTACCCACACTACCCCTGCATTACATTGTGTGTCAACAAAAGAATACAATCCATTTACAAAAATGCACAAGGAAAATTAGGATCATATAATGTCTCTAGTAACCCTTGCCTTGCATTGAAAATATCTCCATAATCTGGGAGTGACAACTTGTGAAAGTCAGATTTGGAGTGTTGATCATATTTTCCCAAGGCCTTTTCATACTATTTGCATAAATTGAGGGATATCTTCATCTCCTTCACCATTTGGGGGTTACAATGTAGGTTCTCTTACCTTGGTTGAAAGGCACAACCTAAAATAGTGAGGGTCAGATCAAATCCTTTCAAAGTGCTATCCATCTCTCCACAAATCTGAGTGCCAGTTAGATCACATCCCCGGCTACAAAATGACACACATCATGATCTATCTGACTTCAAGCTTCATGCCATATCTCTGATGCTACTCAGAATGAAAAGGAGAAAAAAATTGGGTACCAACAAAGACTAAGGTAAAAACTTTAGTAGATTATGGTTCTCAGTCAAATTTGATTTTTGATGCGGTTGTAGGACAACTTGGTCTATAGACTTACACGCATCCACATCCATACCCACCGGGATGGGTGAAGAAGGGTGTATAAATAAAAGTTAAAAGGAAGTGTATGTTTCAGTTTGGGATAAATACCCAAAACATAGATATATTTGAGGATGATATTATTCCACTTGATGCATTTGATGTTGTCTTGAAGTCATTACTTGTATGCCAGGGGATGATGTATTCATAAGGAGGAGAACCGATATAGATGGGTCAAGGATAGAGTCGGTTTTAACATCCAGGCATACCAGAGAGAAAATCAAAGAAGGCTATGGTAAGTGTCAACCAAGCACCAAGACTTATTTAGGAAAATCATCAGTTTTTGTGCTTTCATTTAAAGAAAATAAAAATGGACACGAGAGCACATATATTTCTAACCAAAGGATAGATAATTTTGATATCACTTGTCATTTTTACAAAATAAGATACCACAAGAACTACTCCTTCAAGGATCAAAACAAAATTCCGCTATGCGGTCACCGTATCTACCTACAAATTCACCGGACCTAACTGTGGGGCAATAAGAAGAAGAGGAGATACAATGAGCGATGGTGACTATATCGTAGCATACTTTGGGAGGATTCGGACAATCCATCTCAAGAGAAAAATCTAGGAAAGGAATAAACGCTACATTATAATACCTTCACCATACTTGAACAAGTTGGAGAAGAAACCTTTAGGCCATACTTCATGCAGATGCACGCGATAGCAAGTTGCAAGATCTCGCATCCACCAATGCCATCTATGCATGAAAAATATGGAAAGATACAAAAGATTCCTTCCAAAGAGGATTGTACTCAAGGAAAATTGGAGCATAATGTAGCACTGGAGCAACAAACCAATGATCCACAGGAGTCCTGGTAGGTTGGACGAGAGAAGACACCAAGGCAGACCTAGTGGTACTCAAATGAGCACAAGAGGGAGTTCATTCCTCTACCACTCCCCCACTAAGCTTTTGTGGGACTAAAATCCTCCTAAGTAGGGGATGTATGATCCATATGGATCCAAGAAAACACACCACTTCATCAGTTCCATTAGCTCCAAGAAGGAGAAACAAGAAAAATGAATAAAATGTGGTAAATAAATGTTCTAGAAGGAATTGCCGCTCTGTGCAGAGCGATGGTTTTAGAAATACCACTCTATCTAGAGTAGTGGTTTTAAAACTACTGTTATGTGTAGAGAAGTGGTTTTAGAACCACCACCTTGTAAGGGTAGTTGTCCTGAAACCACCACCTAACTAGGATAGCGGTCCTGAGACCACCAGTCTTCTCAGGGTAGCGGTCATGACACACTTTCAACAGAAAAGAAGAATGGAACATGAATGGATGTGAATTTAAAGTTCCTAGCTATTTCTCTTCCCCTTTCATTCCCTTTCACATAGTCCAAAGATTGCATGGGAGGAAATGGGAAGGCCAATGCATAAAAATAGAAAGAGAAGGGGCATTTGAAGATCCGAGAGATCGAGAAGCAAATTTTAATGAGAGCAATGAGCAAGATCTTCAAAGTGATGGAATGGAATTGTAGGAGAAAGATGTAGAAACAAAGCAAGCTAGTAATGGGAGAGAATTTTTACATTGTTTCTTCTTTTCATACTTATTGTAATCTATAATTGTCTATATTAGACCAATAAAAATGGGAAGAAAGAGAATTTTCCATTCCCAACTAGTTTTCCTCCATTGGATGTTTCAGGATAAATTTTTTTGGTGTTGAAGTTTTGAATTATTTCCTTGTTTACAATTTCCTTTCTATGACACTAGATAATAGGTCACAAAGCTCTAATTTTTCAAGAAAATATGTCATTTTTCAAATTTGAAAGTAGAAAAAAATAGTTGTGTGAGTAGTAGATTTCGAAAGTAGAAGTTTATAGATCGGGGACACTAGGTGCGACCACATCAAGTACATTGTCGGCTATAGGAGGATCTGGAGGTGGAACTAGTAGATCTGGAGGCACAAGACCTAGTGGATCCAGTGGATCTGGTGGAGGAGAAAACATCGGAGGGAACCAAGGATCTAGATAAGGAGGACAGGGACTCAACCACCTCCTTAGGTGTTCTTTGAGATGTCTTTACACTTACCAGATTACCAAGGTATAGAGGATGTTATAGAACACATGCACAAGTGTGAATTACTATGGTGCACAAAGGGGATCACTACCCCAAAGTGGAAGGAAAGTTTGTTTGCAACAATTTTCTAAGGGCACGTGTATAGCTGGTATAGAAAGTACAACCCCCATCAGTGTGGTGGATTACACCGCATTCAATAATGCCTTCTTAGTAGAATTCCATATACCTAAGTTTGATCAAAAATCATTAACGCTTTGAAGGAGATCCAATAGGGAATGGCAGAGAGTGTACGAGAGTATGATGCATGGTTTAAAACTCTCTGTCAAAATTTTCATATGAAATTCACCCTTCACAAAATGATCAATGGTCATTGGAGGGTTGATCACTCCATTTAGGAGGGTATTATCACATAAAACATTCAACTCGACTGCGTAAGGCTCTAGATTTTGCCTTATGTGATGAAGTAGTTGAGAGCGTTGATCTTGGTGTGAGCACTTTTTGGAGGCTCAAATCTCTACAATGGCCAAGCGAGTTGGAGAAGCTATCTCCAAACTCAAAGGCACATGAGACTTGTAGTAGTCTTTGGTGCATAGATTCTAAAGTAGAGGGGCATGCTAAGGATAGTTTCCACCGGAAGTCGGTATGTGCCATGACACAAAGTAGATGGTGAAATTTTTCATGGGGACCATGATGCGAGTAGTTTCCCTTATTGAGCACATAATCTAGAAGAATGTGTATTGCTAATACAAGATATAAACCTCTATAAGCCATGATACTAAGTATTGTAGGGTTATTGACCAAATCCATGAGGCCATTGATCATGGTGTGTGCAAGACCAGCCTTACAAGTAGTTCCAAGGAAGATGATCACCGTTTTGAAGGATGTGTAGATGGAGGGGTGCATGGGAGAGGTTTTTGTAGAGGATTCTATGGTTGCGTGATCATTGCGGAGGAGGGAGAAGTGAGTTCCCATGAGGAACATGCTATAACTGTGGATCTACATAACATTACAGGCACGAGTGTCTAGATTTATTACAGTGCTCATGGTGTGGGAAGAATCATAAGTATGATTAGTTCCCTACGTTGTTTGAGAAGATGAGCTAATAACACTAGAAGAACACGGGCACTGGGATGGTAAGTATAAAGAAGGCTAACACACATTGGATGCATAGGTGCGACGCGTGAGTCGGGGTTAGAACCTATTTTAGTGACAACGTGAGTAGAGGTTACACGTGCTAAGGAGGTATGAAGGTAAATGACTCTAGTCTCAAGAGAAGAAGTGGTGCACGGGAAGTATTCATACCATTCCCATCGAAGGAAGTATATCAAGAGATAATGGCTATCATTTGGAGCTTATAGGGAGAAATATAGTGTCTAAAGGAGTAGTCCTGGTAGGATGAGCAAAGAAGGAATGTTGAGGCTCCAAAGAAGGACCTAGATGAGGGTGAGGAAGTGTGAAAAATGTTAAGGAAATATAATATTATTCCCTTACTAGGAGAATGTCTATAGGAGAAGGTACCACACACCGAGCATAGCATAGAGGAATACCTATTCAAATTTTGGTTGATGGGTTATTACGTACGACATTTAGATTTGGATAAGAGATCATCCACATAATCTTCCAATATGTGATGCATGATATCATGGAGATGTAATTCATAAAGCACCGATATGTAGCACCAACATTTTTAAGAACAAAAGGTATGACTTGATAGCAAAAGGTTCCCAAGGGTTAATGAATGTGTTCTTGTGCTTTGATATTCTCAGGGCAAGAAAAATTTGGTTATAGCCTGAGAAGCAATCCATGAGTGAGAGCATCTCGTGACCAGTGAGTGAGGTCAACCAGTTGATCAATACCGGGCAAGGGAAAGTCATCTTTCGGGTAGGTGAGGTTGAGGTAACAGTCCATGCAAATGTGGAGTCCCTCAAACTCCCCTTTTCTCCCTCAACATATACACACCCTTTATTACATTTACCTAGCCATGACCCCCTTTCAACTCACTAATATTAATTTAATTAATTTATTATTAATGCATTACCCTCACTATATTTATTATTTAGATATCTTATTTAAATAATATCCCCATATACTGATTCACTTAGACACCTCACCAAGCCAACTCAACCTAAGACCTATTCTTAGTAAGTTACCATAACTAACTAAGACTTACCCAAACCCTAAAAATCAATGCTACATTCCCTCTAACCACATTCCCACATGCTCACAAGAAGCTCCCAGTCTAATCTACGGGATAATGACACAAGATCCAAGGAAATCAGAAGGATCTCCCTAGTTTGGTAAACCTAGGAAATGCCACCTTGACCGACGTCGCTTACCCCTAACTGGGTGCAGTTAAGCCGGACTCACTGTCGGTTAACCATTTTAACCCAAAACAACCTTATTCTCAAGGTTGGAAGTTAGAAGTTGGAAAAATTTGGGAGAAATTTGACGAGAAAGAACACATCTTAGAGAGATAACACATCTTCAAAGAGCCAATTCCAGTGAAAACTCACATCCAAGGAAGGAGATTGAGCATCTTCTCCTACACAGCCATCCCAACCACGATCTGATCTATCCAAGTAAAGAGGAGTGTACATGCAGCCCATGCAAAAGCTTTTCTTTAGTTGGTGATCACTTGCAACCTTCAAACTCATCATCAACACCTCCATTCCTCACACACAGGCCCTAAGGAATGGAATCCAAGTAAGTACAACATCATACTTTCCTAGTTATTTCATTTCTTCATCATTTTATCATCCATTTGTTTACCTTGCCCCCTATTGACCTTCTCCACACTCCCACCTCCATATACCCATTAAAACCTCGCAAAAGCCTACTCCCATCACCCAATACACTATCCCGACCAACCAAAGTCCTTTGTGCAATCACAAAGGAGATAAAAAGTCCGTTTCCGAGACATTTCCGTGATCTCGACAAGAATCGCATTACACTATACTCCAATCGCCATCACCACCCTTAACCGACACGGTCTTTGTGTTTGCCCACACATCCCTGAACAGAGACCTACCCACCTAATTTTATCTCACCCTCATTCACCTGTGACCTACCCGAGACCTTTATCAGACCTACAGAGACCTAGAACCAATCATTTGATCTTTGGATTCTATTCTAGCTTATCCTATTAGATTAGATATATTTCTTATTGTGTTTTTAAGTGAGATACCTAAATCATTTCAAAATAACAATAGGATTTACTTTGTTTACAACATTGAATTGTTTAAAACAGTGGACTGACAGCCATCTAGGAAGTATCATACTTCTCGGATCTAGCTTACACTAGGAAGTTCACTACCCATATTGTTTAATTCCTTTTGGTGGTCTTGTTTTCATTACAGGTAGTTACTCCTAGCCAAAAGGAAGCTCTCATGATTAGTCATGGGATTCAAAAGTCATATGCACACAACAACCTATCAACCGACATTTGAACAGTATTCCTCCTATGCCCATTACCCTATCTCGTTTCGCCAACATCTCAAAGAAACAATCTAAGAAAATGGTGAAACATTTTGGCATGCCTGGGGGACCCATCTCGGGGTTCCTTGCATTTCATTCATTCCTAGGAAAAAATTGTGTGTTTTTTTCCTTCTAAAAGCATACACACTAATTTTCTTCCTTGGTAATCCACCTCTTCTTTCTACTTGCTCTAAAGGAAACTTTTATTTTGGTGTAACTAAAAAGAATCATTTCTTCATGTTTTCTACATTATAGTGAAAGAGCATCCCTCTTCCTCTTCATCTTATTGTGTCATCAAATTTCACATTTTCAATTTGGGTTTAAAAACAATTGCATTCCATTCTAATTTATTGCATTAGCTCACATTAATTAAGGGCAACCTATATGCTGAAGTCATGACCAGCTAATGGTTGACAAACAAATCATAGAAAAGCACTTCTATCCTTCTCTCTTTCTCCGAGTCTTACCAAACCACACAAAAATTCAAAATACATACATTCTTAAACAACATCCTACCTAGAAGAAGTTGTAGGTGATCACACGATCACGACACATACCCAAAACCTCACCTTTTAGATCTCCTTCTTTGTAGGAAGCCATCCTCACTAAAAAATCTGTTTCAAAATTCATGTGTCAGGTCCTTAAATAGCATAATCTAAACAAACATAATAGAAAAGGAACTCCTAGGATCACATTTTCTTAGTGTTTCTTCTTGGCTTGCATTTTGAGGTGAGAGATCACATTCACCGCTACATTCCCACCTCCAAAGATTATCGGTGACCCTACCCCATTTCGAAACATGGTTCTTTCCATTCCACAATCATTAGCCCCTATTGCCACTAGGGTTACCAAGACCCTTCCACCCCCATATACATACTACCAACAACCTTTGCCTGCTTTCATCCATTATTCATCTCAAGTACATACCCCTATTTCACTACCTTCTTCTCCACCACCTTACATGGCGCGCCATACACACTGGAATTCCATCCCCATTATATGCCCAAAACTAACCTCCTCATGCTACAAGAGGCACCCAATCATCACAACCCACCAATGACCTAATTAAATTGATGTTAGACAAGATGCAGACATTAGAGGCATCGGTTTCTGGCTCCTACAACACTCTCACCTACAACGAGATTTGCAACGAGCCTATTCACCCATCCATTCCTATATGTTCATACCCTTTGCATTAGGAAATGCCTAAATTCAATCATTTCAATAGCAAAGAAGACCCACATCAACATTTTCGAGTCATTTAAACACAAGTGTTATCTCGATCGCTCATGATGATGCTTTTCTTTTGAGAAAATTTTCCATGTCCCTCACTTGGACCTACATTAGACCGGTATAGTGGGTTACCTAAACACTCTATATTCTCATTCAACCATGTATCCGAAGCCTTATTGGATCATTTCTCTATCAATATCACCAAGAAGGTTACCATGACTAATCTATATTCCACATGTCGGATGAGGACGAATCTATCATAGATTTTGTTGCTCATCGCACAAAATGATCAATCAACTTACCTTTTAACTACCACAAACTGAACTCATCGAGCTCTTCACACGAGCTTGTGCTAGACATATCTCCCTGACCTTGCAAGTCCAAACCTTTTGAACATTTGATGAGGCATTCACTATGGCACGAAAGTTAGAGATTCGGGCCAAGAGAAGAAAATCCAATTACACAATAAGAATTTGAAATTCAAATTGAACGATACCTCTTCCTCTTCCAAACCACAAACCAATTATTCAAAAGCTAAGGGCACCGCTAACGCAGTGATACTTAAGGCCGGCCCAACTAATCTATCAAATCAGGCTACACCCTCATCTAATCTCTCACCCATCAAGACTTTTCAATTAAAAAAGTATAAAAATATACCCCAATTGGGGAACATTACTCTTTTGTTTTAGAAAATCTTATCAAAGCTGGAGCCATCACCCTTCCACCCATAAAACAACACACTATATTCGACCCTCTCACCCCATGCCCGCATGGTATAAAGAATAGGATTTTTGTAACTATCATCAAATAAAGGGTCATAGTGACATCAACTACATCAATTTCAAGAATATTTTCTAAGAAATGCTTGAGAAAGGTGAGTTAACTATGAATAATCCCAATGTCACCCCCAACAAAAATCTACAAATCTTTAAAAACCATTTCCCAACCATGCCCCTTCATCTAATCAAACCGGTGAGACATCCACTCATGATACCCATACCTGTGAGGTTCACGCAATCTTTAAAGAGCTACCCGTCACCTCTTAATTACCTCACATCCCTTTCATAGAGGAAATATTATCCAAAATCCTCCTTCCACATTGGAACCAACCTCCATTATTCCTTCACCAATAGAGGAACACCTTTCATCTCCTTCATCACCAACAGAGGGGTCTTCCACTAACATTGATCCCCTCTCACCCCTGGCTTCTCCACTAAGAGAACCTTTACCTACAGTACCTCCTCCACCCATAGAGGAGCACCTATCCATCCCTCCACTTATAGAGGGGCTCCCATCATCTCCTCCACCCATCATAGACCCAATTGAGATACCTTTGCCTCTTAGCGAGCATTCTCCATCAGCTACCCAAAATCCAACAGACCTACTTTTGGCTCTCTTACCCATAGAAGTTGAAGTTGGCCTATTCCTGTCTCTAAGACGTATTTTACGAGAACCCTGATTAGGTCCTCACCAATTCCACCGACAAACATTCCATTCACACATTTGGCCGATCACTTAGATTATGTGGATAGAGCTTTATTATTATGGTGCCTCGTACTCCCTGTCTCAACACAGATGCAGAGATCCCTCGTTGATACCTCCACTATCTACCCAAACACATTTTGACCCATCAAACCAAATATAACCACTGTTTTTACAACCCCTTCCACGATACCCGTTAGCACTCACACCACACCCTTACCCATAACCCAACCTACATCTAAACCCAAACTTATACCCACAATATTTGCCTCCACTAAACCTATTACCACTTTAGGGGTCACCCCCACCAAAAAAATTACTCATCCACCTATTAAAATGGATTTAGCTACATCCTCTAATGTCAATACCACACCTACTCCAACACCCAAACCAAAGAAACAAACTCATCGACCTCATACCTCAACCGCACCAATCATGTCTGCGCATTGTCCTATCAGCCTTAAGACGTCGGTTGCCCAACATGGTCAAGCACCCTTCACTCATCCATAAACCAATAACACAGCAACCCATTCCTTCCTCACAAACCTCTAACATAATCAGGCACACAACATGACTTATACCCGCACCTGTAGTCTCTTTACCACCAATACCTCCAATACCTTCAGCTATTGTTTCACTACCCACTACACTTCAATCATTGTCCCTCACACCCCAAGTACGAACCCACGTCATCTACCTTCACAGCACCCCCATTATCCCCATGGGTAACTTGCCCTCTTCCTCCATCTACTTTTCCTTCTAGACCTCGTACACCCACATCACCTTTACCCAAGAAGGTGCAACCCAAAAACAAAACCCCACTACCCCACAATAAGGTAGTCAAAACAACTCCACACCCTCCTACCCATCCATCTACCGTACCGATACCTCAAACCACACTAGAACCTAAACCCATAGCTCAACCCATTCCTACTATTCCAAAAAAAAATCCCCAACAAAGAACCACACCTACACCCAAACCCACATTCACTTCCCATTGTGATCCACTAGCAGGATCCTATGCCAAAATTTTAACCAATCTCCTCGAGACTTCTATTATCACATTACTACCACTCCAACCTTACGACCCCCTCAAACCCAAGTCAAAATGGTTTGATGATACTAAAATTTGTGCATACCATCGTGTGCTAGGGCATGATGTGGAGAACTGTAAGGCATTGAAAACCATCCTTATCTAATTGTTTCCACCAGAAACCAACTTTGACGATGACAACCTTCTCGACGAGGATCCTGCTTCACCGACACTCATTCCCACACTTCCCACTCAATAACCACAACCTCCACCCTCAAAACTGCTAGATCCACAACCAAAATTTGAAATTAACATGGTTCACATCGAGAAATTTCCATGCCACCACCCAATTGTCATTGCGCCCGGCTGACCTCCTCAGGGCTTTTCTCCTCTAGTAGGTTTTTTCCTTCATGTCGAAAAGGGAAAAGATACCACTCACCCTACACCTTCTCCATTTTCCAACTTCCCTCAAATCAACATGATACACATCACTATACGTAGCCTCCTTTATCACACCCCAACATTTAGCTTCTCTCACCAAATTACCACCTTCATCCTCACCTCACCTTGTTCACCAAGTAGCCTCCCTTAGCTTCTCATAGGAGGAGATCGCACCACACCAAAATGATGACTGGACTCCAGCCCTATTCAT
This sequence comes from Taxus wallichiana var. yunnanensis, assembly GCA_018340775.1. Classification (NCBI taxonomy): domain Eukaryota; kingdom Viridiplantae; phylum Streptophyta; class Pinopsida; order Cupressales; family Taxaceae; genus Taxus; species Taxus wallichiana. The sequence continues at coordinate 41,975,651 of CM031235.1, read as the reverse complement.
CTCCGTCCACATTGATGACATATGGGTACTTCATGTGATGATTAACGGAGGTGCTAAAGATTAACATCATTTCATCCCATGCATTTTCTCAAATGCGCATACCTAAAAATTACATGCATAAACATCTCGATCATGTTGCATTCATTCAACGACACTATCACCTCCACACTAGGCATTATCATCCTCCACATTCGCGTGGGCCCCGCATTGTTCTAGAATTGTTTTACATTTTAGAAGGGGAATTCAAATATAACTTGTTGCTTGGGTAGACCCTAGATCCATGTCATGGGTTGTGTTCCTTCTACTTTTCATCATTGTGTAAAGTTTGAACACGAAGAACACACTTATACCATTCCATCTGACCCATCACCTTTCAAAACATGCAACATGCTTTACCAACCCAATGATGTGCTCATACCTGTCATGCCGTCTACCTCCATAACCACTACCACTTCACCTACACCTCCACCTACCAGTACAGGCCCACTTCTTTCACCACACATACCTCCTCCATTCCTACCACTTCCATAACCTCCACAGCTGACCCATTAGCTTCCCAATCCATTAGCTCCACCTCCGCATCAACCTCGACACATCATCCATTCTAGCTACCTACATACCAACCATTGATCCCTTGGAAGGTGTTTTTCAATGCCTCACTCTGGGGAGTACCACCTATATAGTGTCAACACATTCCTTACTCCACATGAGTATGGAAGCCTTCACCAACACCCTCGATATGATCACCATATAGGAGAAAACCTCCTTTATGGTCCTCCTCATCTTCATACTAGTCTCACCTATGGGGGACTTGATACTACCACTTACACACCTAAACCACCATCATAACCCCACCCATTTTCTGCTAACTTCCAATCACTTACCAATCACCATTTTTCCCACACCTTCCTACACCGCTATGCGTGGAAGGGTTTTGTTTTGTCTTTTACGAGAAAGGCCACCATACCATTATTCCATGTACCACCCAAAACATAATGACCATAGTGGTATCAGTTTCCCTCGAACCTCCTACCAAACAAGCCTACATTGAACTCATTGAAGACCCTATCCCTCCTCCACCTTCATCTTCATCACTACCTTCACCCACTCCACCTTCATCACCACCCTCACCGATAGAGTTGATGGATCCTGAATCTATCCTCCCTAAAAAAATTTTTTTTTCATAAAAACCATTTCCTTGGGGCCTTTGAATTATCAACATGAAGGTGAGGCCCCTTCGACTCTCCCATTCCTATATCCTAAGATGATCAATGATGACACACCTACAATTAACATCATTTAATGTTAGGGTGATGAATCCATAATCACCTACTTTGGTGCGAGAAGACTCGTATCTTAATCGGTCGTTACCCTCTAAGACACACACCATGTTGAATGAATCGGCTATCAAGATCAACATTCATACTCAGGATGACCCGCACATCCTAAAGATCAGACAATCTTTAGATGCTTTGCTAAACAGGAAGCCATCACTTCTATTTTCTCGAGATCATAACCATGATTTTGATTGGTCTTTTGTAGACATGCCCAGTATTGACCCCACCATAGTGGTCCACAATATCATAACCATTCCCGATGCCAAACCTATCAAACAAAATTTGAGGAAAATGCACCCTCACATTACTCATCTCATCAAAGAAGAACATTAGCACCTTCTTTATGTTTCCTTCATCTTACCCATTGTTTATCCTCATTAGATTTCTAACATTGTTCCCATTATTAAAGAAATAGGGGACTCCACATTTTCATGGAATTATGTGACCTCAAACTTACCTTCTTGAAAGATGACTTTCCCTTGCCGGTATTGATTAATCGGTTAACCTCACCGCTGGTCACAAGATGCTCTCACTCATGGATTACTTCTCGAGTGCTATAACGAAATTTTGCTTGCCCTAGAAGATCAACACAAGACCACATTCATTACCCCTTGGGGAACCTTTTGCTATCGAGTCATGCCTTTTGGCCTTAAAAATATTGGTGCTACATATCAGTGTGTTATGACTTACATCTTCCATGATATCATGCATCACATATTGGAATATTATGTGTATGATCTCTTAGCCAAATCTAAATGTCACACCAACCACCTCACCTTCCTTCAAACCATCTTTGACCATCTCATTAAATATTGTGTCTACCTTCAACCTAAAAAGTGCATCTTCGTAGTTCTCTTAGGAAAGCTCCTGGGATTTATTGTTTCCCTCCATGGTATAGAAGTCAACCCTAGTAAGGTCAAGTCCATTCTAGAAATGCCTCTCGCCCACTAACCTTAAACAACTCCGTAGCTTTGTAAGGTAAATTAAAATCCATTCTCTCATTTCATTTCACAATTATCTAATTGGTATCAACCATTTCATCATCTGCTCAAGAAGGATGTCTCCTTTAAATGGGATGATGACTGTCACAAATCTTTTGAGTCCTTAAAACAATACCTTTTCTAACCACCCATACTCATTCCACCTAAAGACTGTAACACCCTTATTAGTTGTTAAATTCCTCCTTTGTATTTCAAGTGTTGACATGTGATTTCTCCTTATAAAGATGTGTTCTTATGATTATAGGAAATCATGCTTGAAATGGATAAAACATTTCTGTTCTTTAGATCATTGGACTAAAATAAAATGGCTTCTTTGAATCCATTTTTGCTTCTTTGTAGGTAAGTTGTAATCAGGCTTGGGAGTTGCAAACCTAACTCTTAATCTGACTCATCCTTGGATCAATTTCATTGATCCAAGGAGTGTTTTAAAATATTCTTTGTTGAATGAGTGATAAATTGACATTCAATAATTTAGGGAACATAATGGATTGAATTTTATTGTTACAAATTCTTTGACCATCTGAGAACGTGTTTCAAGTATGTGTCTGGATATGCTTGGGTCTTTGGAGATCAATCTTGGCAGGGAAATTGGGCGTAAATGAAATACAGTCGTTTCACGACTTAAGAAGGATTTAGAATCCTAAGTTTGGCAAGATTATCTAATTCTCATATGAGTTATTTAAATGAGTTCTATCCTAACCTAGGATCTTGTGCTAAATTAATTTAATACGAAATTCCTAAGGTTGATAGACTAATTAAATTAATTTAATGTATAAATATATATGGTTATGAAAATTAATCTTATTTAATTCCTAAAACTATAAAGGTGGAAATTAAACTCACCTAATTCCTAAAACTATAGGGATGTGACTTAACCTATGTGCAAAGACCTAGGTGAATAATCCTACACTAACCTAAATTTTTAATGACACCTATCCTAAACTATATGCTAAGGAGCTAGGGTCGCATGTCTTGGCGACGGTTCCAAATGGGCATTTATTTGGTGATAAGGTTTTTAATGCCAAGGACTACCGATTACGGAAAGGGCTAGTTGGCATTGGTGGAATGTTAAGTGGAAGCTCCACTAAACTTGGAAATGCATGTTAAATTTTTTTGGTGATCATCAAATTTGGATGGCGGTGGAAAATAAGGATAAGCGGGAAAATTACATTTAATAAAATTAAATGGCCTCGGTTTAGGCACCCAAACAGCCTTGGAAACATGGAAGGAGGATTTTGGGGAAGTTGTTTGTTTTCTCATTCTCTCCAGATTTTGCTTTGCATGGGGTAAACTGGTTCTTCGAACTAGTAGTTTGAATTTCACTTAGTTGCTATTTTTGGCTCTTCTGATCTATTTTCGATCATGGGAAATTATAAGAGGCATTACGAGGAAATTTGGTTGTTGTTTGATCTTGCGTGGAAGAGAAAGGAAGTTGGAAGCTCATCTTGGAAGTTCCTTTGATTTGGCAGAAGTGCTATCAGGCATGATAGGCTCTAACCATTAAAATTTTATTGCTTTCTTCGAAATGTTTCTTTAAAAGAACTCTGTTTGAATGAGATTCTTGACTTGCATGTTTTAACTAGCTATTTGCTTGTTGGGTTTTGATATTTTGTGAAATCTGGGTATGAAACCCACTGCAAATGATGATAAGCTTGGAAACTTCTTTTGTGTAAGATATTAGTGAACCATGCATGAGAACCTTGATTTTGTGGCTTTGCTTGTCTTTTGGAACTAGAAAATGAGGTGTTGTGTGGAACAGACCTTCGTTGTTTTACTTAGGACATGACTAGGAACTTCAATGGAAATAAGGGTTCTGTTTGTTCTTGTTTAAAGATCGTATGTATGTACATGTTGATATTTATTTTTATTGAAATCTCATGTTGAGCCGTGGCTTGTAATGAAACTATTTTATTTTGTTTAGCTGGTATTTGGCCATGTTGGGCTTAAGCTTGTATTAAACTCATGTTTTCTATGAGTTTTATTGGGCTCATGTTTGAATAGGTTGTATTCAGATCCACATATGAGCTATTACTATAATTTCATGATGTTTTGAACCTCAATAGTATTAGGGTTCTTCCTATTCCTGTTTGGAGTTCATGTTTTGTTAGGACTTGAAATGGTATTCAAAGCTCATGTTCATTCGGGCTATAGCTTGCGTGGAGCCTGCATTTTTCTTTAACCTATATTTGAAACCCGTGTTTCATTGTGCTTGTTTTGGACGCATGTTTTGGTTAATTGGTATTCGGGTATCGTTTTGATTGAAGTTTGCATTGTAGTCTTGATGCTCTGAACTCAGGAATGGGATAGTGAAAACTTGGGACTATTGTTGAGGTATTTAGGTAACACTACCTCATAAATTGTTCCTTGTGTGGTTCTGATTTATTGTTGATGCTCATGTTTCATTGTTAAGCTAGTTTCGAGTCTCCTTCATTTTTGAATGTAATCTGGAATGGGAACTAGTGATACCTGAAACCATGATGAATCTCTTGTGAAGTCTTGAACCAGTGTGTGAAATCTGTGTTCGATATTGTGACTTTGGGTTTTGGAACCTTGAGTTTTGAACTGGATTTTCTTTATTGTTATGTTTGATCTAGTTTTGATAAGGAATTGGGATTATCCTTATACATGCTTAAATGTTTTTAATCCTGAACTTTGTTTTTAAACTTGTGATACTTAAAAAGTTCTGGGGAATTGGTTTGTTTAAAATGTTAGGAAGATCTCTTCGAGATCTTATGGGGGAATGTCTTGTTACTGAATGGTTCATTCTTCTCTGAGACTGTTCATTCCTTGAATTTGGAAATGGTATGTAATTTGAAGATAGTCTATTCTTCACTATTTTGATGAAACCCGCATCGTGGGTTGTGTGTTGTTGGAGAAATGTCTCCAATTTTTGGAAATGTGAAACGGTGTGAGTTGTTGGATTATTGTCCCTTTGGGAACCAAGACCTGCTTGCTTTTATAATAAATGTGGAAATTTTATAAGGTAGTGTCAGTCCTTGCTAAGTTCTTAGGCACTTGTGAATTAGATGTTTATCTATTTTAGTCTCTACTCTTACCAAGTCCGTTAAGTTATTACCATCTTCTAAAAAAAAAAGAAAGGAAGTTGTGAATCCTTAAGGGTAGTGTGTTGTTTCTGTACTTTCCTGCTTATATTATTCTAAACTGAAATAGGAAACTTATGCTTCTATATGATAAGGAATGCAAAATGGACTTGTAGTATGTCTTCTTCTTACTTAGAAATGGTTTTGTTCTCTCTTTTCTAGAAACTAGTGTATGAACTAAGTTGTTTGGATTAGAAAGGAGTTTGTTTATTAAGCTCAATAAAATGAAATAATTTACTTTCTTAAATGAAGATTTTATATTTATTTGGTCCTCCTTAATTATTTTATTCGAAAAAATAATGTAAGGTGAGATTAGATGTTCGGTTTGTGGAACAGGAAATATAAACACATATTTGTCTTTGGTAAAGATAATTGTTGTGTTCTAAGATGATAGAATCAGGAATAATGCTATGATGGTCTATTTTGGTTTAAAAGATAAGTGATAGTTTCAATTAAACTTTAGTTAGTAGGACAGATGTTATAGAATGTACTCATCATTCTCTTGAAAGGTAAATTCAGATTTATTAATGCACTTATTTCTGATTGTTATTACTTATGCTTTTATATATGATATGTTAATTTTTCATTAAAGAAAATTGTTTTAATGGAACAATTAGTGGAAATAATTTATTTTAATGTTTGGTACTTATCATGCTTAGTTTTTTGAACCCGACCCGTGCTAGCAATTTTTGTAGATGGATTTCGTAAGTGGTAAGAAGAAGGAAAAACTTATATGATACATTGTTGTTTTAAGTTTGATTCTTGTGAAGAATTCTCATTTCTTTCTTGAGTTGTATTTAGAAAGAGAATTTGTATTCTTGTTGAAGGAAGGTTGTTGTATCGGTAGTATGCCTAAAATGCATAGTATTGTAATTATCTAAGTTACAAAGATGAATTGAAAGTTGGAAACTTACTTTCATTGGTTGTGTAACTAGCTAGTACCTTTATGTAAGAAATGAAATTCTATCTTGTTGTTAATATTCACATTATTTATAAACTTGATTGGATATCTTTTGATGAATTGGATAAGGGAATTTAGTTCAAACTTCCTAATTTAGATACAACTTGATAAGTTGTAAAATATGATGTTATTATCTAAACAATTTAACATGGTAATATGATGGGTAATAAACATGTAGTAAAACTATTGAAATTGTAAAAGATGATAAGGGTGATAAATATTAATATTTAATCACAGAGAGGAAGAATCTTCCTCTCTCAAAAGAATGTAAACAAAAAGGGAAGGTGATATATTTGTTAATTTATTAGACTTCATTCAATGAAGTCTATTTAGATAAACCTATGTGGTTACTACACCTTCTTGAATGGATAAGTTGCATTTAAACAAAAATTATGATGTTGTTGTCCTTTTTTGGTTAACTACTTGTTAAGCCAATTAAATGAACTTAAAAAGCAATCTTAAGTTAAGTAAATTTCTTTAATGATTAATTGAATCATATTTGAAAAAGAACTTAGGGAGTGTGGATTTTAAGGATTCATAAGTTATGTAAAACGAATCTGAATCCACTAATTAACTAAATATTAAAGTTCTCCATGTAGTATGTACATCTCAATGAGGTAGTTCTAGAGGATGTTGGCACATGCCAACCGTAGAACTATACCTTCGAGAAGACTAAGGTCTTCTCGAAGATACAATACTACAGTTGACATGTGGCAACACCCTTCTGCATTTGACCATCCAGATCTACATATGTTAGAGACTTGTACTTGGTTTCCTTCTAGGTTGAATTAGGAATGTGATATAGTATAGGGGATGATTCCCACTAACTAGAGGTAAATAGGCACATTCAATTGACTTAGGTCGATTGAATATGTCTAAATACCCTTAGTTAACATGAATGATCCAATATACTAAATCATGTCACTAATCTGGGTTAGGATAAAATCTTGGACAAGTGGACTGACAAAAGTCAGTAAAGGCCATTCTAGATAATAGAAGAGTGAGGTGAAGGACGTATTCCATTGACGTGTATTCCATCTAGGAATAATCACGTAGATAGTATGTTGAAAATCTTTGGCCAAAGTATCGCAAGCTGTTGGTTGTGTTGTCCTATATCACCTAGTTTAGTAGAATGTGATATCGGATGAATATTGGTAACAAGTATTCAAATAGGTTCTTTAAACTAATTACTCAAAACCTGGAACAGGTGAGTAACCAAGTATATGTAGTATAAACTAAGTATTTGGATTAATATGAGAGATCGAGTTGAAACCAAGTCATGAAATGAGAGATCGGAAGATACCAAGTCATTACGGTTGCATATGGTTATTTTTATAAGATTTATTGGCATCGAATGTGTGTTCTAAGTGATTTATTATTTAGAATAGAGAGCATGTTGTTAAAAAAATTCCTATGTGTCTAATGTCTTAAAATGGGAATGTTATAAAGACGATCAACCTTTTTACCTATACATATCAGCTACCGATCATTCCTTGGGAGCCATGCTCACTCATCGCGATGAACAACACAGGGAGAAGGTGGTTTATTACATAAGCTATACTCTTTTGGACTATGAAACCTGATACAACCATCCAGAAATTTTTCTTAGCCTTAGTTTTTGTTGCCACCAAACTCCGCCATTACCTACTCAACCAAAAACCTATGTCGTGACCAACACCGATCCCTTACACTTCATGTACGCCAAACCTTATCAAAATTAGTGTGCTTCGTGCGATGGCTTATGCTTTTATCTGATCTTGACATTGAATTCATTCACTAAAAGTCCATCAAGGGCTAGGATATCGCTGACCAACTGGCTGACGCACCTATTTCTGGGGACCAACCCTCTAATTTTGACTTTCCCGATGAGTCAATTGCTACTCTTTCCTTGGACGAACCCCCTTACCAAATGACACTATTCTTTGATAGTTCCAAGTGTCAGTGTGGGGGTGGGGCTGGTGTTATCCTCATTCCTCTAGATGGAGAACCCATGCCTTTGTCTTTCAAACTAGACTTTGAATGCACCAATAATATTGCTGAGTACGAAGTGCTCATACTAGGTCTCCAGGCCGCATATGCCCTAGATGTCAAATCAATCCACATCTTTGGTGATTCAAAATTGGTCATAAACCAAGTTAATGGTATGTACCAATGTTGTAACGAGATACTTCAAAAGTATAAACATCATGTAGACATAATTTTGACCACCTTTGATCGTTACATCCTTCAAACCATCCCACGTTCAACCAACAAATTTATAGATACCGTGGCCTGGTTAGCTTCCCAAATACCCGCTTCCCCTGTCGATTCCAAAATATTTTTCACCATACAACACCTCCATTCCCATTCTTATTTTCCTCATGAGTTTTACTCAATTGGAATTGCCACCCCGATCCGAGTGACCTTTGGTATAATAAATACTCGACTACCTTTCCCTCTCCATCTTACCCCCGAGCTCACCCATAACGGAAAATGCACCTTATTTAAAATGGTCTCTCATTTCGTCATTCTTGGGGACTCATCTATAAGCGTGGCTTTGATGGTATTCTCTTACGATGGCTCACAATTTTTGAAATTCCTTATACCATTAAGGAGGTTCATGATGGCATATGTGGAGGTCACTTTAGTGGCCTTGCTATTGCTAAGCGTATTCTTCACCTGGGCTACTATTGGCCAACCCTTAACCATGATTTTTGTGACTATGTCAAACATTGTGTGAAATTCCAACAACATTCCAACCTTCATCATACACCTATTCATGCCTTACAGGTCACTCGTGACCTTTAGCCCTTATCTCAATGGGGCTTGGATCTTGTCAGAGAAATCAATCCTCATTCTTCCCGATGCCATTAATGGATCATAACTACTACCAAATACTACAAAAATGGGTGGAAGCCATACCACTCATCTCCATGAAAGCCGAGAAAATATGTGAGTTCATTAACCATCACATCATTTGTCACTTTGGTGTTCCTCATCACCTCATCACTGACAATGGAAAACAATTCAAAAACAAAACATTGCAAAAAATTTGTGATGCCTTCGGCATTCAGCTTAGTTTCTCATCACCTTATTACCCACAAACCAACAAGTGGAATCCACTAACAAAACCCTCAACAAAATTATCATGAAATTGGTTGACGATACTGGGAAGGATTGGCATACGCACATTCCTTTTGCCCTATGGGCATACCGCACTAGTATTCGCACTTCCACTATGGCCACACCCTTTCACTTTGGTCTATGGTACAAAGGTTGTTCTACCTCTCGAAGTCTAGATCCCCTCACTCCACATTTCTCTCTAGGACATGATTATTGATGATGACTTTCGTCAAGACCACTTAACACAACTAGAGTTATTAGACAAATTTCGTCTTAACCCTCTGGATCACCTTCAAGTTTACCAACAACGTATCAAACGTGCTTATGACAAACATGTTCATGAACGAACCTTCCAAGTCAGTCACCTTGTCTTGAAATAAAATCAACATGTAACCAAAGCAGAAAAAAGTAAACAGGGAAAATTCACTCCTAATTGGCTTGGACCATATGTCGTAACTCATACCTATGGATCAGGTGCCTATCATTTATACTCGCTTGAGGGTAAACGTGAACCTAATCCCCTTAACGCATTGCATCTTTTACCATTCTATTGTTGACTTGTTGTCCTACCTCACCCTTTGTCTCTTTACAGGCTCGTCCCTTGAGCACTATACACTCCATACACCTCCCTAACGATTAAACAATAATCATGTAATTACCCGTCACTTGTTATCTTCTCTTGAATATGTGTACCACGACACTGCACATAGCATGATTCTCATGGATACTTTTCATCTATCTTTAGATGAGATCCCATGGTTGTTCCACCTTTCCTTTTGAACAAGAGTCCTATCCTTCACCTTGGTCTTGTCCATGATTTCAAAGACCTCCAATGGACAAAACTCCTTGATTCAAACTTCTAATAAAAGATGACTCCCTCAAAAGGACATCTTACTCTCAACAAAATTGCTAATATAATAGACTCGCTCCTTGAAGGAAAACTATGTGAAGTTTAAAAGAAAAAAAAAAAAAAAAGAGAAACCAAAGCTTCTGCATCGATCATTTTCACGAAGACCTCAAGGAGTACCATATTATTTATCCCATATAGACTTCCCGCATCAATCATTCTATCAACACAAAAAAATTAGTCATGGACTTGCCCATTGTGACCTCGGACCTCTTTCCCAAAAGACCTATCACTCAAAACATATAAAATTAACTACCTTTAACCCACCTTACCATTTCCACTCTCATTTCTTCAGTCACCTCAAGGGACCTCTTGGAATTTCAACATTTGGTGATCCTGTGACTACCTTCATCATAGAATAGTTAATCATGCAATGCCTTTCGGGTCTTGTGTTCATCACCCCCTCCAAGGTATGATCTACTCGGTATGATCCTACCCAATCAGGTGGCTTTATTGCCCCCCTCTTATCTTTTAACCATCTTTGTTTACATTTTGATTACCTTATACAGGACTTGGTCCTCGACGCTTACCTTTGGGGTAGTCCTCCCCTTTCGCCATAATCACCTTCCCCTACATCATTTTACCTATAATCTACTCACACCTATTACAACCCAACCCACAAAATGCCCACAAACCTACCAACTCACTTTCATATTCTTCCCTAGCTCATGGGAGAACTACATCGGCTTTGAGGTCTCTTTTTCACCGGGACTATGTAGACAACACTCCAAGGGCATGGGGCCCTTAGAGGTTAGCTCATCCATTCTCTACCCTAAATAATTAATTAACCATTCCTAACTCACCATTTACCCCACATTTCACTTATTTCCCCTTTTATAACAAAATTGGAAATCAAGCCACACACATAACACGTTGCTTCCCATTTTATACATTTATTACACCTATCATTCATCTATCATCACTATGCATAGATTATACAAAATTTCACATATGACCCATACTATCATTCATTATAAACAATAATGAATCATAAACTAACCTAACTCCACCATGCCTATAACCTGACTCAATCCATGCCTAACCAAACCTGACTCGATCCATGCCTAAACCACCTGACTCAACCATGCCCATAAACTGACTCAACCATACCTACCAAAAATTACTCCATCCATGCCTAAACCAACCTAACTCTATCATGCCTAACTCACCTAATTTTAAACCACATCAAAGTAACACATCCATATCTCATCTAACACAAGCCATACATCCAATATCTCATAAACATATTAACACATCACAAAATACCATGAATCTCATCATATAAATCAATAAATGTGTATCTCAAAATACATGCCTATCTCATCATGGCCATCATCTAAAAAATGTTGACACGCAGTGATATACAATACAAAATGTCATCAACACACAGGCTGGTCTCATATATACAAAAAGAATGAATGAATCAATATAAAAAATCTTCAGCACGCAGACAATATATGCTCACAATATAAAAAAATCACTCATACATCCTCATTGTCTTTGGCACGTAGGCTAAAATATGATAAAAATACAACTATCTTTGCACACAAGCCGGCATATATATAAAAAATAATCACTAATATACATAAAAATTAGGTGGCCGCATATCAGACATCTCGCTAGATTTCCTCCATCTCTATGTCAGCTACACCCTTTTCCTCATGTTTCCCTACTCTGGTCACCATGCACTGGTGGTCTCTCCCTGATTAGGCCTCAGAGCTCACTAACCTCCTGTGCTCTCCACACTATGTGTGCGGGATCTCGTCCTCTCACTGGATGCCTACTTTGTGCCTGTACTCTCCATAAGAGAGGAAGTCTATCCCGCCACCATGAGATGGTCTTGATAGTATCTCACCTCACCTAGGGCATCCTGTAACCTAAATATAGGCACTATTTTTGGTATTCCCATAGGTCTCGGCCCCGTACCTACCTTGTGCCAACTCGTGAACTTAGACCATCTCCCCGCACTTGTGGTGGTGCCCCCTATCCTTGTGCCTGTATCTAGGCCTATAAGGCCCCAATTTGTGTATGGGCTATGGAAAAATGGACCTGTAAACTTTCCACCCGATCCCGTAGGGCTGCCACTTGACCATCTCTATACCCATCTCAACCACCTAACCTACATCACTTTTGGACCCTTGTGCCTAAAATCCCGACCAGTGCCGATTCGACCTAACCGACTTCGGTCACCCATAAATTGGCATCGGTCACCTATTTTGTGATAGATATCGGTTCACCTTGACCGACCATGGTTACCACATAACCTACATCAGTCACCTACTAGGTGACCGATCCCGATCCTACCCAACTAACATCTTGCTAAGCTTGACCGACACCGTCACATCACAAAAAATCCGTGACTTCCCAAACCCCCTTTTTCTAAAAACCCTCCCACCTGTCCCTTTTACCCCACCTACAATGACCTACATTACCCCAAAACACCTACCCACCCCACCTATCCAATTTACTATCGTTCACCCCCTCTTTTTGGCCCGTTATTTCCCCTACCGTTTTAACTTTTGTCCCCCGTTGGTGCAATTTATGGGTTTGCACACTTTGCTCTGATTTTCCATGCTTCACTTTTGCTCAAAAATGTTTTATTGGCTCGAGCTAGTGATTTGCAACTCATTTTTTCTAGTTGGATGCTTTCAAATGCCCTCATTGTTGTTATTCTGCCCTAATTGTAGTAAAATCCAAGTTCCCCCATTTGTGCCCTGATTTATTCATTTTCACGGGCTGTACCATTTTCTCCTTTGCCAAATCATGAAAGAGCTCAAAATTGATCAAATCGTGAATTTGTGCAAGTGTTTCCCCAATCCCAAGGTCGCAAATGATGTCAAGAGATGATTCAGTTGGTTTAAAATGAAGAATTCTGCCTTCCCTGTCAAAAATTTGGTTTCTAGGGCATTCCCTAAATTTTTCACATTTTTGACGTGCTCTCGGGCCGTCAAATTTATCATTGTAAATTCTATGCTGACATGGCAGGCTCTCATTGGCCGGGTGCGGTCGGAAAAAATGTTATAACTTGTCAAATTTTCAATTTTTGGCGAAGGGAGAATTTTCTCCGTGGCCCCACATTTGCCTAGTGTGCCTATGTGGCATGATTTGATTGGATAGATGGAGCATCGAGTGGCGAGAGGTCACTTAAAAAAAATTTCCTTCATTTTTGTAAATTTCTCAAAATCAAGTTTTTGCTCGAAGGCTGCGCCCAATGGGAGGGTGACACGTGGCACAGGGAGATCAAACAGACAGCGTGGGAGTTGGGAAAATTTTATTGTTTTTTACTCAAGGATGTCAAGAAATTTTTTCCCATTACCCCGTAGTTCCACAGGATGTGCTTACATGGCCTGATGTGATTGGTCAAGGATTGGCGGGTGGCGGAAGTAACTTAGGAAATTTTTCTTCCATTTTGGAAAAATTTCTCAAAATCACATTTTTTCCTGAAGGCCCGCAGTGAATGGCATGATGACATGTGTCCGGGAGGGTCAGGTGGATGGCAAAGGACTTGGGAAAATTTTGATGTCTTTTGGCTCAGGGTGTCAGGTGAAAAATTTGGCCCGTGCACCCATGCCCAATGGGAAAGTGACACATGGCATGGGAGGATCAAGCGGGCGGTGGTGGAGTTGAAAATGTTTCAAATTTTTTCTCAAAATGCCAAAGGAAAATTCTGACTTGGAGGCCCACACCCAATACGAAGTGGACACGTGTCCAAGAAAGTTAACATGGATGGGTGGAATTTATGAAAAATTTGAAGTCTTTTAACTTCAAAATGTTAAAGTTACAATTTGGCCCGAAGACCCGCGCCCAATGGAAGGGTGACACGTGTCCGGGGAGGTCAACCGGAAAGGTGGGGACTTGGAAGAGTTTGAGAAATTTTGGCTTCAGAATGTTAGAGAAACAATTCGGCCTGAAATCCCATGCCCAATGGAAGGGCGACGCGTGTCCAGAGAGTCAGTATGGGGAGGTGAAGGGTTGAAATTTTTCAAATTTTTGGCTCAAAACCTCAAAGAGAAATTTGGACCCGAGGGCCCGCACCTAATGAGAAGGTGACACGTATGTGGGGATGAAATGGAGGGGCGGAAGTTCTAAAGACTTTGAAGTTTTAACTTCAAAATGCTAAAATTAAAATGTTTGCCCAAGGCCCGCAGCAAATAAGGGATGGACATGTGTCCAAGAGGCAAAATGGAGGAAGGGGCCAAGGAGAAGTTTGCAAATTTTTTTCCTCTATGTTTAAAGAGTAAAAAATGAAGAATAGGCCCGCGTCCAATGAAAATAGGACACGTGTCCTAAATTTGGTAGAGGTTTGGAGTGCGGAGAGAGAGTTTTTTTTTTTTGCAAAATTTTAGCGAAAAATCTCAAGGTGAAAAATAAGCCCACGGGAAAATTTGGAGGTGTGCCCCGCATCCAATCAGGGGGTGACACGTGGCATGTTTCAAATGGAAAAGGAAGAAGCACGGGCCCACAAGGGATTTTGTGCTCATGGAGGAGTAAAGGAAAAAAGGAGGGGTCCTAAAAGGCGGCTGGCAAATAATGGGAAACTACCATGTGGCGTAAGCGGTAGCGGGGGCATTCGAGGGTGTGGAGCATTTTGAGAAAATTTTCCTTTTCTCAAAAAAGTGGTGAAATGCATCAAATTGGCCCATGGTTTTGGTGAAGGCCCATAGAAGGACATGTGGCGCATCTAGGGGCTCGGAGAAAATTTTCAAAATTTTCCCAAGGGCAGAAAAGGTTCAAAATGCATTTTTAAAGTTGGAAGTTTGGTCCAATGGTATTTGGACACATGTCCCACCCATCCAAAGATAAAGAGGAAAGATATCATCTGACACGTGGAGGGCAGAATTTTAAAGTTGATTTTAATCAACGACAACTGTGCATTTTCATTTTTGGGTGCCATTAGAGCTCCAAGAAGTGTGGAATCATCATTTTTGCACCAAAACACATGAAATTTTATATGAATCTACATCCCTTCGGCCTTCTGAACACAATGGAATCATTTATTTGAGCTGATTTAGTGCCCTATAGTGTTTTTCATGAGATATTTTTCTCAGCCCGTGAAAAACACGTGAAATGTAAAAATGAAAAGTTGCAGAGTTAAAAATGATGAGGGAAAAAGGTGAAAAATGATTGAAAATGCATGTTGGCATGGTGGAATGCCAAAAATGTGACCTTAGGATGGATAAGGATCTGATTTCATGTAATATTTTAAAATATTTGTGCATCTCTGGCATTTGGCGAGCTGTTTCACAATTTTATATCATTTTTCATCAAATGGATAGGGTTTTGTAACAAATTTGATCCCTTTGGCATATTATTTTCTTGGGATGCAAGGATCCAAGTTGGCATAGGGTATATGATGTAGTTTGGAAGCATTTTTAGAGGTCTGTTGAGAATTTTGGAGAAGGAGAGAAGAAATTTCACAGGAAAAAACTGGAAGAAGTCCATTTCCTTTTGAGAAACTACCTGAGAGCCATTTTGATTCTAGTTTGCATCAAATGTTCATCATGTTGAGTTGGTTTCAGCTATAAAGCCATAAAAAATATTTGAGATTGTCTAAATAACATTCCTGGCTGATATATTTGATCAAATTCTTAGATTAACTCTGTTTTATCTCTTGACAAAGTTTGCATGCACTTGTATTTTAGTATGTTTTCAATTTGTGTTTCATGCTCATGTTGTAATCTTTTGTTTGGGATCTTTATTGGTCATGCATGGTCTCATTTCTTGTAGAGGGTTTGAAGGCATCTACAATCTTCCATTTAGAAGAGCATTCATTTGAGTGGAGATAAACAGATTTAAATTCATCTTACCTTCCTTGCAAACTGAGGGTATTTGTAAACCTTTGGGTGCACCTTAGGACATGATCTAACAAGGGGTTCTTAATGCTTTATTGATATTTTGCTTCAAGCCTTTGTGGCAGGCTATCAAATTTTTTATGGAATAGTGCAGATTTGGGCATCCATGTGTGCACACATCCTGGTTGAAAGAGCACTTCAAATTCATTGAAATATCTCTGTTGTTTAGGTGTTATAATTCTTTTGCAAGGTTTCCCAAAGAAGGTGATGAATCCCAACTACTCTTGTTTCAATATCTCTCATCAGAATTTCATTTTAAACTAACTCATCCTACCTACAATACCCCTGCATCTGCATTGTGTGTCCACAAAAGAATCCAATCCTTTCACAAAGATGCACAAAATTGATCAAGGTTTCATCATGTCTTTAGCAGCTCTAGCTTTGTTTTGAGAACATTTCCATAATTTAGTAGTGACAGCTCCTTTGAGTTTGGATAATGGATATTTGATCATGTTTTCACAAATCCTCCTCCACACCATATGCAAAACACAAGGATATCTTCATCTCCTTACCATATAGGGGCTGCAATACAGGTTCTCTTTCCTTGGTTAATAGGTACAACCTAAAATAGTGAGGGTTAGATCAAAAATATTATGAAGGTGTTATCCAATCCCTCAATTCTTGAATGCAAACAAGAAGATAGGTGTGATCCCTGGCTACAAATGACATATAAAACATCTATTTATCCTTGAGTTTCTTGTGCAGATTCATGATGTTGTTCAAGTTGTGAAGGAGGTTAAATCTGGATACCAACACCCCCACAAAACAAAAACCCACAAACCCCTACAAATACCAACTATTAAAACCTCTACTCTATCTAATTAATAGTATAGAGTTAGGTGCTTACCTTTTGTGTTTGCTGCTACGGTCTCGGTGGCACATCTGGCCACTATGCCGGTGGTCCGCCTAATCCCTCTCCAGCCTTTGCCATCCCTGAATATCTACCCGCACCCTCCAACCAATCGAATCCCTCGCAATGATCTCATGGACCCGCTACTCACCAACCCAACCACCATCAAATCACACTGCCAACTCATTGTCCCATTTCCTCCAGACACTTTTCTCACTTTTCTCTCTTTTTTTGTCATTTCTTCACTTCGCAATTCACAAATGAATATTAAAAACATGGATTTTTTATTTTTATACAAAACCCAACCTAACCGATGTCGGTTCCCCTTGACCGGCATCGGTCTCATGCCCTACCTCACCATCGTCGGTTTTCCTATACCGATGTCGGTTATCCATGACCGCCATCGGTCACCCTTACCTACACATTGCCCCTACTTTGCCATTTTACCCCACCCTTTACCTTGCTCCTTTACCCCATCCAACCTTTACCCAACCCATTACCTTACCTTTCCTGACCTCATCATTTACTACCTCCATTTTTCCTCCTTTGGGGACTCATTATTTTACCCCTACCTTAGCCTTACCATGCCGCGACCTACAAATTTGGACATGGACCATCGCTAGTGACCTTTGACCTCATGTGTTCTCTATACCTTGCGCACTTTGTTACCTATATTGATTGACCTAATGACCTTACCTAGCCTATTACTATGAAAATTTATCCTAACCCTACCTTTGGTGTCCGAACATACCTAAATGTTCCCGCACCTAGCCTATGTTGTGTTTCTTGACCATATCCTATACCTTGATACTCTGGAATCACTTCAACCTTGTTTTGATAAACCTATCGATCTTAGATGATGTAGATTTTTCCTACTCTTCAACTTTGTAGTGTGCTGTAGTTTATACATATGTGTGTGTTTGATTGTTGCTACCTATGATCCTGACCCATTACCTATATTTCCCGAGTAGACCTTTCACCCATTTTTCCCTATACCCACTTGCCTTTTCCTCACATTTACCTTTTATCAAACCACTCACCACTTGAGCTGCTACCTTGTCGAGTTCTTGGTTTGAGGGAGATCACCACCCACACACATGGGGAAACCACATCTTATTTTTTAGCATCACTTACCAATACAATCTACACTACAAAAAGGGGTATAATTTGGACACTAAAATCAGGTCATAGTCCCTTTTGTCCTTCGACATATAAGCACACTTTATTACATTTACCTAGCCATGACCCCTTCACCCCACTAATATTAATTTAATTAATTTAATTAAAATAATGCATTACCCTCACTATATTTATTATTTAGATATCTTATTTAAATAATATCCCCACATCTGATTTGCTTAGACACCTCACCAAGACAACTCAACCTAAGACCTATTCTTAGTAAGTTACCATAACTAAGACTTACCCAAACCCTAAAAATCAATGCCTACATTCCCTCTAACCACATTCCCACATGCTCACGAGAAACTCCCAAGTATAATCCATTGGATAATGACATGAGATCCAAGGAAATCAAGAGGATCTCCCTAGTTTGGTAAACCTAGGGAATCCCTCATTGACCGACGTCGGTTACCCCTAACCATCACCGGTTAAGTCGGACCACCATCGGTTACCCCTTTCAACCCAAAACAACCTTATTCTCAAGGTTGGAAGTTGGAAGTTGGAAAAATTTGGGAAAAATTTGACAAGAAAGAACACATCTCAAAGAGCCAATTCCAGCAAAAACTCACATCCAAGGAAGGAGATTGAGCATCTTCTCCTACTGTGACCATCCCAACCATGATCTGATCTATTTGAGAAAAGAGGAGTGTACATGCAGCCCACGAAGAAGCTTTTCTTTAGTTGGTGATCACTTGTAACCTTCAAACTCATCATCGACACCTCCATGCCTCACACACACGCCTCAGGAATGGAAACCAAGTAAGTACAACATCATACTTTCCTAGTTATTTCATTTCTTCATCATTTTATCATCCATTTGTTTACCTTGCCCCCTATTGACATTTCCACACTCCCACCTCCATATACCCATTAAAACCTTGCAAAATCCTACTCTCGTCACCCAATACACTATCTTGACCAACCAAAGTCCTTTGTGTAATCACAAAGGAGATCAAAAGTCTATTTTTGACATTTCTATATCGCGATAAGAATCGGCACTAGTTACACCTAACCACCATTGGTCACCCTTGACCGACACCGGTCTCTGTGTTTTCCCACACATCCCTAAACAAATACCTACCCACCTAATTTTATCTCACCCTCATTCACCTGTGACCTACCGAGACCTTTATCAAACCTGCAGAGACCCAAAACCAATCATTTGACCTTTGGATTGTATTCTAGCTTAGCCTGTTAAATTAGATCTATTTCTTATTGTGTTTTTAATTGACATACCTAAATCATTTAAAAATAACAATAGGATTTACTTTGTTTACAACATTGAATTGTTTAAAATAGTGGACTGACAACCATCTAAGAAGTATCATACTTCCCAGATCTAGCTTACACTAGGCAGTTCACTGCCCACATTGTTTAATTTCTTCTCGTGGTCTTGTTTTCATTACAGGTAGTTCCTCCTAGCCAAAATGAATCTCTCATGATTAGTTGTGGATTTGGAAGTCATACACGCACAACAACCCATCAACCAACATTTGAACAGGTATTCCTCCTACGCCCATTACCCTATCTCATTTCTTGTCCAACATCTCAAAGAAACAATCTAAGAAAAAGGTGAAATAGGAAGGTGTTACATGTAAACCTCCTCCACATAGCCTTGAATATGACAAAGATGTCACCTTAAATGCGATTCGAATGGGTAGGTGTTGAGTAACATATTGATTGACATGGGAGCAAAGGTCAATGTTCTTACATTATATGCTTGACATCAAATGGGAAGGCCCATATTACAGCCATCTTCGAATGTGTTGTATACTAAAAACAAAACTAAGACAATGCTCATTAGAGTAATGAAGGATGCAGTGATCACCATTCAGGGGGCCAAGTTTACTGGGGACTTTGAAGTCTTGGTGATCTCTAAGGAAGACAATTTTCTTGCATGGCTTAGGTACCCATGGTGCTATAAGAACAATGCTGACTTGAGGTTCAACAAAGGATATATGAGTTTTAAGAACAAGGAAGAACATGCTATCATTCATTTGATGGATGGGAAGTTGGCACCTTACTCTTAACCTTTGGGAGAAGAATTCCTCTATAGAATTTATGCGTGATCCATCATAGAACAGGAGATAATTCACCCTACAAAAGAAGTTATCCAAATTGAGGATGCTCACTCTATGAGTGATAAAACAAGCATGGCATGTGACAATTGGGTGTATGGGACCTATGAGTTAATTGGGTGATAGTTGAGGGGGTTTGTAACAAGAGTGACCAAGGTGCACTCACTCAAGTGCCTAGGAGGAAATAAGTTTCCAAGTTACTCTAGAGGGGCATACCCTAAAATTTTCTTACGGGACATGGAAGCTTAGTGGAGGAGTGAGGATGAAAGAAGGGGGATGTTGAACTATGTCCTACTTGGGACTATAGTGCAATGGTGGGCTACACACTACAAGAGTCTCTTAGAATGGTGTGAAGTTAGGATTTCCTTCTCTGTTATATTCTCTAGAAGTAATGCATCCATTGTCATCCAAGAGTATGGCAAGGAGCATGCCTCATTCCACATCCAAGCTTGTGAGAAGGCCTGGATAGGAGGCATATGGGCCTTACCACTATCATTATGGGTGCATAAGATGTACTCCACACTACAAGGTTATGCATGCATGTGGTATATCCACTCAAAAACATGCCACCAGATGGGAAATTGGTAAGAGCTAATAATTGATCTCATCCAAGATTTTGAATATCGAAGCACAAAGCCATCAGTGGATAAGGCATTACAAGTGATCAAGCACCTTACGATTGGGGATAGTGCCATGACAGAAGATAGGCTACTAGATTTTCTAGGTGATCCCATTTTAGAGGCACCCTTTGATGAGGATTAGTCAAAGGATATATAGTTTGAGCGCATGCATAGAGAGAAGGAAAAGAAATATGGTTTATGTCATAGATGGGGAGGAAATGGAAAGTCTATATGTTAAGCACTCTATAGGTATGTGTGATGTTATAGATAACACTTGATAAAAGGACACACACCTACCATAAGCCCCTAAAAAGAAGAAGGATATTATTGGGTCAAAATCGGAAAGCCAAGGAAGCTCTCATTGGAGACTATTGGTCGAGAAGGAGGTTTTAAAGATCATTGATCTACATTGCACAAGTTCCAAGATTTATTCACTCATGGGTATCATGAACTTAAAGGTGTCCACCATTCCTTGAGGGAGATGTGGATAAAACTAAAGGAAGGTGTGCACCTAATCTGAAATAGGTCATACCAGGTGAATCCCAATTTGTGCATATAGGTTAAGGAGGAAATAGAAAAATGATAGCATCAACTATTATTCGTATTAAAGAGTCGAATGGATAAGCCCAATGGTCATTAACATCAAGAAAGATGGGAGGATAAGATTTTACATTGACTATAGGGATCTAAATGCATTATGTGTCATCAATCCCTTCCCAACCCATTTATTGAAGAAATATTAGAGGGAGTGGTCGGGTGTGAAGTCTACTCCTTCACGGATGGGTTCTCATGGTACCACTAGGTGAGGATTGCAAAGGAAGACCAGAGAAAGAAAAATTTTACAACCGAATGGGGAATTTTTACCTATACATCATGCCTTTTGGGTTGAACAATGTGTCTACTATGTTCTCATGCATTGGATTACAAGCCTTTGGGACATCATCCATAAATTTCTTAAGGTTTATTTAGATGATTGGATTGTGTATGGTCTAGTAAAAAACCATTGTGATAACTTAAGACTAATGTTTGAAAGGTGTCCATAGTTGAGGATATCCCTCAACATCAGTAAATGTGTCTTTGATACCCAATTAGGAACCTTATTAGGGCATATCATATGTAAGGAAGACTTACTAGTAGATCCCGAGGTTGCGGTCATTGTGGGTTTAGGGGAGCCTACTAGCTAAATCATCCTATGTGGATTCCTTGGGAATACAGGTTACTATAGGAATTTCATCAAGGGATATGCCAAGATCGATGTGCCCTTGGAGGAAATTCTTAGACATAAGAGTGCCTTTCATTGGGAGATGCACAATAGAAGGAATTCGATAGTTTGAAGGATAGGCTTGTTACCCCACCCATACTCCATTTCCCTATTTGGGATAAACCTTTCCATGTTCATGTGGATGCCTTTAGTACATCCGTTGGAGAAGTACTTGACACAACCTGGTGAAGGGATTATTGACCATCCCTTGTCTTTTGTGAGTAAAAATTTAACATCAGAAGAACAAAATTACACCACTACTGAGCGCAAAGCACTATCCATGATCTATGTGCTGCACAAATTGAAGAAATATCTACTAGAAACACTATTTTTATTTTACACAGACCACATGGAATTAAAATAATTAGTAAAAAATCCCGTTCTACAAGGGCACATATGTTGATGGGTCTTTTTATTCCAAGAATTTTAGTTCACAGTGTTTGTCAAGCTAGGAAAGAGTAATTCTAGACCCAATCACTTGTCTAGAATTGACTCAGGAGAGGATGAGAAAAGTATTGAGGATACCATGCCAAATGCACCAGTGTTTAGGTTATGGTGCCTACCCTCGACTTAGAGGATATTGTGGTGTTTCTCAAAATGGATGTGGTGCTAGAAGGGATGAAAGTATTAGAGAGGAAGAAGTTAGCCATACGCGTCGCACCCTACATGCTTTGGTTAGTGGTGATTTATACAAGCTAGGACATGATGAAGTGTTACATTGGTGCGTGCTAGAACATGAGCGCCTGGCTATTATGGAGGAGACACATGGAGGAAGTGTAGGTGAAAACTATGTATGGGACACCACTCCGTGTAAGATATTAAAAGATGGGTTATGTTGGGAGACCCTATCTGAGATTGCAAAGAGTATTATAAGGCATGTGATCATTATTAGTGCCTTAGCAAGCTAGGGTGAAGGGAAAAAGCAACTTACCAAGGATTATATAACAGCTATCGTAGGCTAGTTCTTATGGGAAAATATTATTACAATGTATGGATGCCCATTGTGCTTAACAAGTGATAGGTACGCATCTCCTAAATGAGACTATCGGGATTTTGTTAGTAGAGTTCATGGTGGATTATCATAAGACTACCCCTTACCATTCACAATAAAATTGGACTTCGAGGCATTTATTAAAATACTTGAGTCAAACCATGACCAAAATTTGTGACGTTAGTAGAAAAGATTGGGATGAAAAAGTATTAGCAATTCTATGGGTGTATAGGAAAACCTACAAGAGGTTGAATAAAGCCACACCATTTCAATTGGTGTTTGCGTAGAGGTTGTCCTACCTATTGAATTCATGTTACCTTCTCTGCATATAACGCACACGGGAGGATTGATGACAAACAATTACTAGAGGAAAGGATTGTCAAATTAATGAAATTAGACGAGAGATGATCATTAGCTAGGTGGAGTCAAAAGCTTGAAAAGGCTAAAAAAGGATGACATGATTGCCACATCAAAAACAAATAATTTGAGTGTTGGTCGTCAAATAGGACTTCACGAAGAGCAACAGTCAGGGGACAAGAAGTCCCTCCTCTTTAATGGGAGAGGTTCCCTTATTCAGAAACGAACCTATTTACACATATACAAAACATGATTTTCTTGTGGAACTTGGATATTATGAAAGTGTTTTGTTTTAGGATCATCAACTACAAAAGGACTGAGGAATGAGAATACGAGAATGAGCAGAAAGGCACCATTCAGAATTATAGATGACAGAGTAATTCTTTATGTATGTGAAGGTACAGTGAATTGAAACAAGATCATTTGTATCATATAATTAAGATGAAATTTGAAAGACACAAAGTTCTGTAAATAACATCTGCAAGAATACAAAGCTTCTTAACATAATATAGACAAATGATCTTGGCAAGATTAAATGAATAACTTAGGGATAAAAGGAAATCAGATAGACAAAGAATGAAAAGTCCTTCTGTATTGATTTCTTTATGATTTATTTTACACTTTCAGAAAATAAGCCAAGTTCTTCCTCCTCAAAATGGCGAGGAGAGGCCATTATATAGTTTACAAATCAGTTACCCTCGGTAACTACTTCTTTTAACTAAAGATTAGTTAAGGGTTGCCAATCACAATACCCCAACTTATTACAAAAATCGAGAGAAAGAATGGGAAGAGAAGAGAAGAATTAGGAGAAGAAGACAGGTGCTTATGACTGGGAGGGACCCACTGATTTTAAAATCCGCTGTCTGAATCTCTTCAATGCCTCGGCTATGTCTCTGCCACGAGGGACTGACGTGTTGGCTGTAGACTGGGTCCAAAATCTAAGGCACTTCTCCATTTCCTTATCAAACTCGACATGAGTATGATAGTCCTTATTTGCTTCTTCAATGGCAGATTGAAGAGAGCAGATTTCTTTCATTTTCTCTTTGGAAATGGAGCTTTCCTTGAACAGATTATCTTTGACAAAAGCTCTGAATTGAGCTTTGATTTCTTGTAGGGAGAGAGGCACACCAGAAGTCTCATCCTGAAGATGACAATGTATATCTTTGAAAGCAGATACAACTAGTGTTTTGAAAGCCTCACCCTTCTGCCAGCTATTCTTCAATTCTCCCGAAGCTTCCTCCAGGACCTTGATCTTCCACTCCACGCTGTAAACCCAGGACTTTGACAGATTATCCTTTACATCATCAAAAACCTTACTCGCCAATAAAATGTTTTCATCTGTTTGTCCCATGAGGTGGAGGTCTACTATGCAACTACTCCAAAGTTTAAGCTCTTTATCTATGATCCCAATAGTGGAAGAGAGCTTCTGTTGTAAGTTGTTCACTTTTCCCATGGAGTTTGAAAGCTTCATCGATGAAGTTCAATCCTACAACAAGCATATCTTCCACCATGGCCTCCATAGCTCTGCCATAGATGGAATACTTGTGCATATCCTTGATACTTTGTACCTCATCTTGGCTCAAAATCACAGGTGGTGGAAGAGTAGTCAATGGGGTAGGGTCCAAAACTTTGTCCTTGGACAAAAGAGATTTGATAAAACCTGTGAGAATCTGGGCTTGTTCTTCCAACTGTTCTATAGTTTGCTGCCCTTTTTCTACCCTCCCAATGACTCTTGTGACCATTTCCTGGAGATTGTGGATCTCACCTTCAGGGGTAGACTCTCCCATAGGAATCCTTGAGAGTTCTAGGTCAGATGCCTGCAAATCCTACTCTGGTTTATCTACTGTAGGCTTAGCTATCTCCAGGAATTGCTGGCCCTGAGCATCAGACACTATCCTGGAGGTGATTCTGGCTTTTTTGGCATGAGAAGGAGGAGTAGTGCCTAACAAAGCTGCCACAACATCAAAATTTGGCCCTGAGCTCCGAGAGGAAGATTTTCTCTTCCTACTGTCGACAAGAGGTTGCACCCATGCAAAAGAGGAGGAGGAAGAAGTAGGTGGGGCAAGAGGACCAAGAGATAGAGAACTCATAGCGCCCAAGGTCTGTACCACTGTTGTCTCGAGTTGAGACATGAGTGGGGCGCTTGAGACAACTGGTGCGCTTGAGACAACTGGTGCAGAGGAATCAATAGCACTTGGAAGTTCAGTGCTCTGGACTTCCTTGTCCTTATCCGTTGGAGCTTCAGGGGTGCTTGAAGGAGTTGGCACTTCACTCTCTTCACTTTCACTGAGAACAATAATGTTCTCTGCCCCGAAGGCAATTCTGCATGCTTTCTCAGGGGATCTTCTTCCACAGGCTCCTTCTTAACTTCTTTGAATTTCTTCTGGTATACCTGGGTGGATGAAGAAGGAGTAGAAGGCTGCAGGTCCTTGAGTTGACGAGGCAGGAGGGGTTTGCACAGGTGTGTCTGATCTTGGAGTCGATGCTTCCCTCCTTGGTGTTGAAACATCCTTGGAGGAGGATTCCCCTGAGTGCCTCCTAAGCTCTCAGACTTTTCTATCAAACCAGATCTTAGTCCTGACTAAGACTGGAGCCAGGATCTCAGCCAAATCATCTTTCTCTTTTTTAAACCAATCCAAGTCCTCCAAGGGAGTGTGCTTAACCACATTATCATACTCATATGAGTATAGATCAGAGTTGTCATCCTTGAGTCCTTCAGGAACTTGGTACAAGCCGAGTTCTTGGATCAATTATAGAGAGAACCTACCATAATGCCTCCTTCGGGCCTCAAAATCATCGGCACAGTCAGCCCAATAGTCTTCTGTATCTGCCCTATGATGATAGGTTATCTTGATATTCTTGCTCAATGAACTTTTTCAAGTCGAAGCAAGTTCTGGGCTTGAAGAAATGGATAGTAATGGGAGCCAGGGCTCTTTCTATATTATGTGCATCCAAGGCTGTTTTACAGGTGTAGTTTCCCAAAGAGATGGGGAAGTGCAAACCAGTAATCTTCTTGTCCCTGTAGGTTCTATGCAATTTTCCAATTGCCTGCATACTTCTATCAGAGCCATCTTGTCACTACAGAACATAGGAAGCCTCAGAGGGGTGCTCTCATAGCCAGCAAGCCTGATATAAGAAAATTTTCTGAATTGGATAAAATAAGCACCGTAGTGCGATATTAGACTCATGGCTTCGTCAGAAAATCTTCTAGCAGTGTCACCCTCGAGAAGTCTGACCATGTACATGGTGAAGGCATCATTCACCCTTCGAAAATTGTGATTGCTGGTCTCTAGGGTGAACTGCGGGTAGTAGGCATACACAGGATCATCTTTGTGGGCATCAATGTAAGAAAAGCCAAACCATTGCCTTGATGCCACCAGAGTGTACATCAGGTACAAAGTCATATAGAATTTCTTTGTTTTTTGTACATTGGACAGCTGCTCCGCTAGATTCATACTGATGATTTCTACCCAGTTGATATTTTGGGTTCCCTCACACACCATATTGATAAGCGGGCACATCCAAAAATGGAACTTGTTAGTAGAGGGTAAGCCCATAACCCGAGCGAGTGGGATTATGAAATCAGACAATTCTTCATTGAAATCTACCCGAAAAAGAGTCTTGGATAGACGAGATGCTCCCTTCTTAGGGTTTTTAAGCCAAGACTTCGCCACCCGTGCCTTATAATTATCGTTGTCTTGATTGAAAAGATCATGTGCTTGATTCTGGGAGACAACTATAGCATTATCCATTTCGGAATCCTCAGTGCAGTACCAATGGCGGCAGCATCAAGTTTGGCGATGAGCTCCCCGTGCACGTTGGTCAATTCACTCGAATCAGGGTTGAAATGAGCTCCGCATGAGAGCACTGTGTCTGCGCATTGCACCGAGATTGGGAAACCACCAGTGAAAGCCAGACCACTGTCATGAATCATCTGTGCCATTGGTGTAGGGTTCACATCTGTCATCCTCGACCAAAAATCACCAAAGTCAAGGTGGCGAACTTCACTGTCCCCGATATCAGGAACGGCGGACTCTAGTGGTGAGACTTGCTCCTGCCCCTGGAATTTGATCTTCATGTTGATAGTAATTCAGAGAGCAGAGCTGCAAGCTAGACTTGGGATGGAATTACAGAGGGAATGGATACATGCACAAGAATTTAGATTGCAAGGGTTCTGAGCAAAAGATAGCAGGAAGCAGTGTGAAAAACATAGGGGGTTCACTCGTTATATAGCCGTTTAGGAGAGAGAAAGGTAATAAATGCGCATTAAATACATACCTACCAATTTGAAAAGAAAGATATTCGGGTAGAGTGGGAAAAATTAGCACGAATGGCACTTTGGTTCATTTGGGACATGAGGGACGAAAGCGTGAAGTACGCGACTCGGCCGATTCGGGTAATACGGGAAAAGACGCACAAATGCTCTTGGAACACGTGGGACAAAAGTACGCAAAGTACGCGACTCGGCCGAATCGGATGAAAATGGAACAACTAGTCCGGGTGAACTTGGGACATTTGGGACAAAACGTTCCGACGGGCCCGAAAAGAACAGACTTTGGGTAAACCGGCCGATCGGGAACAGAGGGCCCAATTGAACTTGGGACACGCGGGACAAAAATATCACAGGCCCGAAAAACATGCAAAATGACCCAAAAACATAGATTTTCTCAATTTCTTTGGCTTTTCACATTATCAGTACAACAGAAAAGACACTTAACCTCAAAATTTTAAATTTTCAACTTCTTAAAAATAGGGGAATTTTGAGTGGACAACAGCTGGCTCCTTCTGGGGATGACTTGGCATAAATTCAGAAAATGAGACAAGGCAAGAATTTAGACAAACTCGGGGAAGTAGACCAGTACCTTATCCATTGGGCCACGGAGTCAAAAAGCAAACCAATACAGAAGACAACACACCAAAACAACACACAAAAACAAGAGCAGGAAAGGAGGACACACACTATACAGAATATACAAAAAGGGACTCCCTAATCACCTATGACTTGAACAATTTTAGGTACTGCCCACTATAAGGAAGTGGGAGAGGAGAACCATCCATATAATCAAGGTAAAAAGAATTCTTACCAGAAAAGTGCCTGATCTTGAAAGGTCCGAGCCAAAGGGAATCAAACTTGCCATGGCTGCCATGAGGTTCATGCCTTTTATCCCACAACAAAACAGTGTCTCCAACTTGGAAATCTCTGAACCTGGCTTTCTTATCAAACAGGACCTTAAATTTCTGTTGATGAGCAGATATCTTATCAGCAACTTCCAATCTGTCCTCATTCAATTTGTGAAGGTACATTATTCTCTTATCCAAAGCATCATTGAAACTGGTATCTTCAATGGCCTTCATTAGATGCAAGGCTGGCAGCTCCACTGTTACTGGCAATTGAGCTTCTACTCCATATACTACCTAAAAGGAGACATCCCAATAGCTCTCTTAGGTGTGATCCTATCTACCCAAAGAGCATCATAGAGTTTCTTGTGCCAGTTTCGTTGGGACTCATTGACTAATTTCCTTATTATGGTCACTAGATTTTTATTAGTGGATTCTGCTTGTCCATTTCCCTGAGGATAGTAATCTGAGGAGTGAGCCAAGGAGATGCCATATCCATAGCAAAAATCCATTATCTCGGTTGAAGAAAAATTTGAAGCATTATCTGTCACAATCTTGTTTGGTACACCATACCTTACCAAGATGTTTTCTTTGATGAAACTGCACACCACTTCAGAAGTAGTACTCTTTACTGGAATGGCTTCTACCCATTTGGTGAAATAATCATGGCAGTTAATACATGAGTATGACCAGCACTAGAAGAGGGATTAAGTGTTCCAATGAAGTCCAAACCCCACTGTTGAAAAGGTTCTTCAATTACAACTGGCTTAAGAGGCAAAGAGGCCAATTTGGGTCTACCCACGAAAGTCTGACAAGCCTCACATTTATCAACCCACTTTGATGCATCTCTGAACAAGGTAGGCTAGTAATATCCTCCACGAAGTATCTTATGAGTAGTGACAATTGATGAGTAGTGCCCTCCACATGCCTGATCATGAAAAGCTGAGAGTAGCTTTTTGTTGTTCCTTGTCCACACATTTCAAAAACCTTCCATCTAACCCACGTTTAAACAAGGCGTTTTCCCACAACACATATTGCACTGACCTTAGTTTAACAATCCTCTTTTCTTTGGCAGTCAAATGAGAGGGGCATTCTCCATAGGTGAGAAAATGGGCGATATCAGCATACCATTCGTCAACTGAGCTAAGAAACAGAATGGTAGGAAGACCAACTTTATCCTCCAGTAACTCATGTCTAGCTCCTTCAGCGATGAGTTCACAAAGGCCTTTTCCACGGACGAGCTTGGTCGGTTTGATGTCAATATCATATTCTTGGACCTTGGCCACCCAGTTCCCTCTCTTCGATCCAAATTCCTGCTGTGTGAGAATTGACTTAACAGTTGTATCTGGTACCAACACCATAGAGTGTGAGTTAAGGATGTAAAACGAAACTGCTTGACAGCTTTAACCACTGCAAAAGCATGTTTTTCCATTATGGTGTATTTTAACTCATGATATTTTAGAATATAGCTCATAAATGTAATTGGGAGTTCATGCTCATTAGAATCTTCCTGAGTTAAAACAACAGCTAAGGTGTTATCTGTGGCGTAGCAATAGATAATGAAATCTTTGTTGAAATCTGGACATGCTAAAACAGGAGTTTTAGCAATGGCTCTTTTAATGCCTTCAAAGGATTCTTTCCTTTAGAGACCAACCAAATGTTTGTTTTCCTTTCATCATTTGGGAAATATTCAAAGTTAACTCTGTGAAATCAGGGATGAACCTTCTCAAAAAATTGATCTTACCAAAGAAAGAATGCACGCCTTTTTTGCTGGTTGGAAGAGGGATTTGCTGAATAGCTTGAACTCACTCAGGATCAATTTTAATACCATCTTTGGAGACAATGTGCCCTAATAATTTCCCCTCTGTGACACAAAAGATAGATTTCTTAGGATTCAAAGAGATCCCATGTTCTCTACATCTTAGCAGAACTGTCTCCAGGTGCTGAAAATGATCCGCCCTTGTTTTAGAATACACAGTCAAGTCATCAAGGTATACAACAATACACTTCCCTTTCAAACTTCCAAAGGCTAGGTCCATAGCTCTCTGAAAAGTAGCACCGCATTAATGAGCCCAAAAGGCATTCTTTTGTAAGAAAAGGTACCCCAAGGGGTAGTGAAAGCCATTTTGTGTTGATCTGCAGTATTAACTTCTACCTGATTATATCCTGAGAATCCATCAAGCATAGACAACATTTCAGATCCTGTTACTACTTGTAAGACCTGATCCATCATAGGTAAAGGATAATTATCTTTCAAGGAAGCCTGATTCAGATTCCTGAAGTCAACATAGATACGAATCTCACCATTTTTCTTTCTAACAGGTACAATATTGGCAATCCATGTTGAATGATGGATAGGAAAAATGATTTTGGCTTTCAACAACTTCTGTATTTCTTGAAAAATGGTGTCAGCTATTTTAGGATTGTATTGCCTCTGCTTCTTTAAAAGGCTTAATTCCAGGTTTGAGAGGAATAAAATGCTGCATCTCTTTTGGTTGGAAAGCTTTTAAATCTTCATAAGAGTAGGCAAGAACATCCTTATACCTCTTTAAAAGATCAATTACTTTCTTCCTCTCATCTGATGTGCAACATTTTCCAATGTTCACGAGCTTAGGGTCAGTAGAACTCCCAATATTAATTTTTCATATTCAGCTGATTGTTGAGGTCCAGTAGAAGCTCTAGACTTTACATACCTATCGTGTTTATCAAACAGTTCCTCTAAACTCACCAATCCTTTAGGGATCTTGTTTCCCTTGAGTTTGATACATCCATCCTGATCCGTTTCTTCTCCTTGGGTGGCTTGCTTTGTCAAAGGGCACACTTTCACGAGGCAAGTTATCACTTCCTTCAAAGTATAGTTGTTCAAAATTATCCTTGAGTTCTAAGAAAGAAAGCAAGTGTTGATCATTATTGAAAACTTGCCAGTTATTTGTATTATCAGGTACACTAGGTCGATGGATCATCTCAATGGTGAACTTATCTTGGGAAAAGTCAGGATGAGGTATAAGCAGTGACCCTGAGACTGCTAGTGAATCAGCCCTGGTATTCTTCTCCCTAGGTATTGCTTCGATGGAGAAAGCATCAAGAAATTCAATGGAATCCCAAACCTGATTCCGGTAATGTTTCAACCTTCCATTTTTTACCTGGAAGAGGTTTCTGACTTGTTTGACGATCAATTCCACATCCCCACGAGCTAGAAGATTCTTCACACCTTGTTCTTTTGCCACCTGTAGTCCAAGAATGAGAGCCTCATACTCTGCTGTATTATTGGTATTTTCAAATTGCAACTTGAATGAGAAAGGATGAAGGCTTCCTTCAGGTGACACCAGTATGATACCAGCTCCAGAACTAGCTGAGGAACAACTTCCATCAAACTCTAAAATCCAAACACCATTAGGATCTTTAGGTGACACTTTGGGGAGTTGGATTTCTTCAGGAGACATAATCATGTAGTTTCCATGCCCCATATCCTCATAGAGTATTTGTGCTTTGGGATCATCCGTTTTTTGTACAATATACTCAGATTTCTTCTCAGGAAACAACTTCTTCATTTTCCCATTAACAGGTATGAGGGCATGTGACCAATCCATTTGAATTTCTCCACCCACATCCTTACAGAAGTTTCTGCTTAGCAACATCCCGTATGAAGGAGGAATATCTACTACTAAGATAGTAGCCAAAACTCTCTTCTCAGGCAAAGCAACAAAAGCCACTTGTGCATCTTTAATTCTTCCGACCAGGGGCACTTCCTTACTCTCCATAGAATAACAAGATCCATAAGTGCATGTGAGGGTCAAGCCTAAGGCATGAGCTACTTTAGCAGGCATCACATTGTCTGATGCTCCTGAGTCTATGACGTAATTACTGAGCCTATGGCCAGCTATAAGAAGTGTCACATAGAATGGTTTGATTTTGTCATTGGGTGAGGTGACAATGGCTACCAGATTAGGTTGTGGTGCAGAAGAAGGAGTGGGTAAAAGGCCTTTAGAGGTAGTTTTAGAATGGGAATTGACAAAGTGAATCATTTTAGCAAAAGCCTTGGGATGGGTTTGATAATATTCAGCCTCTGAGATTTGAACCTTAGTCTTTTTTAGGTGATCAATAATATCAAAAGACCCAGAAGTGGATGGGTTATCATCACTTGAGATCCTAGGTTTATCAATTTTAGGGGAAAAAGAAGAAACTTTAGTAGCAGAATTGACAGGACTCACCTTTGGTGTAGATGAAATGGGGATAGGAGATCCTCTTTTTGCAATTACGGGGATAGTTGCCGGCTGCTCCTTAGATTTCTTGGTGGGCTGCATCACTTTCTCCCTCTGATTTGTCTACTCTCGAGTCATGACAACGTATGATTCACTATTCATATCTGCTACTACTTCGTCATAATCATCTCCATCATCAATGCCCTCAGTGGTGAAGAAATTAACTCGAGATCCCTCAAGTTCATCTGCTTCATCATCAACCTCTTCAACAAATTCCTCGCCATCCTCATTAACCTCCTCATCCTCTGGTTCCTCAACTTCACAAGTTGCATTGACAGGAACTTTAATAGGAGGCCCTTCGAGCGCTAGCCTTGCTTGAGAAGCAAACAAATGATTTCTGGGCTGAAAATTCCTCCTTGGAACATCTGCATAGGGAGCATGCTGAGCCAATTGTTTCTTAATGGCGATGAGATCATTCACAAGTTTTTGTACCAATGGATCAGTATTAGGTCCAGGAGTGGAAGAGGAGGAAGAAGCAGACTTAGATTTGGAAGGGTCTCTCCTCAACTTCCTTGACATGATTAAATCATCTTCGACACTAACAACAAGAGTTTGATCCTCAGCCAATGTTGCGAGATTAGCCCTTCTCAGTGCATAACTAACTTCAGGCGATTGGGCATTTAGGAAGAAACATTTTTGAATTTGATCTACAGGTCGAGTATTTGGCGGAATTTTGTTAATCAATCTATTAAATCGGGCCACAAATTCTCTCATGGGCTCTTGTGAATCCTTCTTTATTTGAGAGATTTGAGCTAGCAAGGCATGCACGTCTTCTGCTGGTTTGAACCGGTTTTCAAACCTAGTTCTCATTGTGTCCCAGCGGTGATAGCACCGGCCGGAAGGTGATAGAACCAATCAGCAGCATTATCTTGTAAAGTCTCAACAAAAAGTCTTACGGAGACATCTTCATGTTCAACTCCTAGAACTCCACATGCAACTATGAAGGCTGCGATGTGTTCATCAGGATGCACTTTACCATCGCCTTTGAATTTAGGGAAGTTCTTCCGGTTACCTCTGGGTAACTCGTGCAAAGGCTGAGGAAGGGAAAGGGGCCTAACACGATGACCCCAGGGCAATGGTACCACCATTCTTGGAAAAATGGCTTGGAGAGGAACTACAACACCAGCAAGAATCAAAGCTTGAAGATTAGGACTGGTTGGCTCTGAAGGAATACCACCCGTAGGGATTCTATCTTGGACAGGTGGAGTACTTGTTGAATGAGTCTTTCTATTTCTTGTTGAAGGGAAAGGAAAACCCTACTGTTCCAAAAGCTGAAACTGAGAATCTTCAATACCAAGGGCCCTTCTCCCTCGAGTAAAATGCGGAGTCGCCAGATCAAAAGATGATCAATAAATAAACTGGAATATGATCCCCAATGGAGTCACCAAAAACTGTTGGTCATCAAATAGGACTTCATGAAGAGCAATAGTCAGGGGACAAGAAGTCCCTCCTCTTTAATGGGAGAGGTTCCCTTATTCAGAAACGAACCTATTTACACATATACAAAACATGATTTTCTTGTGGAACTTGGATATTATGAAAGTGTTTTGTTTTAGGATCATCAACTACAAAAGGACCGAGGAATGAGAATACGAGAATGAGCAGAAAGGCACCATTCAGAATTATAGATGACAGAGTAATTCTTTATGTATGCGAAGGTACAGTGAATTGAAACAAGATCATTTGTATCATATAATTAAGATGAAATTTGAAAGACACAAAGTTATGTAAATAACATCTACAAGAATACAAAGCTTCTTAACATAATATAGACAAATGATCTTGGCAAGATTAAATGAATAACTTAGGGATAAAAGGAAATCAGATAGACAAAGAATGAAAAGTCCTTCTGTATTGATTTCTTTATGATTTATTTTACACTTTCAGAAAATAAGCCAAGTTCTTCCTCCCTCAAAATGGCGAGGAGAGGCCATTATATAGTTTACAAATCAGTTACCCTCGGTAACTACTTCTTTTAACTAAAGATTAGTTAAGGGTTTCCAATCGCAATACCCCAACTTATTACAACAAATCCGAGAGAAAGAATGGGAAGAGAAGAGAAGAATTAGGAGAAGAAGACAGGTGCTTATGACTGGGAGGGACCCACTAATTTTAAAATCCACTGTCTGAATCTCTTCAGTGCCTCGGCTATGTCTCTGCCACGAGGGACTGATGTTGGCTGTAGACTGGGTCCAAAATCCGAGGCACTTCTCCATTTCCTTATCAAACTTCGACATGAGTATGATAGTCCTTATTTACTTCTTCAATGGTAGATTGAAGAGGGCAGATTTCTTTCATTTTCTCTTTGGAAATGGAGCTTTCCTTGAATAGATTATCTTTGAAAAAATCTTTGAATTGAGCTTTGATTTCTTATAGGGAGAGAGGCACACCAGAAGTCTCATCCTAAAGATGACAATGTATATCTTTGAAAGCAGATACAACTAGTGTTTTGAAAGCCTCACCCTTCTGCCAGCTATTCTTCAATTCTCCCGAAGCTTCCTCCAGGACCTTGATCTTCCACTCCACACTGTAAACCCAGGACTTTGATAGATTATCCTTTACATCATCAAAAACCTTACTCACCAATAAAATGTTTTCATCTGTTTGTCCCATGAGGCGGAGGTCTACTATGCAACTACTCCAAAGTTTAAGCTCTTTATCTATGATCCCAATAGTGGAAGAGAGCTTCTGTTGCAAGTTGTTCACTTTTCCATGGAGTTTGAAAGCTTCATCGATGAAGTTCAATCCTACAACAAGCATATCTTCCACCATGGCCTCCATAGCTCTGCCATAGATGGAATACTTGTGCATATCCTTGATACTCTGTACCTCATCTTGGCTCAAAATCACAGGTGGTGGAAGAGTAGTCAATGGGGTAGGGTCCAAAACTTTGTCCTTGGACAAAAGAGATTTGATAAAACCTGTGAGAATCTGGGCTTGTTCTTCCAACTGTTCTATAGTTTGCTACCCTTTTTCTACCCTCCCAATGACTCTTGTGACCGTTTCCTGGAGATTGTGGATCTCACCTTCAGGGGTAGACTCTCCCATAGGAATCCTTGAGAGTTCTAGGTCAGATGCCTGCAAATCTGCTCTGGTTTATCTACTATAGGCTTAGCTATCTCCAGGAATTGCTGGCCCTGAGCATCAGACACTATCCTAGAGGTGATTCTGGCTTTTTTGGCGCGAGAAGGAGGAGTAGTGCCTAACAAAGCTACCACAACATCAAAATTTGGCCCTGAGCTCCAGAGGAAGATTTTCTCTTCCTACTGTCGATAAGAGGTTGCACCCATGCAAAAGAGGAGGAAGAAACAGGTGGGGCAAGAGGACCAAGAGATAGAGAACTCATAGCGCAAGGTTCAGCTGCCGTTGTTGTCTCGAAGTTGAGACATGAGTGAGGCGCTTGAGCACTGCGAGAGACAACCGCAGCAGAGGAATCAAAAGCTTGGAAGTTCAAAGGCTCTGGACTTCCTTGTCCTTATCCGTTGGAGCTTGGGGCTGCTTGAAGGAGCGGCACTTCACTCTCTCTTCACTTTCACCGAGAACAATAATGTTCTCTGCCCCAAAGGCAATTCTACATGCTTTCTCAGGGGATCTTCTTCCACAGGCTCCTTCTTAACTTCTTTGAATTTCTTCTAGTATACCTGGGTGGATGAAGAAGGAGTAGAAGCTGCAGGTCCTTGAGTTGATGAGGCAGGAGGGGTTTACATAGGTGTGTCTGATCTTGGAGTCGATGCTTCCCTCCTTGGTGTTGAAACATCCTTGGAGGAGGATTCCCCTGAGTGCCTCCTAAGCTCTCGACTTTTCTATCAAACCAGATCTTAGTCCTGACTAAGACTGGAGCCAGGATCTCAGCCAAATCATCTTTCTCTTTTTAAACCAATCCAAGTCCTCCAAGGGAGTGTGCTTAACCACATTATCATACTCATATGAGTATAGATCAGAGTTTTCATCCTTGAGTCCTTCAGGAACTTGGTACAAGCCGAGTTCTTGGATCAATTGTAGAGAGAACCTACCATAATGCCTCCTTCGGGCCTCAAAATCATCGGCACAGTCAGCCCAATAGTCTTCTGTATCTACCCTATGATGATAGGTTATCTTGATATTCTGCTCAATGAACTTTTTCAAGTCGAAGCAAGTTCTGGGCTTGAAGAAATGGACAGTAATGGGAGCCAGGGCTCTTTCTATATTCTGTGCATCCAGGGCTGTTTTGCAGGTGTAGTTTCCCAAAGAGATGGGGAAGTGCAAACCAGTAATCTTCTTGTCCCTGCAGGTTCTATGCAATTTGTCCAATTGCCTGCATACTTCTATCAGAGCCATCTTGTCACTGCAGAACATAGGAAGCCTCAGAGGGGTGCTCTCATAGCCAGCAAGCCTGATATAAGAAAATTTTCTGAATTGGATAAAATAAGCACCGTAGTGTGATATTAGACTCATGGCTTCATCAGAAAATCTTCTAGCAGTGTCACCCTCGAGAAGTCTGACCATGTACATGGTGAAGGCATCATTCACCCTTCGGAAATTGTGATTGCTGGTCTCTAGGGTGAACTGCGGGCAGTAGGCATACACAGGATCATCTTTGTGGGCATCAATGTAAGAAAATCCAAACCATTGCCTTGATGCCGCCAGAGTGTACATCAGGTATGAAGTCATATAGAATTTCTTCATTTGTTGTACATTGGACAGCTGCTCCACTAGATTCATACTGATGATTTCTACCCAGTTGATATTTTGGGTTCCCTCACACACCATATTGATAAGCGGGCACATCCAGAAATGGAACTCATTAGTAGAGGGTAAGCCCATAACCCGAGCCAGTAGGATTATGAAATCTAGACAATTCTTCATTGAAATCTACCTAGAAAAGAGTCTTGGATAGACGAGATGCTCCCTTCTTAGGGTTTTTAAGCCAAGACTTCGCCACCCATGCCTTATAATTATCATTGTCTTGATTGAAAAGAGCCTGTGCTTGATTCTGGGAGACAACTATAGCATTATCCATTTCTGGAATCCTCAGTGCAGTACCAATGGCGGCAGCATCAAGTTTGGTGATGAGCTCCCCGTGCACATTGGTCAATTCACTCGAATCAGGGTTGAAATGAGCTCCACATGAGAGCACTATGTCTACACATTGCACCGAGATTGGGAAACCAGCAAAAAGCCATACCACTGTCATTATGAATCATCTGTGCCATTGGTGTAGGGTTTGCGTCTGTCATCCTCGACCAAAAATCACCAAAGTCAAGGTGGCGAACTTCACTGTCCCCGATATCGGAATGGCAGACTCTAGTGGTGAGACTTGTTCCTGCCCCTGGAATTTGATCTTCATGTTGATAGTAATTCAGAGAGCAGAGCTGCAAGCTAGACTTGGGATGGAATTGCAGAGGGGATGGATACGCACATAGGAATTTAGATTGCAAGGGTTCGAGCAAAAGATAGCAGGGAAGCAGTGTGCAAAACGCATAGGGGTTCGCTCGTTATATAGCCATTTAGGAGAGAGAAAGGTAATAAATGTGCATTAATTACATACCTACCAATTTGAAAAGCAAGATATTCGGGTAGAGTGGGAAAAATTAGCACGAATGGCACTTTGGTTCATTTGGGACATGAGGGACACGAAAGCACGAAGTACGCGACTCGGCCGATTCGGGTGATATGGGGAAAAGACACACAAATGCTCTTGGAACACGCGGGAAAAAAGTATGTGTGAAGTACGTGACTCAAATTTGAATCGGACGAAAATGGAACAATTACTTCGAGTGAACTTGGGACATTTGGGACAAAACATTCCGACGGGCCCAAAAAGAATAGACTTTGGGTAAACCGCCGATCGGGAATAGAGGGCCCAATTGAACTTGGGCCACGCGGACAAAAATACCCGACAGCCCGAGAAACACACAAAATGACCCAAAAACGTAGATTTTCTCAATTTCTTTGGCTTTTCACATTATCGAGTACAACAAAAAAAAGACACTTAACCTCAAAATTTTAAATTTTCAACTTCTTAAAAATAGACAACAGGTATCATTAACCACATTAATTTTTTAAGGTTGTGCATGCACTGAAAAAGGACCATGCATATATTTTATTATGGGGTGGAGTGAAAAAAGTATAGTGCAAAGTTGAAATGGAAGTAGAAGTTATGGTGAATGGCCCGGTTGATGGATACAAAGTCCATAAGGAATAAGAAGTGTGTAGGAAAAGAGGTGGATAATAATGGTTGGTGTCGGAAAAGACTTCGAGAGAAACCACGTACAAAGGAGGAAGAAGCACAAAAACAACACGATGTAGGTGAGAGCAAAAATTAGGTGAACAAAAGAAGTGCCTTCCATGTTGTTGACATGTACATAAGATTCTTTTGTCGGGATGGATTATTTGCATGCGAGAAGGTTATAGATTTTTTCGTACAAGATTGAGTGCATAAGTGAAGGCGTGTAACGCCGGTTTGGTTGAAAAATCCACATTTAGTGTTAAGTAAATACAGGTGGTAGGTAAAATAACATTTAATGCTGTAGAAAGAAGAAAAAGCTATAAATAAGAAGTCGAACTTCATTATTTTACCTTACGTTTACGAAGTGAAAAGATCTCTCATGAACTAGGGAATCTAAAATTGATCTATGTAAGGAATAATATAAGAAATCTAAGAGGGCGTGACAAGTGTATATCTATAAACTAGTAGGAAAGGAGTACATGGACGTGGAGAAAGTTGTTGAGAAGCACAGTCTTGTGGAATAATTGTTCCACTTAGGGTTTGACGACCGGGGCACAAAGTTAGGAAGGTTTATTCGCAAGATTGAGTCTTGAGGTTGGATAGAGTGGTAGAGAAGAGAAAGGAGAAGATGTTTGAAGTGTTAACCTAACTAGAAGAATGACACCAAATAAAGTAACCATATCACCTAAAAATAAGAAGGGCAAGGGTAAGAGGAAGAAAATGATTACCGTTGCAAGCACAAATGAAGAGTGTTATGTGGAGATGCAATACTCGGATGGGGTATTGCTAGGGAAAGAATGGGAGTCTCATTTGTAAAAAATGACTATGAGTGACTATAATCATCACACCAACACAACAGAGAAATAAATGTCTTTGGAGTTGGTTTTCCCAACAAACAAGAGGACACCGGAGGGCATGCCCATATACAATGACGAAGTAAAAGTTAAGTTGGAGAAGGAAGGGTTACTGTAACTTTATGAATTACCCTACTTTGGAAAACCTGAGCACCTCTATCAGTGGCTGATGTCGTGCATTCATAAAGACCATTTTTTTCATGGGGTGCAAGATGCACATTACTCCCAAGTTGATTTCCAAGTTCACAGGTCCTTATTCAGCAGGGAGATCATATATGATGATCTCACCAACAAAAAGTCCATCAAGGAAATAATAAACGTGTATGACTACAAGAAAGGATCATGATACTTTGACATTGTAGAGATTCTAGACCTCATGATGAGGATGGCCACGTGCTTAGTAAAAAATATCAATGACCAAGAAAGATGGACTCAAGTGAACAAGGCATGGCTGAATGTATGCAAAAAAATATCAGAGGGGACTATCTATAACTTTTCCATCTTCATCGTGGCTAAAATCATTAGCAACGTGTAGGAGGGTGAGGAGATACTATTTGGAAATGTGCTCCTCATAATTGTTTTCTTAGAGATCAGAGTTCCTGATGGGCTGGAAAGGTTTGTTTAGGAGAACCCAAAAGAAGAACTATCACATGTAAAGAGGTTCATGAAATATACTTGTGAGACCATGAAACCCGCTCAAAAGGTGTGTTTAGAAAAATTTTACAAGTTAATGATGGATGTGTTTGGGGAGGAATTGAGGATTCTAGAGAAACTACCAGTGCTCTTAGATAGAGAAGAAAAGTTTGTAGTGTACCAACACTTCTGCATTGGCAGATTCAAATTGATAGATGAAACAATGAGCCCCTGGTGCAAACTTCCCTTCTCCTTCATCACAAAATACTTCCAAGAGGGGTTGAATATGTTCAAAGAGAAAATAGACTAAGTTTCAACCTTAGTGAGGTGGATCAAGACCATAGAGAGCTACGCAGGAAGCTTGTCTACCCCAAAAAGCATGCATACGTGGAAAAGTATGTATCCCACGAGGTCTAGATGATGAAGCCCTTGACTTTACCAATTGTAGGAAGGACCGTGTGGCTCAGTGTATCTACACATTAGGCTGAAATTTGAAAAGGGCACATACTTGAAAAATGATTTCTACATCCTGAAAACCCTATAGGAAGGAGGAATCCTGTGCCAAAGAAGAGAGAAAGAAAGGAGGTACAAGAGAAAAGGGCCCCAAGTGTCCAAATTACATAATCGGTGGACATGCAAGATGTCCTTGGCAAGGAAAAGACCCCATAAGAGGATATATTAGAGAAATAATATCCATGTGCTCAAGGGGAAGCATTGAAGGAGAAGTAACCGAGGAGGAGGAAGAGAAACTAGAATCTCCTATTAGGAAGAAGTAGAAGGTGATAGAGAAGGATAGCTCAGAGGATACATAGAGCTTTAAGGCATATAGAGGTGAAAGATAAGATGATTATGAACTTGAGGTATGTAAAATCCCTCGAATGTTTGAAGTACATGAATCAGAGGAGGAAGGAGAGGAAGTGAAAATGGATACATCTTTGTTAGGATGAAGAATGACAAGGAAGAGGAGGATGCTCGGGACGAGAGGGGTAAGTGAAGAAGTTACAAAATAATAAAGGGCCCTAAGCCTCACAAAGGAATAGGTAGGTAAGGTAATGGAAAAAATAAGTAGAAAAAATCATTAAGGACTCGGTAGAGCAAGAAATGGAACGTAGGGTGGGCATGGTAATGAAGGAAGGCGAGGAGGAGAGTGTAGAAAAGATTATGGCAGCATGGGAGGAGATCCCAATTTGGCTGTAAGCTTTCCGAAGGCCACATGCATGGGGAGAAAGAGCGTAGAAGCATCACAGGTTGAAGGGATGGGCTACATTGATGATTTGAACAAGGTGTTACATGTGTACTTTCAAAGCACCATACCAACAAAGTGACTCTTGGCTATGGCATCATTTGATGAGGAATGTGCATACCCTTGAATGAGGAAAATTATTTCTTGGTCATTTGTGTCCCACATCGACGAGCCAGAATTTGAAGTAATCCAGGGGAATTAATGAAGATACCAAAGTTAAAATGAGTCAATCCCTTGGTAAATGCTCAACAGATATAAAACAAACAAATATGTAATGTGTTGAACAAGGTTTTAGTTGAAGTATAAGCCAGGCTCTTCGGGAGGAATGATAGGGTGAAGTTCCTAGAGGTAGAACTGGAAAAGAAGGAAGAAGAGATCAATGAAATAACCAAGGAATTAAGGCAAGAAGAAATAATTGGTGCTAAACTAAGGTGTGAGTTAAAATATGAGAAGGCAAGGGTGCACGAGGTTTACAAGAAAGTAGAGATGATCATAGATGTCATTGTCTTGAAGCATCTAGATCTAACACCACCAACACAAAAGTATGGATCCACCCTGGAATGCCTAGAGGACTTGACCCATGTCCTCACAATGGAAAGGTTACCACTGACCTTAAAATCTATAGAAGAGGCATCATCATGCAAAGAGAAGGAGGACAAGATGAAGGTTTTGGTAATTTTTTCTCAGTATAATAAAGTCCTCACTGATGTAAAAGTCGTAACCCAAGTCGTTGAGGCTGCCTATGAAAACTACACTAATAGAGATAGAGTTGCAAGCATTCTGGTCGCCACTTATGAAATGGAGCTTAAGGAGTTCCAAGAGAAGAACAAGGAGAATAAATTAGAACGTGAAAAATTCTAGCCAAGGTTGAGAAGAAATCAAGGTTATTGAGACCTTGTGGGGATCAATCAAGAACTAGTTGAAGGAGTTATATCCCCAAATCACTCAAAGGATGGATGTGCTCGAGGATTTGGGAAAACAATTGAGGGGATCATGGAAACAATGAATACCTAAGGAGAATGTTTATGCTTTGAAGAGGTAGGCTCCTAGTTAGAAACCTCTCACAATAGGCATAGGATGAATTCAATGCATGGAATAAGTTTGAGGCAAGATTGAATAAATATTTCCCTCTCCTCTTGTAGAATTAATCATAGTTTCCCCATTCTTTCATTCTTCCCTAAATTCTTCATTCCTTTATTCTTTTCCTAAACTATTCAAGGAAAATAATTCTTTATTCATTGAGAAAATGTTCTCTAGGGTAGAGAATAGGCGTAGTGTGGGGTAATGTTAGGCCCCTAAAATATTGGCTAAGTACAAGAAGGCATGAGGGCATGCAAGGCTTATTTGAAGAAGGGCACGTAAGGTGAAAGCACACAAGACAATGTTTTAGGAGGGTTTAGTAGAACAAGTGGCACACATACGCAAGGTAGAGAAAAGGTTTTGGGACTTATCCATATTTAGCATATCGGGCGAGAATCAAGAGGAAAACATGACACAAATGTGCATGCGGAGTGGATAAGATGCCACCACAAATTGGTGCTCATGAAATGAATATACCTTGTGATAGTAGATTGTAGAAGGTCATCATGGAAAAAATGGAGAGCTCGAGTCTAAAGGAGCATGCTCCCATGGAGGACCACTTGGACATTTGGAAACCAATCTACAAATTTAGTATGGCATGATAGTGCTTGCTAAGACTATATATACAAGCACTTGGTAGAAGAAAAAGAGGAGATACCTATAGAATGGAAAAGAGGCGAAGCTATGCAAAAATACTGTGAGAGTTATATGGGTTGGGCTTAGAGGATCTGTAGGAGTATGATGTATCAAGGGGATGGGTATGAATATTTTTCTTTGTACTATGAGGGGCTTAAGTCTATTTTTGATGCATGACATTGGTCTACACTATTATATGGATCTGTGATAGCCTCAATGAATGTAATGTGATTACCAAACATATTTAATATGGATATATGTGGTTCCAATTTTTACTTATATCTATATGGATCGGTTTTATATATATTTCATATGAGTGGGTGTAAACCCTTATGCATTTCCTTTCCATTTTAATTTAGATCTATGTTTTGTAATGATTTTCTTATCTGAATGAATACATTGGTCTAGAATCCCATTCTAATCTCTAAGATGAATGTATGGTTTGTTTCTATTCTCTTCACTTAATTCTCTGTTGTAAATAATGCATTCTCACAAAACTCACATAAAGGAGGGGCTTGGCGCCCGCGTGTACCTTAGGTGAGCACCCAATGCTTGTTGGGTGATAGGCCAATGCACATGGGATTTCCTTGTTCTTTGAAAGGCATAAAAATGACTACACCTAGTGATGGGGTTTTGAGGCTTTTGGTGCACGATAGATGGTTTTAGTCTTGTACGGCCTACATGGGTTATATTTGAATGTTTTTATGATACACATGGGAGGTTATGAAGTTTTTATGGTCATAAAATTGAGGTAAACTAACCTATTTTTAATTTGAATCAAGTAGATCTTATAAAAGTGATGTTTTGGGTGTTATTTTGTACTAGTTGAGTGTGTATGAAAAGTGTGACCTAGGTGTAATTTATT
Organism: Taxus wallichiana var. yunnanensis; assembly: GCA_018340775.1. NCBI lineage: Eukaryota > Viridiplantae > Streptophyta > Pinopsida > Cupressales > Taxaceae > Taxus > Taxus wallichiana. The sequence goes on along the minus strand of CM031235.1, from coordinate 41,931,152 downwards.
TTCAATTTTTAAGACATGTTTTGAGAGATAAAAAAGTGTGTGACATGTTGAAGAATGATAGCAATATTTTTTTCAAGGTTTTGATGCTCTAAGAATCTGAAGAAAGTGAAAGTTTGTACGAGTTTGAAGACCTAGGGTTTGAAGGTGTGTGTAAGATGAATTTGTGATCTCTATCAGTTATGGCTGCAAAAACATAATATATATTCATCATAAGGTGTTTGAGTTTTATTTTGATCATATTTAGGGGTTGTATCCTCCTTTTGGAGTTTTGTTTCAAAAAAATAGGGTTGGTGCTCCATATAGGGTTGGTGCTATACTAAACTATGGGTAGTTGCTCCTTGTGGGGTTGGTGCCTCATTAAATTTGAAACATATCAATATAAAGATTCTATTTCAGTGGTTTTTCCTCCTTCGAGGGTTTCCCAATTATATATTGTGTTATTGTGTTGATTCTCTTGTTCATGGTTGATTACATGTATGTTATTTGATGATGTGCACACATTAATGGTTAGATAAGTGGTTTGTGATTTAAATAAGTAATATGAAATTAAATTTTGTTTGTAAGGACTAGTTCATCCCCCTCTCACCCATTTTTCTTCCAACAGTTGGTATCATAGTGAGTTTATTTTGGAGAAGTTTGATCACTTGAAAGGATATCCTTTGAAGCACAAAAATGGTGAGTCAGCAAAGTGGGTTCTCAACTAGCAAGGCACCTTTGTTTGATGGTGTGAATTATGATTTTTGGAGTTTGAGGATGAAGAATCATATTATGTCTCTAGGGTTTGATATTTGGGAAGCTGTGGAGAATGGTTATACTCCTCCTTCCACTACACCAACTACTACTATAGAAAATAAGGCTTGTAGTGACAATTCAAAGGATTTTAATGCTATCATATGTGATCTTGGAGAATCTTAAATGGGAAAGGTAATGCACTGCAAATTAACAAAATAATCATGGGAAAATATTCAAGTTTTGTATGAAGGTGACTCAAAGGTAAGAATTGCTAAGATTCAAAATTTTAGAAATAATTTTGAGTGTCTCAAGATGAATGATGACGAGTCTATTGCTACATATTTACTTAGGGTTGAAAAGGTTGTCAACTCCATGAAAGGGTTAGGAGAATATGTGAAGGAAGTAGTTGTTCAAAAGGTTTTGAGATCACTAACTCCTAAATTTGATTCCAAAGTATTTGACTACTTTGAATATGGATGAGTTACATGGTACTTTTACTGATTATGAGATGAGGGTGGTTGACTCCAAACCAGCCAAGAAAGAGATAACTTTCAAAATTGAGAAGATGACAAAGGATAAGAAGGCCAAAGTTGATGATGCTGCTCATGAGCTAGGTGATGAAGAACTATTTTCTATGGTTGCTAGAAGGATGAAAGTTGGGCCGGTAAGTACAAGGGTAAGCTTCCTTTCAAATTCTTTATTTATGGTCAAGTAGGTAACTTTTTTACTAAGTGTCCTCATATGGATGAAAATAATGGGAATTCTAATCATAAAAGTGGTCACGAGAAGAAAAATTAGAAGTATGGTAAAGAGAAGAGATAAGTCAAGAAGTTTGATTATAATAATAAGGGTAAGAAGAGTATTTATACTAAGGAAGAGGTCTATTCCTCTGAAGTAAGTAGTGAATATGATGGATCTGATTTTAAGTTTGAATATGATCACAAATATGTAGGTGATGAGGTCCTATTTATGACAAAATAAGTTATGATATCCTCTAGTGGAGGTTCTAATTTGTTGGGTGATCTCATAAAAAATATTGAAAAAGATAGAAGGAGAAGAAAATGACATAAGGATTGAGTTGGCATGTGTTCAATCAAAACTGGAGCATGCTAAAAAGAACAATAAGAAATTGACATCTCAAGTCAAGGAGTATGAGGTAAAGATTCAAGAACTTGAGGAGAAACATTGGGCTATTACTTGAAAAGCTTGATGAAACTGTGAGAAAGTTAGAGATGTAAATGAGTAACATGACTCTGTACTTACAATCTAAAGAATAAGAATAATTAATCATCCTCAATAAAAATCTATCGGATGCAGTAAGTACGATAAAGTCTTATTAGAAATTTGAATAATTTTCTAAGGATCTTGATGATCTCTTGAGCAATCACAAAGTAGCAGGTGATAGATATGGTTTAGGCCTCAAATTTAAAGTCAAGGAAAAATATTTAAATTTATTGGAATTGGTTTCAAGTAAGGAAGTAGGTGAACCAAGCACCAAGGAGGAAATAAGGTGACCAATACCAAGGACAATGAGAAGACCAAGCCTATTAAGAAACCAAACACATCAAGGTATGAAAAAACTTTCAATGGTAATTGTTATACTTGTAATGGATTTGGTCATAGGTAAAAACAGTGTAGAAATCATATTATAGATGCTCATCCATGCAGAGAAAAAATGAGTGATAAAGCTAAGAATGTGGTATGTTATAAGTGCAATGAGGTAGGTCATATTTCTTAGTTTTGTTTGTATGATTCATCTAGTCATGTTGAAAGTTACAAGAGGAAGAATTCAATGGTGTGCTTCAGTTGTAATGAGGTTGGTCATGTTGCAAGAGAATGTAACTATGGTTTCTTAAGGAAAAATTAGAGGGTTCAAGGTCCTATAGTGCAAGGAAGTAGCTTTTAGGGGTCAAGAATGCATGATAATAGTATAAGAAAGACTTTGGAACCTATAAGAGATCATGGTGTCTCATCACATGCAAGTGTTAACACAAGGTAAGGTAAGAATCAGATATTAGATCAAAAACAAACTAAAGAAGTAGTTTTTAGGTGTCTAATATGGCTTGACACCTCTTCAAGATATTATTTTAGGTGTTCATGGTATTCATATGCCTCTACTAGGCTTATTAGAGGTGTATTGGTTCAAATGAAGCTCTGGAGTGAGGGGGAGTCATTTGAGTTCATGTTTATCTCTTAAAATTAGGTCAAGGTATGTTGTATTAATCTTCTAAGCATATTTTATGGGCTTTACTTGGTTGTTCAAAGTGTGAAAAATCGTATGTCTCAGTATTGTGGTCTTTGTGTGTGTATGGTTATGTCCTCATGTCTGTATCTACTTTATCAAGGCATGTTGTTAGTTTATAGGTGACTTATTAAGGGTAGGTTTCATGATAGTGTCTCATAATAGGTTTGATGAGTCATGACAGTTAGTTATAACATATTTTCTTGGGTTGATTTGGTGACTAGTATAGCTGTCAAGATTAAAGGTTTGTGGTGTCTCAAGGACTCTATTCTGAGTCTTGAATGAAGTGCCATGAGTTTTTCATAACCTATAAGGTCATGAATAAAGTTTTTCTAAGATTTTATGATGTGTGTGAAGGTATGAAATTTACTTAGAAGGTTGTTGAAGGTGATCAAGAGTCGTAAAGGATACACTCTCCTTGGGTAGTTTGGTATGGTCATCTAGGGTGTGTTAAGTCCAAATGTTCTAGGCCATTTTTTCCTATGAAGTTATTATCATGATGTTAAGTGATCTATTGATATATGAAGAAGGTTTTAATATGGAATGAGTCATCATAGTGATGACTTGATCGGACCATCAATTTAAAGTGGTTTGTGGCAATGACGAAGAAAAATAAACGATATGAAGGGAAAATTGATATTAAAGGTGTAAATGGTGGATTTCAAATCCTAAATTTGGTACAAATCATTCCAAAAAAATTATTTTATGATTAAAATGGTTTCAGTTTGAGAGGGTATCTATATTCATGGAAATTTCTCAGATAGTCTCCTAATTTGACAATGATAATGCTAGAAGGCCTAATTATTAGAAGTAAAATTATAAGCTAGATAGTATTCTTTCGTAGTCAAGATTCAAGGCTTGTGAAAGTGTCAATATGGGAAAATGGGTATCCACAACTTATAGGGTTTCTTCGTGAAAGCGTCTACAAAAAAATTTAGCTATGATTTCATCCCAAACCAAGGCTAATAATTGTGCACTCAGTATGGAGAAGTGAAAATGAAAAAAGAGTCGCCATGATGCCTTAGTAGGTTATTCAATTTATGAATAAGTTTTCTATATCATTTATGTATACTTGAAGGAGTGTAAGGTGAAGTTGTGAGGTAGTTAACACATTAGAGCATTATGTAAAGTATCTTGTCTTGTTATAGGTCCGTATGTCACTATTTTTTGTTTTCTGAGATCTTCTAATTCATGTGCATGAGTCTAATGGATTTGAGATTATATCTTGAGTAAGAGAGGAGTAGTCTTCATATGTCATCTCATCCAAATGTGGAATTCCCAGTGAAGTAAAGTGTGTGATATCAAGGTAAAGTGAGTCTCGAGAGGTCCATTTTCGCATCTATAGGTCTATTAGGATAAGTTTGCAACCTCCTTGATTGATCTGAGTCTTCTAGAACATGAGTATGTAGTTGTGAATATGTCTATTGCATTTAAAGTTGTGTAAAAATTATCTTAGGCATGAAAAATATTGTATGATGCCCTTTTTGTGTCTTGAGATGAATGAAAAGTTATAGGCTCGTAGAATGTGCAAGAGGTAGAGCATGAAACATCTACAAGTATGAGATGTGTTGAGAAGTTATTGAACTTATCTAGTTTCTCTAGAAGGAATGTCATAGATAAGATAAGGTGTTAGGGTCCTAAGTTTCCAAGGATAGTTAGTATAAGGGTTCTATAAGCTAAGAATATGGTATGAGCCTATACAAGTATGATGGAGGCTACTGAGCTAAAATAAGTCTATTTGGTCTTTGATCTTACATATGAAGTATTATCTAGACTTCTAGACTCCTTGAAGACTGTGAAGGTCTATATAAGTTATGGAGACCTTGGTGTTGTTACAAAGAGCGGTAAGTTGTCTTGTGAGATGAATGTAATTGATATTATTTCTCCAAAACTATAAACTATAGGTATGTAACTCTCATAGGTAGGGAATAAAATATTGTCATCAAAATTATGTGGAAGGTGGTAAGGTAGATTTCTAAGAAGAGTTAAGAAAGTTGTGAGGGCTATTTGAATGAATTGGATGTAAGTTTCTCTTGTACAAGGTGTTGCGGGGTTGAGAATGTTTGAAGTAGTATGCTACAGGTGAAAGGATGTTTGCATGATAGGGGGAATTGGTTTTTACCTCTAGAGGGTGTTCTATATGAGTTCAAGGAATATGGGGTATGAAATGATTGGATATCACATGTTCAAGTTGTAGACACCTAAATTTCGATCAAAGTAATCTTATTCTAACATTGCACTGACTATCTTCATCTCCTTTCACTCTGTTTCAAATAACGAAACTTTGTTATCTAACTTTGCTTCCAACTCACTCAGGATGTCATTTTACGAAACATTTATGGGCAATAATTCTCTTAATCAGTTAGTTTCACATTGACCGAGTCTTCTATCTCATATTTAATCAATGAACCTTATCATTGGCTATCTCCTACTTCCAACACTTCCAAAATCTAATCCAAATTCCTCCAAAAACTCTCAAAAAGATTCCTAATCTTGTTTAGAGTCCCTAATTAATCCTAAAAGGTTAATTAGCTCCTAATCTAGTCAAAAAGGTACTTTGAATTCCAAAAATATCTATTTTGGCTTGTTCATTTGTCCCACATGCACTAGATTTTCACATTTTTCTAAACCAAAATATATAAATAGTGGTGTCACCTCTCCCTTTAGACCTGACACCTTGCTTACATAGAAAAACCTCTCTCAACACCTTATTGACATCTTGATCTTGATCTTATATCACATCTTGATTATCTAGCTTAAAGAGCTCATTTGCACTAGCCAAGCCATCCACCATTGAAATAACTTCATCTTGCATCTTTCCTCCATTTTAGATTAGTAAGAGTTATCTAAGCATGATATAATAAATCATCTTAGAGATATATCTTCATCTTTTGGAGCAAACAACAAATCAACTTTGATTGCTTAGAGTCTAATTAGGTTCATTTGTATTAAGCTTTCTAAAGAGTAGAGTAAACATAGTATGTTGCTTGTTTGATTCATAATGCATGATTTTGAAGTTTATTTGCTTACCTCTTATCATGATGGTTATTGAGTAATTTGGTACAAACTTTAGGCTACTTGGTGTTAGTCTACTTCTCATATTTTCCCAAGTTTTCCATTAACACACAAGCAAGTTATGATGTATGCATGTATAGCCTCATCCAAATATGAGTGCTAGGACTAAGAAAATGCTTTAAGAACTTGTCAAAGTGGCTGGGTCTTTTCTCAGGCAAGATATCATGGTAAGGAGTCAAATTTTTGTGTCTTCCACTAGTATGAGATGGTATTAGCTCAGGGGGGTGATGGAAAGTTGTTCCAAAAGGAGAATGGTGCTTTAAATCTTGTCAAAGTTGGTTCCAAAACTACTAAAGGGTCTATTCAGGGATCTATGTTCTCAAGGTGAGAAGAAGTCAAGAGATGCATGTGATTAGACAAGTTTGTGCCTTCTCAAGCTAAGAAAACTCAAGAGTAAAGGTAAGCATGATATTTTTGGTCCTCAGTTAGTATTTTATGCATGTTCATGAGATGTTTCCATCAGTTATAAGTGTAAAACAATGTTCTTAGAGGTTTCAAGAGGTCAAAATAGGGTATGAAGTCATGAAAATCATGTTCGTGAGCTCAAACAAGGAGGTTATGTGTTCTATCATCTATGAAAGAGGTAAGAGATATGTCTTTCTATGATATATCATCATTTTTGGCATGATTAGGAACTATATATGATTTTTCCAAGGGGAGTTCAGTGGTTTTATGCTTGAAAATGACTAAAAATAAGTTTTTGAGTGAAATTTCAAGCTTAAAAGCTATAGTGAGACCTTTGGTTAATGTTTCTAACCAAATGGTGATAAAATGAATTTGGGAAATTTGAATTTCATGCTAGTATAGGTATGCCTTTGTCATAAATGTAAAAAGGGGAGAAGTTCGGGTAGTTTTCCATCAATGAAAAAGGAGGAAATCGTTGGCATGTTGTGTTCTAGGTGTTGTAATTGATGTAAATCCCCATTACTGACATAGTGGATGATGGATTAGGGTCATATGATGTCATGGATATATAGGTATTTCTTTGGTTGCATAAGTTGATTCTATGAGAATTTTTTGTTCTAACAAGCCTAATCAGTGACCTGGTTATCCTAGGTGATTTTTCATGGTGGTTGGAGCTTCATGATAGATTGAGGAGAATGTTGGTTTCATGGAGATAATTTTTGGGGAGTTCTTGGGCACTCACATGAGTTTCAGGATGTAGATATAGGTGGATGACCAACTTTCATGTGCTCATTTGGACCAAGTATGGATGCTTTGGGAGGTACGAGGATGAGTTTTGGAACCATGTGAGATCATGGAAGCATTCAAGGATGTCATAAATGATTTTTCACATATGTAAAGACATTTTGGACAATTTCTATTATGAGTTATGATGTTGTTTCAGTTGACCCTAACTTAGACATTGCAAAAACCGAAGGGGTAGCTATGTTAATGAGAAAGGATGAGAATATAGAGAAATATATGTTAAATGTTGATGATTTTAGATGTTATTATAATGTTTAATGATGTTTTGGAAAAATTAAGGTTTCCATGATGAGTATTTTGCAAGTTATGTCAGTTTTGGTGAAACAAGGTCAAGAAGAAGGACATTTCTATCTTGAATTGCATCTTCGATGATAACCCTAAATTGTGTGATTTGCATGATACATTTTGAATTTTAGGGATGATTATAAGTTTATTATATAAGGATCCACAAAAATAATGATGTCATTTAATCGTCGGTTTTTATGAACGAATGTTAATAAGGTAAATAACTTTCTATTGCTTGAAACCCTATCTCAAAAGTGGTAGGAGAGAAAATGATCCTAATTTTCTAGAATTGATTGGTAATGTTTTTATGATGATTTTATCATATAAATGAATCCTAAAAGTTTCCAGGGAAGGTATGGTAGATTTTGTGATGATAAGTGGACCCCACTCAAATAGGCATGTTTATGAAGAAGTTCAGTTTAGGATAAAGTTATCCAAAGGAGTTACAAACTAAATGAGAATTATGTTGATTATGTTAGTTTTTCTTCATTTATATGGTTTGTTTAGGTCATATTATGGATTTAAATGGTCAAGTGTTCTCTATTTGTGTTGATAGATGAAAGGGAAGTTTTGGGACAAACTTAGGCAATTTATAGAGATGAACTTGGTTGAAGGCCTTCCACTTGGAATTGGAAGGAGTTACAATATTTTATGGAAAAATTATTCGAGAGGAGTTCCAATAGTATAATTTATGTCTCATGGTGAATTTATTTGATGTGGTTTCTTGATTTTTCAGGACAAGACTACATTTGCTAAAATATTGAGTTTATAGGAGCATGAGATGAATGATTTGATGCTTTCCACAACCTTTAGAGTGAAGAGGGATGAATTTTTTTCCTATTTAAGTCCTTTTAATGTCCCGAAAATATCTAAAAGGGTGCAGAATAGTTGAATTTGCTAAACCTGGTTTTGGGAATCCTATTTTAGTGAAGACAAAAGTAGTTGTGGTTTGAGCATGTGGATGTTTCATGAGGTAAGAATTTTTATACAGGTTCTTTTAATTCATAGTGGTCACATGCCATAGTTTAGATCATCTTAGGTGCTATTGAGGCCCAAAGGTGAAAACAGGATGCTTGAAGCACTGTTTGTGAAGGATATGAGCCACTAGGAATATTTAATGAAATATTTGATTACTTAAAGTAAATGTGTGAGCATTTATGATGTTTTTATGATATATGTTTCATGTATGATGAATTTTGGTGCTTTGATAATAATGGTTTTGGCATGAGTATATTTTTTTCATCCCGGTGATGGGGTTTTGAGGCTTTTAGTGCATGATGGATGATTTTAGGCATGGCTGACCTACATGGGTCATATGTGAATGTTTTTATGATTCAAATGGATTTTTATGTAGTTGATATGGTCAAAAATGAGGGAAACCAACCTCTTTTGAATTTTAATCAAGGAGATCTTATAAAAGTGATGTTTTGGGTGTTATTTTGCACTAGTTAAGTGTGTATGAAAAGTGTGACCTAGGTGTGATTGATTTACAGATTTGAAAACAATTTTTGAGATTTGAATAAGTTGTTCATAGGTTTAAGAATTATATCAATATTTTTTGCAAGGGTTTGATGCATTGAGAAGTGAAGAAAGTGCAAGTTTGTGTAAATTTGAAGACCTATGGTTTGAACAAGGGTTTGAAGGTGTGTGTGTGTGTTGAATTTTTGATCTCCATCAGTTGTGACAGAAAAAAAATCAGATATATTCATCATAAGGTGGTTTAATGGGTGCTTAATCATCTTGGGGGTTGTAGTCTCCTTGTGGAGTTAGTGCTCTAGTAAATTATGGGTTAGTATTCTTTGTGGCGCTGGTACCTCACTAAATTTGAAACATATGAATATAAATATTGATTTTAAGTGGTTTTTCTTCCCCATGAGGGTTTTTCACTTATATCTTGTCTTATTTTTTTGATTCTCTTTTTCATGGTTAATTTCATGTATGTTATTTGATGACGTGCACACATTAATGATTGGATAAGAGGTTTGTTATTTAAATAAGTAATATGAAATTAAATTTGGTTTGAAAGGACTTATTCACCCCCTCTTTGTCCATTACAATCATAATAAATCCTTATTGCAATGATTTTGATAAATATTCACTTTTCAAGTTTCTTTCCTTCCTAAGTACTTGAGAAAATCTAGTTGAAAGAAGATATACAATATTGAATAGATTGAGAGGAATCATTGACCCTAATTTGAAGCCATTGAAAAATCAACAAGAGTGAGTTAAAGAAAATCTATATTACTTCTCTAATGCTTCATATTGATTAACTAAAACTAGAACTAAGTGCAAGGAAATATCAATCCTAGTTAACCTAATTAGGAGGACTAAAACGTTGTATAGATGCACTAAAAACATAGAGTAGATGTAAATAAATATGCTAAGTAAAATGCAACCACGATGTGTAAAATAGTAGGGAGAAATGGCTTAGCTGGTTGTTGTAGATGGTTGCACAATGTCGTAGTTCCGAGAATAAAATCAGTAAGTGCGGGAAAAACACTCGGGGACCTGCGAAGGACAAATCTGGAGGATCTGGGTTCTTGGAGCACCTAGAGTGTACTAGAGTGCCCCGAGGCACCTTGGTTTGCTATTTGGGTGCTCTAAGCACTATTAAATCTCAAAACCTACAAATGGTATGGTCACAAGTTGGTTTTGAAACTTCCATATGTGTCACGCTTGATCTTCCGGATGAGCTGGAAAGTGACCCGTAATGCAAAGAGAAGTATAAAACCCTAGAAAAATAAAAGATGGATATGAATGGGTTGTAATGACCTTAGTCACCAAACTTATAGTCTCATCATTGAGTGCTAAACTATATTTTAGATCTGTATGTATTTCTAGTATGTGTGTGTGTGTGATGCCCTAGGTGATCTTGTGCCGAGTCACACTTTGTGAAGTAGAAATAATAATAATTATAGATAATGTAAATAGCATGTGTGCATGGAATATAATAGAATCCCTCCCCTATGAAGTGTGTGTGATGTAGATATCCTAGCCTTGATGCATGACACTATGTGGATGTAAGTGATGCAATGGATGCAACTCTAGATGGAGTGATAGTAGTGTGTAATACTATAACCTAGGACCCTCTTTATGGCCTCATAGCTTTATATTAATAGGGATCTCAAGATTAATTTTGTAATTAATCCTATCAAGGCTGACTGAGAAAAAGATAAAGATGACCAATAGCTAAAAATGACCCAAAAAGGAGAAAAAGGGGATTTTCATAGATCGGGGCCCCGTGAGTGAGACTGGGCATCCCAAGACAGCCGAGGCACCCCTGATTTAGGGGTAGAATGTTGGGGAAGTTATGAAATTGATAGATAAGTGATGGAAAATACATGGGAACTACAAAATAAAGTGTAAAATAAATATGGCCAAAAGGTGGGATTAATTAGTAGTTTTTAAACTTGAGAACCTTCTAAATAGTAGTATAAGATTGGGCCAAATTATTTGTAAAGTGCATAATTTTGTGTCTACAATATGAATATGATTCACCAAGTGGTACCCCTAGAAATCCTATCAAAACTCCTACTAATATTCCCCTTGCAAATCCTCTTGATTCTCCTATCATTCACGCAGCATTGAATTTTTAATTCCTATAAGAATAAGAAGGAGAAAGAAAAGAAGGATAAGGAGAATGAGAATAAGAAATACAAGAATAATGAGAAGAGGATATGAAATCACAAGCACCTATATTATGGGAATAAAATAATGGTTTTTTGGTTTTGACCCCACCACTTCATGACCTTTCAAAAGGATTAAGAAAGAACTTTCCAAAATTCATTGGAGATGGAAAGCAATGATTGAATGAGCATATCAAATCCTTCATCACATCCTATGGCATCCTTGGAGTGCAACACAAATATGTTGTAGTACGGTTGTTTTTGGAAACATTATAAGATGTCACTATGGACTAGTTCTACTAATTTCCATCACACTCAACGTATAATTGGGATGATATAAAAATTAAGTTTGAATAAATATTCAAAACCGTTAAATATGCTCATGCCCTCCCTTCTCAACTTACTTAGATAAAGAAATAACCAAAATATTCCATGAGAGACTTTGTGGAAAAATTCAATAATCTGATAAAAATATTCCCACAATTTCCCATCCTACCAGATAATATAAAAAATGTTCTTTGTGAATACCTAGTTTCCTGAAGTCAATTTCACTCTATAGAGTTCAACCAAACAATTTGGAAAGTGCTCAAGAACTTGTTATTTTAGTGGAGGGTGACCTAATCATGCCAGGGAATATATAGAATCCTTCAATGAAGGATAAAGCTCAATGTTGAAAAGACAAGAGAGCTAACTCACTATTGAAAATTATTGGGGTGATAATATCAAGTGGGATCAACCAAAGGCAATATGCCCCAATGTTGTATTAAATTTTTTCATCAAAATTTATTGTGAAGGTATTTCACATTTAAGAGTGAAGTAGCTTGAGTGATTCACCCACCCACATTGATTTGGGTGGTCCCTCTTAGGATTTGTTGTCTACAATGTATACATTTATTCGATTGACATAAAGACTGAGATCTTATTATAAGATATATTTGATGATAATTATATTAAATGATCAAGAGATTTTTTTGGAGACACTAAAAATACCAACTTGGAAGTGGAAGTGTTATGTTAAAATTGTGTGAATTATTAATACAGAAAGTGCTTTACTAGTGGATTTTTTTCTTTTGGGTTTCTCCACTTAAATCTAGTGTTATCTATCTATTGTTCTTGTTTTTATTTTCTTTTAGCTCTTTCTTATTAATCTTTGATACCATGTTGTATTTAGAAGGGAAAATTTAAGCAATAGATTACAAATACACCATTAAAATGTCAAAGGTTATATATTGTGATATGCATTCGATTAGACATAGAGATAACTTAAAATAGATACCTATATGACTGAAAAGAATGTTGCATGAGCTACACATGGACATAAAAGGGATTACTACTCTTCTATGTGATAGCCATATTTACATTTCTCTTGCAAATAATCTAGTTCAAAATCAAAGGACCAAGAATATTGAAGTTCATATACACTTCATTAGAGAGAAAGTCCTAAATGGTGATATTGATCTCAAGTTTTGTTCAATTGAAGATCAAGTTGTAGATATCTTCACAAAACCAATGTGTTCTGTAAAGTTCTACAAATTTCATGCCTTATTGGGCCTATCAGATTTTCCCTTGAGGGGGAGTGTGCATGAAAATGCCACCTCTTAACGGCTGTTGTAAACTTCTAATACTTCGTCCAATTTGTAATAAGTAAAGGTGTCACATTTTATGAAGTTACTTGTAAATCCTAGCGAAGCTTTAGTTATGGGCATGCCTTAGTTTATAAAAGGATCCATAGTTTCATGTAAGTCTTCATATGTAAAGTAATGGTCTTAAGAATTTCTATATGGGAAGATCTGTAGATTTCCCTTGTTTGCATGCTAGCTTGAATCATTATTGCTGATTCAAGGTTCTGAAAATCCTTTTGCATAAAAAGGTAAAATTGGCATGTCTAATTTTTCTTCCCACTTAACATTAAGGGATATTTTTGGGGTGATGATGTCAAGTGGGATCTACCATTACAGTATGTCCAAATATTGTATTAAAGTTTGTTCATGAAACATTATCATGAAGCTCTTTCACATTTAAGATTGAAGCAACTTGACCGATTCACCCACCCACATTGATTTGGATGATCCCTCTTGAGATTGGCTTTCTACAAAGTATATATTTTTATAGACTGATATAAATATTGAGATCTTATTATAAGATACTGTCGATGATCATTGTATTAATTGATCAAGAGATATTTATCTATAGACACTAAAAATACCAACTTGGAAGTTGAAGTGTTGGGTTAAACTTGTGTGAATTCTTAATACGAGACAAGTTATTTACCAACGGAGTTTTTTCCTTTGGTTTTCTCAATTAAATATGGTGTTATCTATCTCTTGTTTTTGTTTTTATTTTATTTCATCTCTTTCTCATTAAGCTCAGTTATTTTCTATATATTTTAAGCTATCTCTATGTCTAATCGATTGCATACTTGACAATGTCAAGAAGGAATTTTCTCATCGAGCGTCTCACTAAAACTAGAATAGGAATCAGATTATAGGAGAACCTCAAAGGATTGCCATGGCGACTCCACTAGTCAATGAATTATGTAAAGCCAATGAAGATGATGGAGAAGAAATATTTGAATGAGAAATTAAAGAGGAAGGAAAAGAATAATGTGCTAGGATTAGGTTCTATTAATTCACTCCAGGATAAAGAGATTGAATAACCTATAGATAGATACTTCTATGAATTATTCACTCAATCAGAAAATGAGAAATTAGGATATTATTATAATTACCAAGACAATAAATTGAATCCTTGAATGGAAAATCCATGAAAAATAGTAGTAAAAGGAGGATCATCAAAGTCTACTTCCACATGTCCAGCTGAGAAGAAGCATGAAACTACTTTAACCCGAATGCTTCGCCTATTTAGGTAAATATTCTTCAACTTTCCTACAAAAATAAGTTTTCATTGATCTTAGGAACATCCATGAGAAGAATTCAATAATTCCTAAAGTGCCTACCACTTCCTCGTCCTTTAATAACATCAACCATTGCAAAAAAAACAAAGTTCAGATTTCTGAGTATGAGTACTTGAGAACCCATCCTAAGAAATTTGATATGTTTGTTCAACATATCAAAGGAAGTAGGTATATTTCATGTTTCAAATATGCCACTACCAAATAATTTCCTCATTAATCTCATTCCACTCCATCTTTGAACCTGTCTCGCTTCCACACCCTCTACCTTTAGGAAGGTAGAACATTTCTACATAGCCTTATTAGTCAATGAGTACAAATTGAATAATTGCATCATTGAATCTAGTGCTTCTGAAAATGGCATGCCCACAAAAGTGGATAAAGTTATCATCCTCTATATTCATTTTATCTAGCCTCAATATTACTTCCTAACCCTAGACACACGGACCTATCACCCTACAGGTGGTGGGCAATCACCCAAGGCACACGCGGCGCCAAGCCTCTCCTTTCTTAGAGCATTATGAGAAGGTTCTGTCATTAGTGGAGGATGAATTACATAATGAGAATTATATTCAATTAAAATAAAAATAGAATGGATAGCTTGGAGATCCACACATCAAAGCATTACAAAAACTTAATAATAATGTAATAAGTACAATAAACTAGATCTGATTCATGGTAATCATATAACACGAGGATTACACCCTTTAAACATGGTATACATAATAAACCCTTATATATATTCATTAGTAGCCACATTACAATCAAAGGGGTCATCACAAACCATACATATTAAATATCAAAGACTCAACCCCTATAGATCTTTCCTAGCATGAGATTCTAGCTATGCCCTTCCATTTTAACCTCTATTATAGATCTTAGTACCATATAAAGGCTTATGATATCCCTCAAAATCCTTAGAACTAAGTGTTATAAATCCTAGCAATATTGTAACTCTCTATTACTCAACATCTTACTCTCGATGCATTCTCTCTACCTTTAATACTTGATTCATGTCTTCAAATGATATCCGCCCCCCTTTCTCTAGTCCGAGCATCCCTCTTTATAGGATCAACACTGACTACGATGCCTTCTCTCCTAAAAAAATCACGTGTCAAGTGTCGATGTGGTCCTCTAATGGTGAATGCTTATCCCTTGCAAACCCTCCACTCTCTTTAATGATGTCTTCTGGGAATATTCCTATGTGGAATATCCTTTTCTTGACCTCCAAGGTTCCAGGATGGTACCTTATCCACTCAACATTCCTAGTCAAGTCACGTTTTTCCTCAAGTGCCTCTAGAATAACAAATATGGGAAATTCCTTTGATCCTATATTCTACCTTCCACGTGCACCCTGGTTTCTCCTAAAACCTTCTTAAACCTATTTTTCATGCACACTTCTCTATGTGCACCCTTCTTCTCATTTATCCTACGTGCACACCCTTTAGTACTTAGCCAATATTTTGAGGCCCAACATCACCCCACAATAAACATGTTATCCATCCTTAGAAACATCCTACCCCTTCAAAGAAAAAAAAATAGAGGGACAAAGATAATTGAAGAGTCGAGGAATGAAATAATCTGCTACTAGAGTAGGAGGAGTGGGAATTCCTTCCTCATTATTACCTCAATCTTCTCCCAGGAATCCACTTCACCCTACACTTGCTGAAGTAGGTCACCCACTAGAGTTCTCACCTCCTCAAAACTTAATTTTTCACCCTTAGCATTCAGTGTATCAAAATTCCTTCTAATTTCTTGCTAAGGTCATCCAACACGTCCATCATGTGAGTGATTTGTGGGTACAACTTCTTAAGCCAATTATTAATCAAACCCCACAAGGATTTGATTGCTTCTATCTTATTTTCAACCTCGGCTAGGATTTGATCCCCGCTCAAACCTGTTTCCATTGTTCTTTTCTTAAAACTCCTTTAAATCCACCTCATGTGTAGCAAATAGAATGCTTGCTACCCTGTCTCTATCAGTGAAATTTTCATACACAACCTCATTGATTTACGTGATGGTATTTACAATGATAAGGATATCGGAATATCAAGAAACTATTTCTACAATCTTTAGTTTCTCTTCCTCCTTCTGGCATGCTAATGCCTCTTCTAATTATTCCAAAGTGAGTGACCGCATTTCCATGGTGAGGATGTGGGTCAATTCTTCTAAGAATTACATGGTTGACTCATATTTTTACTCAAGTGGGGCTAGGTCTAGGTGCTTCAAGATTATAGAGTCTGTAATCATCTCTATTTTCTTAGAAATCTCATGCACCTTTTCCTTCTCCTCCCTTAATTTTTACCTTAACTGTGCACTAATCAGCTACTCCTACTTTAAATCCTTTTCCTTCTCAATGATTTCTTCATCCTTCTTTTTAAGTTCCTCATCTAGTACCCTTACTCTATCATTCATCCTGAAAAAATTCTTGCCTCAACCTCTACCAACACCTTGTTGAGCATTCACTAGAGGGTTCACTCCCTTAGTTTTTGGTATCTTCATCAATGCCTCTCGGTTGACTTCGAACTCAGGATCATCAACATGGGACTCAAAATCCCAAGATAACATCTTTCTTGTATGTGGGTAGGCACCCTCTTCTTTGAATGAAGACCATGTAAGGAGTTGGTTGGAAGGCATAATACTTTGGAAATGTGCGTGTAGTACCTTATTCAGATCATTGATATAACTCATTCCTTTCTCTTGCATTGCTACCACACTCTTCCTTCCCATGCACGCTACCTTAGGGAAGCTTACCACTAGGCTGGGATCTCTACCCATGCTCCCATATTCCTTCTCTATACTCTCCTCCTCCATATCCTTGAGTACTTCATCAGCGTTGCGCTCCACCTCTTATTCCACCAAGTCCTTTATTACACATGCTACCTCCCTATCTTTGGAATCTTCTATTTGTTCCTTGGTCAGGCTTGGGGTCCTTTGATCCTTGGTGTTTACTTCCTCACTTCCCCCTTGCCATGAACGTCTACTTCATCCTCATACTTATCTTTATTTCCTTCCTCCTCCGAGTCATGTACATCGTACATGAGATGGTCCTAAGCCTCTTAACACTCATCATCATCCTTGCACCCTTGTATGCCACCATGTTCTCCATTCCTTCCAATTCCTCCTTTTCTCATTAATTTCTACTTCTTCGTAGAATCGGTGATTTTATTATAGGAGATTCTTATTCCTCTGTAGGTGACTCCATCCTTTCTAGTGAATCTTCTTTTATAGGGGGATCTTCTTACTATGGTGCTTCTTCTTAAGGTGTCTTCTTTTTTTTTTTTTCTTCTATAGGGGACTTCTTTCTCCATGCATAGGTACTTGGCTTTGCACTTGACTCCTACGTGCCTCTAGATTGTGCTATCTACACACTTAGTACCTTTTACGCAAGAGCCACCTCTCTCTCCCTTTTCCTTGGTGTGACCTTCTTCTTTGCGGTAGGGTATTCTAGAATTGAGACATCATTTTCCACATAGGATCCCTTCTCATACTTTGGCCTTATGCATATATATACCCTTATTCTTTTCTTCTAGGAACATGCACAGATTACTATCTTCAACATATGCACATTGTAGGAGACATACTTCTCAACATAAGTACACTTCTTTGGGTATATCAAAGTTATACACAATTTGTAGTAGTCCTCGTCTACTATGCTGAGGTAAAATCTTAACTTATTTACCTCCTTGAATCTATTGACATCGGCCTAGAAGTATTGTTCTGTGAAGGAGAATGACAACTTACACCAGGGACCCTTGGCATCATCTGCTGATGAGGCTAAAATATGCCTCATCAACGTGAAATGAATACTCTCATTTTAATTCACTTTTAATCAAGTTTGTCTGCATTTCATAACTTTTGTTTGATCTAAATATAAGTTAGGATGTAATTTTCCATCTTTTGTTTAATTTAGTGTTTTACCTTTTTCTTAGATTGTTTCTTTAAAGTGTTGACGAAATAGATAGGGTAACGGGCGTAGGAGGAATACTGCTCAAATTTTAGTTGATGGGTTGTTGTGTGTGTATGACTTCCAAATCCACAAACTGATCATGAGAGCTTTCTTTTGGCTAGGAGGAACTACTTGTAATGAAAACAAGATCACCGAAGGAATCAAACAATATGGGAAGTGAACTGCCTAATGTATGTTAGATCCGGGAAGTATGGTACTTCCTAGATGGCTGTCAGTCCACTGTTTTAAACAAATTAATGTTGTAAACAAAGTAAATCCTATTGTTATTTTAAAATGATTTAGGTATCTCACTTAAAACACAATAAGAAAATAGATCTAATCTAATAGGCTAAGCTAGAATAGAATCCAAAGGTCAAATGATTGGTTCTAGGTCTCTGCAGGTTTGATAAAGGTCTCGGTAGGTCACAGGTGAATGAGGGTGAGGTAAAATTAGGTGGGTAGGTCTTTATTTAAGGTTGTGTGGGAAAACATAGAGACCGATGTCGGTTAGGGGTGATCGACGATGGTTAGGTATAACCGGTGCCGGTTACTATGAGATCTGGAAATGTCACATAACAAGGTTTTGGTCTCCTTTATGATTGCACAAAGGATTTTGGTTGGTTAGGATGAGGTATTAGGTGACTGGAGTAGGATTTTATGTGGTTTTAATGGGTCTATGGAGGTGAAAATTTTGGAGAAGGTCAATAGGGAGAAAAATAAACAATGGGTGATAAAGTAATGATGAAATGACATTACCAGAAAGTATGATGTTGTACTTGGATTTCATTCTTGAAGGCTTGTGTGTGAAGGATAGAGGTTCGATGATGGTTTGGAAGGTTTCAAGTGATCACCAACTAAAGAAAATCTTCTGCATGAGTTTCATGCACACTCCTATTTTCTTGGATAGATCGGATCGTGGTGGGATGGCTGTGTAGGAGAAGATACTCAATCTCCTTCCTTAGATGTGAGTTTTTGCTGGAATTTACTCTCTGAAGATGTGTTATCTCTCTGAGATTTGTTCTTTCTCAACAAATTTCTACCAAATTTTCCAACTTTCAAGTTCCAACCTTGATAAAAGGGTTGTTTGGGGTTAAAAGGGGTAACCAACGGCGGTTTTGGTTTAATCGGCGATGGTTAGGTGTAACTCGATGTTGGTGAAGGCGGGATTTCCTAGGTTTACTAAACTTAGGGAGATCCTCCTGATTTTCTTGGGTCTCATGTTGTTATACCATGGATTAGACTGGGATCCTCTTGTGAGCATGTGGGAATGTGGTTAGAGGGAATGTAGGCATTGATTTTTAGGGTTTGGATAAGTCTTAGTTAGTTATGGTAACTTGCTAAGAATAGGTATTAGGTTGAGTTAGACTAGTGAGGTGTCTAAGTGAATCAGTATGTGTAGATATTATTTAAATAAGATATTTAACTAATAAATATAGTGAGGATAATACATTAATTTGATTAAATTAAATAAATTAATATTAGTGGGGTGAAGGGGGTCATCGCTAGGTAAATGTAATAAAGGGTGTTTATATGTCAAGGGACGAAAGGGGAGTGTGAGATAATTTTAGTGTCTACATTTAGTTCAAATGTCTAAAAACTCTATAATTCCCAACAGAGTTGTGTGGAAATTTAGTTTTCGGAATAAACAGGTCATATTTGGTCAGGATAAGCCATTGTGAAGTAACCAACACCTTTTTGAGAAAGTCACTAAAATGCGGCTTAGATTTGGAACTATATTGCTTAGCTCAGGAACTCTATTTCTTACCTATGGAATTCTATCGCTTAGCTATGTAACTTTATCACTTAGCTCCGAACTCCACCACTTAGCTCGGAACTTTAGCAATTAGTTTTGGAAGGTTTCCTTTAGTTTCAAACTTCTCCAAAGTTTCTAATGAATGGGAATCTCATTATTTTATAAAAATTAAATTATGGAGCAAAGAATGGGCCTTCTAATAAGAAATAAACCAAATATTTTCCATTTCTTCATACTCCAAATATACATATGTAATACCAACAACTGTATATCTAACTAGTTTTCTAAATTTCATATCTACTTTGGGCACTATTCAGTTTCACTAGAATTTGTAGGTGGAAATATAGCTGTTGAACACTCATGATTGTAAATGCATCTTCGAATGGAAAATATATATAGAGACCGAAGATAGATGTAAAAAAAGGATGTTTTGTAAGATCGAACAATTCAATAATAATAATAGCCATTTTATTTTGAGAGCAACATATTGTGTTAACTCCTAATTCAGGGTGAAGAAAGGGCCCACTCCTCCAAGAAGAAAGATCTTATCTTTCATTAGTATTTATATTTTCAAGTAATTTTTATAAATATGTTATTTGGAAATTCTGAAAGTACTTTTGATTCATCAATTAAAATCTATTACGTGGAGTTATTTATTGTCCCTGCAGGTGTTATAGTTACATTATTATTTCCTTACAAGCATTTTAAACAACATTTTCAAAGTGTGTTTATTTCCAAGCGTGTTCAATTCTGTAAAGTGTGTTTATTTCCAACAGTGTGTTCAATTCTGCAAGATTTGTTCATTTCAGAAATGTGTGTTTATTTTAGCAAGTTTCTTATAGTTTATCTTTAATAAGGCTTTGGATAAGAAATCTTAATACACCTTGAAACCCCAGAGAAACATAAAAATAATTCGTATCTACAATATATTACTAGTTCACCTAAGACTTCACTTGTTGCATATAGCTTCAGACACCCCTGGTTTTAATATGACATCAACCATGAGTTTATTAAATGAAGGAAATAATGACACCCATCATCTGCTAGAGTAAACCAACTAATACATAAGTGTTGGTATATGGTGAATTAATCTTTGCCTTGCGAGAAAAATAAATAATCGCTCAAGTATCCTCCACTCTGTGCTAAATGCATCATGCATTTACTTATATCATTTTTCTAGGAATTCCTTATGGGTGGTTGTCATTTTTTGCAATCGTGTTTCTTAAATATTTTTGTAGGGGAGGGGTTCTCATCTTGGTACTCCCATACAAATTATATGGCCCATCGGCACTTAAATTTTTGAAAAGTCGATGGTAAGGAGGATGCTACCAACATGATATTTTCTCTCTTGTGTGTGGTACTGATGATCTCATCTGTTATGAAATATGAGAGGTTATAGATGGTCCCCTCTGAGATCTTTTGGAAAACATTCAACCAACCTCGTGTCCACCTCTCTTGTCCATTCATCTTGGATACTAAGCGTGCTTCCATCCTCATCACGGGGTTAGAAATTATAGAGATGTCGAAGTATCATGACCCCTTATTGTAGTCATAGGCCTCCACAATATTTTTGATGGCCTCCTTGTCATCCAATTCATCATCAAATGAATCTCCCTCGTAGGTAATACCAGTAAATTTGGAGATTAACTAGGGAGTTATTCACATTCTTCATCCTATAAAGTAGAAATGGTCTTCATGTATGCACGACATCATCCATTGGTACAACCACTAGGGTTTACCGAAATAGGGAAACTCATAGCATTGCAGAACCCGCATTTCTCCATCTTCACCTTTACTTCATCTTCATAGATTGGCATTCCATATGGTGTCCCTTTTTCTATACGGATAACCATTTCCAATGCCATTTATTTCTCTGTGGTGCTTATTCGATGGTCGTATATTCTCGTAGCCATCTTTCTTACATGAGACACCCCTTATTTTCCAAGCAATAAACCATCTGGGTATTGCATCTCCATGTACCATTCCTCATTGAAGCTAGTGGGAACATGTTTCCCTTTACCCTTTCCCTTGTTTGGTGAAACGGTGATTACTTTCCTTTGTGCCATTTATCTTATCGGGTTATTAAAATATATTTCTTCCTTTTGATCTTGGCTCTTCTCAACTCTGTGGCTCTATTCTTAAGTGAATATACCTTCAATCCTATGCCCTAGCTATGGAACCCTAACCTAAAAAAACTCTTCCTTCCACAAGACGACATCTTCACTTGTGGGTGTCTCAAACTCATGTAACCCTCTTCCCCATTCCCGTACCGTTTTTTCCACCCCGCTCGCTACTCAACCTAATTATGCACTCAAATCTTCACAACCTTATTTTTGCAAATTTTTTCTCAAGGATGCCCTAGTTTGCAAGAGATATTCAATATAAAAATGCAAGGTAATAATAGTGTACGTCAACCTTCTAGTTATAGTTTTTACTTCCTTTCTATAATAAATGTAATGTAACCTATCATCGTACCTTTGCAATAAAGGATGATTTTTCCCATAAATCTAGCCTTTAGAGATTTTACCCCATGCCCAATCCCACACAAAAATCCTATAACCTAATGGCGCAAAAAAAATCCTTACGACCTAAGATTCTTACGTGCGCACTTGCAGTGATCGAAGGCACTTCTTGTGTCCTTACCATGATTTTTAACATTACCTACCTCATGTTGTTCTCGCACTTCTCATCCTTTGTATGTGGTCTTTGTAAATCTCTCCTAACACCAAACTCCTTTTTTTCTCCTTTTCTATGCATGTTCTTCCAAACTACGCGCTTTTAATCCTTCAACTTGGGACATCAAACATAGCTTCCATTTCTTGTCGCATTACTCAACCCCACATTAAAATAGATGTATGGTCCTATGTACATAGAATTTTTTTTAAAATAATAAGTGGCTATTGGCATACAATGCGCAAAAAACAACAAAAATAAAGGGAACAAGCAATGAGAAGGGGAAACAAAAAGAAAGGAAATGCATTAAAGGAAATCCTAGGCTAAATGGCAATACTACCTTATTTATGGTTATACAAAATCCTTATTTATAGTAGGGCTTCATCCTACTCCCATTGAAATGGCGTAGTAACCATGTCACATCCAAAGTGCTTATAACTAGTATGTGCCTCAATCAAGGATGTATGAGATGATATATGGTCTTAACCAATGGACTTTCAGTTCCCCATGATGGTGCATAAATTTGGAATCATAAAGCAAGACTATCTACCCAACTTCGAATTGTTTGTTTTTAATATGGAAATCATGCCATGCTTTTTTCATGCCTTTTCATTCTTGTGACTCCACCTAGCTAGTGAACACCTTTCGTCTAACTACATTAACTTCTCTATGTGATCACGTAGTTCTTTCTCATCAGCCTAACCCTCTTGTGCACAAAATATGTAGGTATATTAACATGAATTCTACTTGTAATACAACCTCCATACCAAACACTAATTGGAATGGTGTGGCCTTGTTCAACCTCTTATAGGTAGTCCTATACACCCATAGTGTAGTTGAGACTTTGTCATCCCAATCCTATCTTCCCACATCACAAATCTTTATCAGCGTGTGACTCAGAATTTTGTTAAATGCCTCAGCAGTTCCATTAGCTTGTGGGTGATATGGGGTAGTCTTGTGGTGGGATACCATGAATTCTACCAACAAAATTATAAATGTCTTATTCAATAAATATGTACCCCTATCACTTGTTAAATTCAATGGAAATCCATAAATGCTGATTATATTTTCCCACAAAAACCTAGTTGTTGTGTCCACTGTGTAATCCTTTGTAGGAACTTCGTCCACCATCTTGTTAAAGAGTCAAGTGCAAGTTATGATATATCACAGACTAGTCCTTCATGTGAATGGTGAAATTGGTCCTACAAAATCAATGGCCCACTTCTCAAACGGTTCTACACTAGCTATCATCCTCAAGGGCATCTCATCCCTTCTTCTTGGTTTACCAAGCCACTGGAAATGGTCACAGGCCTTGCAAAAATTAATACAATCTTGGTATATAATTTCCCACAAAATCCCTACCAATAGAATATTTTGTGCATTGACATTCCCTGCATAGTTTCCTCCTACAATCCCATCATATGCTTCTACCATGATTGTAACACACTCATGTTCTAAAACACACCGGTGTAAAACCTCATTGTGACCTAGCTTGTATAAGTCTCCATTGATTAACATGTAAAGTGTGGTGTGTATGGCTAACTATTTTCTTTCTAGAGTCTTCATTCCCTCTGGTGCCACACCCATTTTGAGAAACATAGTAATATCTCCAAAATCATAGGGCACCCAGAGAAACCTAAATAGTTACGTGTCTAGTATTATATCCTCAATTCTCTACACATCATCCCTTGAGTCAATCCTTGAAAAATGGTCAAGCCTTAAGTTACTCTTTCCTGGTTTTACAATGATTGTGGTGGGTTTCAAATTTTCACTTGGGATGAAACCACAATCAGGGGACAAACAAGTCCCTCCTCTTTGATGGGAGAGGTTCCCTTATTGAAAGCCAGAAACAAGATTATTTACAAATCTACAACTTTCATCAAATGTGGTCTTCTGACATATGAAAATGTGTTTTCTCCAAGGAAAAACACCAGCACAAGAGAATGGAAGAATGAAGGGGAAAAAGAAGGCAGAAGAAGGCAATACTTTCAGGGAAAAGAGATTGCAGAGAGAAACCCTAATTGCATTGGATAAATGAATTACAAAGAAGAATCATTCATGTTTTTACCAGGTGCAATCACACATAAACAAAGTTCTCGAATTGCATTTTCAAGAAAAAAAGTTTCTTAGCTTCTATTTGATCAAATGATTCAAAAAATCAGAGTAGAGGGAGAGAGGGAAGCAGAGGAAAAATAAAAAGAAGATCTTTTATTGATTTTTCGGTTCAAAATTATAGTCTCAACATATCAGAAAATCCCCCACACAATGGCTTCCAAAATCCCATCAAATAGCTCACCAAAAGTGGTTACAACTTCCTCCAAGTAGGAAAAATAGTTTACAAATGAATTCCATCCTTCGTGCTCTTTCAAAATCATCCATTCGTGAAGAAAAACCATGGCGGAAAACCAATTTACGCGAATACACAGACATTTCATTTTATTTTCCAATTTTGATATGAACCATTAATTTGGTGTTAAAATGTTAAAATCAAGCCATCCACTTGGAAGGAGAATATTGGAGCAGGCGTGGGGAAGCCCCTTTCATTTTCATGATTTTTTTGTGTTTTGGCACTTTGGAACAAATTTCCCCGTAGCCCCGCTCTACTTTTTTGACTTGGACACGTGGCAAGTTGTGATTGGAAATGGGGTCACGGTGCAATTCTGAACATTTTGACCTATTTTGCAAAAAAACACAAAATCTCATTTACCTTTGCTAGCTTGCAGCTTCGATTTAGCGTGGACACGTGGCATGAGCTGATTGGAAATGGGTGCATGGCTCTCATTGCATCATTTTCACCTTTTTGGAAAAAAAGGCACAAAAACTTGTTTTATCCCATCGGCCCACTGCTCCGATTTGGCTCTTTGGAGATGTGGCACCCTTATATTTGTTGAAGGTTATGAGGAAAACGGATTACCTTAACACTTTTTAACCTTTTGGCAAAAGGCTCAAAACCTTGAATTTCTCCATTACCTCATAGGCCCGATCCTCCCTTTGGACATGTGGTGGCCTTTGAATGGTTGCGGTCCTTAGGGACTTTTTGTTTCAATTCTCCCCATGGGCTCATGGGCCAAATCTCACCAACTTATATTTTTACAAAAAAAGATCAAAGTGCACAAATACCTCCACATCTCCACTAGTTCGCCAAAGGGAAAAATTTTCAACTTAGGTCCACTGAGCCATAACTTAAGAAGTACAAGGAGTTAGGAGGACTTCTTTACCTTTTTGGAAAGGGGAAGAAATTTCCCATCCGATGCAATGATTTTCATGAGTCTAAAAGTCCTCTGAGAGTTCCAAATTAAAAATACATCTTTTCAAGTATATTTTAAGGGCACCAACTCAAAATTTAATAATTTTAGACTTAGAAATTAAAGGAAATTTGAGGGTGACAACAAATTGGCTCTTTCTAGGGATGACTTGGCTTGAAACAAAGGCACAAGGCAAGATCAAGAACAATAGACCAACTCGGGAAATGAATACTAGTGCCTTATCCATTGGTTGAAGGAATCAAAGGCAAAAACTAATAAAAGACAACACACACAAGGTAGGAAAGGAAACAAACCAAAAGGATGGCCCAAAACAAACACCCCACGCAACAAGGAAGAAAAAGGAAACAAACAAGCCAAAAAAAAAAGAAAATACACAATGTACAAAGGGACTCCTAATCACCTAGGACTTGAAAAAAATTTAAGTAGTACCCACTATAAGGGAGTGGGAGGAAAGATCCATCCATGTAACTCAAATAAAAAGAGTTATCACCAGCAAAATGTCTAATTTTGAAGGGGCCAAGCCAAAGTGAGTCAAACTTACCATGGCTTCCTCGAGGCTCATGTCTCTTATCCCATAGCAAAACTATGTCCCTCACCTGAAAACTATAGATTTGGATTTATTTTCAAACAAATCCTTCACTTTCAACTGATGGGTTGTTATTCTATCAACCACCTGCAATCTATCTTCATTCAACTTTTGGAGATACATGATTCTCTTCTTTAAAGCACTACTTTGAAACTTGAATCTTCAATAGTTCTCATCAAATGTAGAGCTAGAAATTCCACAATCACCGGTAGTTGAGCTATCACACAATACACTACTTGGAAAGGAGACATTCCAATGGCTCTCTTAGATGTAATCCTATCAGCCCAAAGTGCATCATATAATTTTTATGCCAATTTCTTTGAGAATCATTCACAAGTTTCCTGATAATGGTCACCAAATTCTTGTTTCTTGATTCAACTTGTCCATTCCCTTGAGGATAATAATCAACAGGGTGAGCAATAGATATTCCATATGCATAACAAAAATCCATTATCTCAAAGAAAGGAGAAGTTAGAAGCATTATCGGTCACCACTTTGTTTGGAATTCCAAATCTTATCAATATGTTTTCCTTATGAAGTAGTACTCTTGACTGGGATGGCTTCCACCCACTTGGTAAAATAATCCGTGGCGGTCAAAACATGAGTATGTCTAGCACTTGAAGATGGATTAGAGTTCTAATGAAATCCAAACCGCATTGTTGAAAGGGCTCCTTGATCACCACCGGCTTGAGAGGCAAAGTAGCCAATCTTGTTCTTCCAAAATGTTTGGCATGCTTCACATTTACTCACCCACTTTGATGCATCTTGGAATAGAGTGGGATAATAATAGCCAAAGACGAAGTATTTTGTGATTTTTATAGCAAAGGAGAAATTCCCCCAAAGCTTGATCATGAAAAGCAGAAAATAATTTCTTTTGCTGCTCTTTATCTACACATTTTAAAAACCTTCCATCTACACCTCATTTGAAAAGAGCATTTTCCCAAAGAGCATACTTGTGTAGATCTAAGTTTGATGGCTCTTTTTTTCTTTTTCATTCAAGTGAGATGGGTATTCACCATAGGTCGAAATGAGAAATATTAACATACCATACATCTATCGAATCGAGAAACAAAACCACGGGTAGATCCACTTCATCCTTGGACAATGTTTCATTAGCATCTTTAGTAATGAGCTCACACATGCCCTTACCACAAACCATCTTGGTTTTCTTGATAACCAAATCATATTCTTGCACTTTTTCTACACAATTACCTCTCTTAGTTCCAAATTCTTATTGTGTGAGAATTGATTTGACACTTGTATCAAGCACAAACACAACAGCAGTGAGAATTTAGAATATAAAATCTGAATTTTTTAACAGATTTTACAACAGCAAAAGCATATTTCTCCATCATGGTGTATTTCAGTTCATGGGATTTCAAAATGTAGCTCATGAATGCTATGGTAAATTCATGATCTTCAGCATTATTTTGAGTTAAAACAATGGCCAAAGTGTTTTCAGTGGCATAGCAATATATAATAAAATCTCTGTTGAAGTCTAGGCATGCCAAAGTGGGAGTATTTGCAATGATTTTTTGATATCTTCAAAAGCAAGCTTCCCTTTAAAGGACCAACTAAAATTCTGCTTCCCTTTCATCATGTGAGAAATTCTCATAGTAAGTTTGGTAAAATCGGGTATGAATATCCTCAAGAAATTAATCTTACCAAAGAAGGAATGAACACCTTTCTTACTCGTGGGAAGAGGAATCTGCTATATGGCCTGAATTATTTTCGGATCAATTTTGATTCCATATTTTGAGACAATGTGTCCTAACAACTTACCTTCAGTTACAAAAAACATAGACTTCTTAGGATTCAAAGAAAATCCATGCTCTCTACATTTTTGTAGGAATTTTTCAAGGTGTTGAACATGATCTACTCTTATTTTTGAAAAGACAGTCAAATCATCCAGGTATACCATGATGCATTTCCCTTTCAAACTACCAAAATCCAAATCCATAGCCCTCTAAAAAGTAGCACCAGCATTAATGAGTCCAAAAGGCATTCTCTTGTAGGGAAAAGTGCCCTAAGGAGTGGTAAAGGTGGTCTTAAGTTGATTTGCAGTGTTCACCTCTACTTGGTTGTATCTTGAGAATCCATCCATTATGGATAGCATCTTTGAGCCTGTGATACCTTGTAACACCTGGTCCATCATGGGAAGAGGATAATTA
Source organism: Taxus wallichiana var. yunnanensis (assembly GCA_018340775.1). Classification (NCBI taxonomy): domain Eukaryota; kingdom Viridiplantae; phylum Streptophyta; class Pinopsida; order Cupressales; family Taxaceae; genus Taxus; species Taxus wallichiana. The sequence continues at coordinate 41,902,674 of CM031235.1, read as the reverse complement.
TCCTTCAAGGAAGCTTGATTCAAATTTATAAAGTCAACACAGATTCTAATCTCCCCATTTTTATTTCTAACGACAGAACTATATTAGCAATCCAAGTGGAATGATGAATGGGAAAGATGATCAAGGCCTTTAAAAGATTTTGTATTTCTTGAAAGATAGTGTTAGAAATATTTTGATTATACTACCTTTGCTTCTATTTGAAAGGCTTAATGTCGGGCTTAAGAGGTATGGAATGTTGCATTTCTTTTGGTTTGAAATCTTTGAGATCTTCATAGGAATAAGCAAGCACATCAACATACCTTTTCAAAAGATTTACCACCTTCTCTCTTTCTTCTTGAGTGTAGCATTTCCTGATGTTCACCATTTTAGGTTCATCTATACTTCCTATATTTATTTTTTCAGTTTCAGAAATTGCTGATTTCCTTGGGAAACTTTAGATTTGACATACCTATCATGTTTATCAAAAAGATCCTCTAAACTCACCAAACCTTTGGTAATTTTTTTCCTTTCAGTTTGATACATCCATCATGATCCATTTATTCTTTGACACTTTCTTCATTTGAAGACACACATTCTATGGGCAAGTTATCACTTCCTTCAAAATACAATTGATCAAAGTTATCTCTCAACTCCAAGAAAGAGAGTAGATGTTGGTCATCATTGAAGACCTGCCAATGGTTGGCATTGTTAGGAATGCTAGGCATATGAATGATTTCTATGGAGAACTTATTTTGAGAGAAGTTAGGATGAGGAATTAATCAAGATCCTGAGAATGCCAGGGAATCAACCCTAGTATTTTATCCTCTTGGTACTATTGTAATGGAGAAAGAATTGAGAAATTCAATAGAATCCCAGACTAGATTCCTATAGTGCTTCAATCTTCTATTTTGTACTTGATAAAGGTCTCGAACCTGCTTTATAATTAGCTCAACATCTCCATGAGAAAAAATATTCTTCACTCCCATATCCTTTACCATATTCAACCCAAGAATGAGGGCCTCATATTCAGTAGTATTATTGGTATTTTCAAACTGAAACTTGAAGGTGAAAGGATGAATCTTACGGTCCTCGGAGAGATCAACAATATACCAGCTCTCCAGAGTCTAATGGATGAGGAACAACCGCCATCAAACTCCAATGTCTAGACATCATTAGGATCAAACAATACTCCTTTTGATGGACTTTATTCATCTGGTGACATAATCATATAGTTTGCATGCCCAATGTCTTCATAAAAAATCTTTTCTTTTGGATCATCTATTTTTGCACACTATACTCACTTGCATCTCGGGCATCAACTTCTTCATCTTTCCATTAATCGGAATAATGGCATATGACCAATCTAGTTTTATTTCCCCTCCAACATCCTTTCAAAAGTTCCTACTCAATAGCATGTTGTAGGAAGGAGGAATGTCGCAACTAAGATGGTTGCCAAAACCTTTTCTCGGGCCAAGCGTAAAGCTACTTATACATCCTTGATTCTCCCAACTAAAGGCACTTCCCTACTCTCCATATAATAACAAGAACCATATGTGTAGGTAATAGTGAGGCCCAAGGCATGAGCTACTTTAGTAGGAATTACATTGTCGAGATGCTCCGAATCATTAACACAATTACTAAGCTTGTGGCCTACTATGAGGAGAGGCACATAAAAAGGTCTAATTTTATCATTAAGTGATGTGATAGCAGCTACAAGATTTTGTTGGGAATGGGAAGAAGGAGTTGGAAAAATACATTTGGAAACTTGGGATGGGATTTTAGATTTGGAGTTGACAAAATCAACCATTTTGGAAAAGGCATTGGGATGGGTTTGATAAAACTCACCTCGAAATATGAACCTTAGTTCTCTTTATGTGATCAATAATATCAAAGGATCCATATGTGGATGGGGTATCATTACAAGGAATAGAAGAGACATTAGACCTATCATCTTTATCATTTGACACAATGAAAAGCTTTAGAAGAAGAATTTGAGGGAGAAAAAATAGCAGAGCTTACCTTTTGTGTGGAGGTGGAGGGAATAGGAGAACCTCTCTTTGCAAGCACCTTTGGAATGGTATTGGAAGAATCATTTGATTTATTTGCAGGCTACACAACTTTCTCCTTTTTCTCGGTCTGTTCTCAAGTCATGAGAACATATGACTCATTGTTCATGTCAGCCACTATATCATTATAATCATCCTCATCTTCAACACCTTTAGTGGTGAGTAAGTTGACTCTAGAACCGCCAGGCTGCTCAAACTCTTCATCAGCATCTTCTTCTTTATCATCATATAATTCATTCTCTTCTTCATCATCAGGTTCAAGGACTTCATATGTTGCATTGACATGCACTTTGAGAGGTGGACCTTTAATTACCAACATGGTTTGAGAAGAAGGTAGTCTGTTCCTAGGCTGAAAATTCTTCCTTGGAACATCCTGGTATGGAGCATGTTGAGCCAATTTTTTTTTGATTGCAATGAGGTCATTGACCAGCTTTTGTACCAACCGATATAAAATTACCTCCAGGAGAAGTGGGAAGATGATGTCTTAGATTTATGGGATTCTCTTTTTAGTTTTCCCAACATGATCAAGTCATCTTCCATGTTGACTGCCAGCCTCTGGTCATCATCCAAAGTTTCTAGATTGGCTCTCCTCAAAGCATAGCTTACTTCAGGTCTAGTATTTTGTATCATTCAAAAATAAAAAAAAAATTATCTGATCAATGGGTCTAGTATTTTATGGAATTTTATTGATCAGTTTATTGAATTTAGCTACAAATTTCCTCATGGGCTCTTGTGGTTCTTTCTTGATTTGAGAAATATGAGAAAGCAAGGCATGCACATCTTTAGTAGGCTTGAAATGGTTCTCAGACTCAGTTCTCATGGTTGTCCAATTTTTGATAGCTCCAACAGGGATATGGTAAAACCAATCTACTACATTGTCTTGCAAGGTTTCCACAAATATCCTAACAAAGACATCTTCATGTTCCACACCGAGGACTCCACATGTAACAATGAAGGCTGCAATGTGTTCATCGGGGTGCACTTTCCCATCACCCTTGAATTTGGGAAAATTCTTTCTGTTACCCCTAGGTAACTCATGCAAAGGTTGTGGCAGATCCAAGGACCAACTCGGTGGCCCCATGGTAATCGAATTGGCATCATTGGAAAAATTGCTCAAGAGGAACTAAAACACCAACAAGAATCAAAGAACATAGATTAGGGCTAAGTTTCTCTTGAGGTATTCCACTCCCAAGGGTTCTATCTTCAACAAGGGGTGTGCTTGTAGAACAAGATCTTCTATTTCTCCCTGTTGAAGGAAGAGGAAAACCTTGCTGATCTAGAAGTTGAAATTGAGAATCTTCAACTCCAAGAGATCTTCTACCACATGTGTATCTCGAGTCACTAGATCAATGGAATGATCAATTTTTTTGTCTTCTTAGAAAGAAATCTATCAAAGCATTCCCAATAGAGTCACCAAACACTATTGGGTTTCAATTTTCACTTTGAGATGAAACCAAAGTCGGGGAAAAACAAGTCCCTCCTCTTTGATGGGAGAGGTTCCCTTATTGAAAGCTAGAAACAAGATTATTTACAAATATACAAATTTCATCAAATGTGGTCTTCTAAGATATGAAAATGTGTTTTCTCCAAGGAAAAACACCAGCACAAGAGAATGGAAGAATGAAGGGGGAAAAGAAGGTAGAAGAAGGTAATACTTTCGGGAAAAGAGATTGCAGAGAGAACCCTTAATTTCATTGGATAAATAAATTATAGAGAAGAGTCATTCAATTTTTTATCAGGTGCAATCACACAGACAAAAAGTTCTTAGAATTGCATTTTGAAGAACAAAATTTTTCTTAGCTTCTATTTGATCAAATGATTCACAAAACAAAGTCGAGTGAGAGAGGGAAGCAGAGGAAAAATAAAAATAAGCTCTTGTATTGATTTTTCGGTTCAAAATTATAGTATCGACATATCATAAATTCCCCCCACACAATGGCTTCCAAAATCCCATCAAATATCTTGCCAAAAGTGGTTACAACTTTCTCTAAGAAGGAAAAAGGGTTTACAAATGAATTCCATCCCTCGTCCTCTTTCAAAATCATCCATTCATGAAGAAAAACCATGGCGGAAAACCAATTTACGTGAGTACATAGACATTTCATTTTATTTGCTAGTTTTGATATGAACCATTGATTTCTTTGTGAAAACGTTCAAATCGGGTAGTCCACGTGGAAGGAGAATATTGGAATGAGCGTGGGGAAGCCCCTTTCATTTTCGTGATTTTTTAATGTTTTGGAACTCTAGAACAAATTTCCCCACACCCGCTTTGCTTTTTTGACTTGGACACATGGCAAGTCATGATTGGAAATGGGGCCATGGTGCAATTCGAACATTTTGACCTATTTTTCAAAAAAAAAACACAAAATCTCATTTACCTCCACTGCCCACAACTCGATTTAGCATGGACACATGGCACGAGCTGATTGGAAATGGGTGCACAGATCTCATTGCATCATTTTCACCTTTTTGGAAAAAAAGGCACAAAAACTTGTCTTATCTCGCCTACCCACTACTCCACTTTGGCTCTTTGGACACGTGGCACCCTTAGATTCACTATGTGTTATGAGGAAAATGGCTTACCTTGACACTTTTTAACCTTTTGGAAAAAGGCTCAAAACCTTGAATTTCTCCATCACCCTATAGGTTTGATCCTCCCTTTGGACATGTGGCGGCCTTTGAATGGTTGCGGTCCTTAGGGGATTTTTGTTTCAATTCTCCTGCGGCTCACGGGCCAAATCTTGCCAACTTAGCTTTTTGCAAAAAATATCAAAGTGCACAAATACCTCTGCATCTCTTCCAGTCCACCAAAGGGAAAGTTTTCCAACTTCGGCCCACCATAACTTAAAAGGTATAAGGAGTTAGGAGGACTTCTTTACCTTTTTGGGAAGGGGAGAAATTTCCCATATGATGCAATGATTTTCATGAGTCTAAAAGTCTTTTGAAAATTTCAAATTAAAAATATCTCTTTTCAAATATAATTTAAGGGCACTAACTTAAAATTTTGCAATTTTAGACTTAGAAATTAAAGGGAAATTTGAGGGTGACAAAGCAGATAAACTCAAACTCTTCAAACAATAATATCCACCGACATATGCACCCTTATAAAAATGACCTGCTCACCAAGTACTTAAATTCTATGTGGTTTGTGTAGAATATGAAAGGTTTTTCCAACAAATACTACCTAAAATTTTGTAATGTGTAGATCATTTATAGTGCTTCAGGCTAAGTAATAGCATAGTTTTGTTACTGCTGGTGTAACTTCTTACTAGCAAAACAAAAGGGATGGTCAACAATCCCTTCTCCACACCGTGTTAAGACTACCCTAATCACCATCCCTAAAGTATTAACATGTACATAGAATAGCTTATCCCAAGAGGGAAAGCATAGTAATATGGGTGCAATGATAAGACTATTCTTCAATGTATCAAACATTGTCTACTGCACCTCTCCCTAGTGAAATTTACTTTTATGTTTTATTAAATTTTCCAATGGCATGGCGATGTTGGCATACCCCTAAATAAAATTCCGGTAGTACCCTGTATGCCCAAGGAATCTAGGCATTGCGCTCTAGTTGGTAGGTTCCCCTAATCCCACAATACGATAACTTTGATGGGATCCACCGAAGGCCTTCCTTACACATGCTTTGTGCCCCAACAGGGTTCCAAATGGAGTAACAAAGAGACATTCTCTATGTTGAGGGATATTTGCAACTGTTGGCATATCTCAAACATCAAGCATAAATTTTCACAATGGTCTCTCATTAGTCCATACACTTTCTAGTCATCAAGGTAGACCTAAATGATCTTGTGGATAAAATCTTGAAATGCCTAGACCACTATGTGTGAAAACACAACAGGTGCATTCTTCAGTCCAAAAGGCATGACCATGTAGGAAAAACTTCCCCATTTAGTGGAAAAATTTATCTTTTCTTGGTCCTCCTTTACGAATATAACTTGATGATACCTTAAGAATCCATCCATGAAGGAATAGATATTACACCCAATTCGTTGTTAGTGCAAATCAGTAGCACCCCCAAATGAGTTATGGATATGATTTTCTAAGGAAAACTCATTTGGAAAATACACCAAGAACACAAAAATCGAGCTCTGGATAAAAATTATGGCCCTCTAAAGATTTAGGGAAAAAATAGGGAAAAAATGGATTGGTGGGCCGAAACTTTAAAATTTTCCCTTTTTTGAATTTGGAAAAATTTCCCAAAAAATCCCCGTACCCTCTTGCTCTGCTACCATGTGGCACCTCCTCATTAGAAAATGGGATCATGGGCCTAAACCTAACTTTCACCTCTTTGATTTTCCATTGGGAAAAATTTCCCAACTTTCCCCCATGCTCCTGTCTTGGTGACATGTGTCACCCTCTGATTGGCCACGGGCATGCGCCTTGAATTTTTCTTTTGACGCCACTGACCACTTTGGAAAAAATGCCCAATTCTCCTGTGCTTCCAACCTATCTGCAACTAGACATGTGGTGGCCTCCTTTTGCTCCATGGGCCTTCGTAAATTTCCTTTCCTCCTCCGTGGGCTTTCAGGCCAAGATTTTCCTTTGTGCCATTTTTGGAAAAAATTTCAACTTACCCCTCTTGCCCGACCTCCACCGCCACGTGGCACTTCCTCATTCAGCATGGGCCTCAAGCCATTTCTTCTCCTCCATGGGCCCATGGGAAATTTTTTCCTTTGCGCCCTCTACTACTTTGGTAAAAGCCAAAATTTACTCCTCCCCTCCGACTCCCGCCACCCTCATGGACACATGGCGACCTCCTATTGGTTCACGAGCCTTCAGGAAAACATTTCTCCTTTCACCCTCTTCTGAGCCCTTTGGAAAATTTCTCAACTCACCCCCGCTGACCCACCATTCCACCCTACCATGTGGCACATTCCTATTGGTTGCGGACCTTCCCAGGGAAAATTTCCCTCAAAAAATCTGCTAAGCCACAACTTGAGAAATATAAGGAGTTAGGAGGAAAATTTTACCTTTATGAAAAGGTGAGGAAAAATCCTATCCGATGGGATCATTTCCATAATCTTTGAGTACTGAAGCATGCCAAAAATTCATTTAAGTTCCATCAAAGGATAAGAAGGAGGAGTTAGCCAAAAATAAGCATGAGGCTTATTTTGGATAACAATTTCAATGTTGTGCATTCACACTAGATGAGTTTTCCTTAGAAAAGCATATCCATAACTCATTTGGGGGTGCTGCTGATTTGCACTAATAGTTTTAGCATGATTGGTGGGACCTTAGAGGTCTTCCACTTTATTTTTGACAGGTTGGTGTGTTCCTGTTAAGGATTCATCCTTTGGAGGCATATTCAAAAGCACATCTGGCAACTCCATCTAGTAAATAACTCATTCTCTGAGTTGTAGACCTATTTTCCATCCATTTTCATTCATTTCTTCTTTCCATCTATTTCATCCTTTTCCATTCCATGAAGTTGTGAAATCATGAATTCATTTCCATCATGGAATCCACATTTACAACAACATTATATTCCACCTCCAACATGTTTTACAAATCCTCCAAATCAGCATTTTGATCAAATTTAAAATCAGCATACATACCCATATGAGCAATGCCAAAATCAGTTTGGCTATGGAGCTTTCCAAGAGTATGAGTATGCATACAATGAAAACAATCAGATGCAAGATGTTGGTCTGTTGGAGAAAATCTAAAAGATGGAGGTAAACATGGTACAATCTAGGGCTCAAGAACAAATGAAAGCATTTAGAATCATTTGTAGAGCATCGTGTCCATGGCTATGACCTTTTCCAAGGCATTACAGCCCTAAAGAGAATCTTGACTTCATGATTGCAACACTACCCTTACTTGGAAAGTGGACTAAAGGAATAGAGGTGTATGAGAGGAGCATTCGAAACCTTGTCAATGGGTAAGCACACCATCTCATGCCTTTCCTTTTCCTCTTTCCCAATCTATTTTATCTCAGCAGTGTCAAGTTTTAAACTCTCCATCTGTTGTCCCAAATGTTGAATCCATTTCTCCATTCCCTAGTCTTCCACCCCATCTCAATTCTTCTTTCCTCTTCCCTTCCAAACAATCATCCCCTCCACAAGAGCCAATAGAAATACCCTCTCCTCCAAAGAAACAAGGAGTTCTACCTCCTCCACCACCACAAACAAATGCAAAATTGGTTGAACTCCAATCTGTCTCTCCTCTTGCATTCCCAGTTCCATGTGGGGAAGAAGAAATTGCAAAAATCAGTCATGAAGGACAGCAAGAGGAAGAGCCAAGAAAAGAAGGAATGATTAAGAGCTTAGTGAGTTTGGCTCTTAAATATGGAATTGAGAAGATCCCTTTGCTGATGAAGCCTACAGAGGAGGCCAAAGTTGAAGAAAAAATGGTGGTTAGGACTGATTTTGTTGTAGTAGAAGAAGAGAAAAAGGAAGAAGCAAATCAGCAATCAGTTTGCTCAAAATGTAGTGTCCATGTTGGCACTCTATTTGAAGGAAATGCTGATCCAATTCAAGTTGCACAATTAGCCATAGAAGAAGAAGACCTCGCAACCCCAACTTGTCCTCTAGAGAAAAAGATTGAAGAGCTTGACTTGACAAACCTCATGCTAGAGGGAGAGTTTAATAAAGAGCAAGATGGTCTTCAAGAAGCGAGAGGGAAGAACAACCATCTCCAAATCCCATTGAAGAGGAGAAAATGGATGAGATCAAGTTAGTTTTTGCAATGTGCAGAAGAAGGAAGCATTATTGATACGTTTTTGCTTTCATTTGAAAGGGCTGATTTGATTGATGAAACCATTATGGAGGTGAAAAAAATAGGTCCAAATTGTGAGCAAGAGGCACAAGAAATTTTATGTTTCTCTCCCACTTCATCTCTCCAAAAATCTGATTTTTTGGATGAGTTTGAGTTGACAAGTTTCATGTTTGAAAATGAAGCTACACATGGTGAAGAAAATGTAGATTTGGAGGTCGCCATACAAGAGGGAGAGACCTTGCAGTAGCAGGACATTGAAGAATTTGATTTTCCATCAGACTTAGAAGAATGTTTGGATGAAGAGCCAGCTGAAACTACAATATTTTCTTCTTCACCATTCATTCTCCAACATCAAGAGCCTACTGCCACAAAGGAGAACATTGAAAAATAGCAGCCTGTGTTTTGTGATAGCTCTTTGGAACCAATGTTGGAAGATATTAATATTCCATGTTCTTCACTGGAAAAGGAAGGAAAACAACAAAAGAACTTCATCACTTCTTCCACACCATCCATTCAAGAAGGTCTACAAGAAGACTCCATTTTTGGAGTTGAAAATCAGAGCTATGGGCATATCAAATGGATTAGACCTTGCCCAATAAGGTACTTGGCTTAATTAGAGCCAAAGGAGAAGTTACAATCAGTCATGCTTGCTTCTAAGCATGAGGATGAGCTACAAAGTACCAAGGATCAGCTGTCATACCTCTTTAATCCAAATGCGAGAGCAACTAAAATAGGTATTCAATTTGCTTTCAGTGACACCTTGCTAATTTGGTTAGAATACCAGCTTCTTAATTATTTTACACTCATCCAAGCAGCCATACTCAGCTCCAAATCATTTGTATGGCTGCCAATTTTGAAGAAAGGAAGCTATTTTACACAACCAGTTGCAAGGTTTGTTTAGCCCACCTTTGCTTCCAGTTAGAGTAGAGTAGGTAGGTTTGCTTTTAGTAGAAGAAGTGCTTGTGCACACTCTACATGTTCCATTTGGAGCATGTATGATTTTTAGTTTTGTACATAGTTTTTGGTGCTGCTGGTTTTGGTCTTGCACAGTCCATTTCAGTGGTATCTTGGTGGAAACAACTCCGATTCGGTGGGTTTCCAAGTGTCTCGAGAGAAAGTTTCCAAAGTTCGAGATCAGTTTGTAGGCTACAACTCATGACTCCATGCCCAATGGATGCTTCAAAGGCTACGATCATTCATCTAGCAGTAGATGACCCTCTCGAGTCACCAAATTGTTATCCAAAATAAGCCTCATGCTTATTTTTGCTAACTCCTCCTTCTTCTCCTTTGCTGGTAGTTAAATGAATTTTTGGCATGCTTCGTACTCAAAATATTCTAGAAATGATCCCATCGAGATAGGATTTTCCTCACCTTTCCGAGAAGGTAAAATTTTCCTCCTAACTTCTTATATTTCTCAAGTTATGGCTCAACAGTTTTTGAGGGAAGTTTTCCCACGGAAGGCCCATGAATCGATAGGAATGTGCCATGTGGCGGGGCATAATGGCGGAGTCGGTGGGGTGAGTTGAGAAATTTTTCAAAGGCATCGATAGAGGGTGAAAGGAGAAATGTTTTCACGAAGGCCTCGTGAACCAATAGGAGGCCGCCACGTGTCCATGAGGGCGGCGAGTTGGAGGGGCAGAGTATATTTTGGTTTTTGCCAAAGTAGTAGAGGCGCAAAGGAAAAATTTTCCCATGGGCCCGTAGAGAGAAAGAAATGGTTTAAGGCCCATGCTGAATGAGGAAGCACCATGTGTCGGCAGAGGTCGGGCAGGTGCGGGTAAGTTGAAAAAATTTCCAAAAATGGCGCAAAGGAAAATCTTGGCCCGAAAGTTCAAGTGCGGAGGAGGAAAAGAAATTTGCAAAGGCCCACGGACCAATAGGAGGCTACCACATGTCTAGTCATGGTGGATGTTGGAGGCATGGGGAGAATTGGGTATCTTTACGAAAGTGGTCAGTGGCATCAAAAGAAAAATTTAAGGCACATGTTCGTGGCCAATCGGAGGGTGACCAATGTCATCGGACAATGGAGCGCAGGGGAAATTGGGAATTTTTTCCCAATGGAAAATCAAAGGGGTGAAAGGTAGGTTTGGGTGTGTGATACCATCGACCAATGAGGAGGTACCATGTGGCAGATGAGTAGTGGGGTGTAGGGATTTTTGGGAAATTTTCCCAAATTCAAAAAGGGAAAATTTTAAAGTTTCGGCTGCCAATCCATTTTTGCCCTATTTTTGCCCTAAATCTTCAGAGGGGCATAACTTTTGATCTAGAGCTCAAATTTTTGCATTCTTTGTGTCATTGGAAAGTTGGTGAAATTATCTACATGATGGAGGGTCCAATTTTGTATTTTGATGGAGATTTATGGGAGAAAAATAGGAAAACATCTCTGGCATGCAAAAACACAGAAAAATGACTCCAACCACCAAAATTAATGAAGTATGGGCCTCTGTTTTGCTCTGTAAAGCAATGTACTATGGCGTATGGGATTTTTTATGGAAACCCATCATTTTTCATGCCATTTAGATCAATCTTATCGGTGGTTGAAGTTAAAAATAAATTTTCCCACATTTTTCTTTCTTTCATGTTGGGTTTGATGGTTAAAAACCCGCTTTTGGCTCATTTGTAAAGGGTTGGATGTTCTTGCTTCTGCAAGCTCTTCATTTCTCCTTAGTAGGTGGATTTGAAGGAGTTTCAGACCTCCCATGGAGATTGTAACATGTTTTTCCTTCTTTGTTATCTACAATGTATTGTATCAATTCTGAACTGACAATACATGCTCTGTGATTGATTTTCCAATCCTCTCTTGCATTGGTTTGTTTCCTTCTGATATTTCTTTGTATTTTGGAAAATTTGTGCATGTTTTATTGTTGTATCTTCATGATCTGTGTCTATTTTTTCAAAGCAAGGAGTTCAGCACTCCTTTGGTGTATCACCTCTCTGTTTTGCTTAGTTTTGTTTTCATTTCCTTGTTTTCTCTCAACCTTGTCTCCTTGGTAGTTTTAGAGTAAGAATTTTGAATGAAAACCTCTACAAAGATTGCATGTATACACCTAAATAGAGGAGTAAGAACCAAATTCAATCTAGAGATTTTTCTCACCTTGTAAGGTCCCACACCTTGGAGAAAACTCAATGTTGTGCATTCACACTAGATGAGTTTGCCTTAGAAAAGTAGATCCATAACTCATTTGGGGGTTTAATTGATTTGCACTAACAGTTACTCTTTCTAGGATTTCCTCAGTAAAAGGGATTGGGAAGGGATCAATTACACATACCACATTAAGTCCCTCTAGTCAACACAAATCCTTATCCTTCCATCCATTTTAATGTTGATGGTCATGGGGCTTATCCATTCTTATTCCTCCATAAATTCAATGATTCCTAATGCGATCATCTTGTCTATCTCCTCCTACACATAAATTTGGATTCATTTGGTAAGGTCTCTTCCAAATTGGGTGCACACCCTCCTTTAACATGATTTTCATTTCCCCCAAGGAGTGGTGAGTGCCTTTAAGTTCATGATACTTGTGTCGAAATAATTCCTTAAACTCATGCAATAGATCGGTGATCTTTGAAACCTCCTTTTCTGACCAATAGTCCCCAATAGTAGCCTCCTTAGGTTCCATTTTTGAGCCAATGCTAACCTTCTTTATTTTGAGAGGTGCATGGTAGGCACATGCTTTCTCATTAGCACTGTCCCACAACTTCACATGTACCTTAAGTATGGTTAACATCCAAATTATCCACCTCTTCGCCATCTATCACATAAAAAATATTTCTATTCTCTTTCTCCATGCATGCGTGCTCATGCTGTGTCTCATCTGATTATTCCTCATCAAATCACACTTCCAAACTAGGTTCACCCAATAAATCTAGTATTTTATCTTCTTCCATGGCACTATATCCCATCATTAGGCACTTAACAACCTACAACACCTTATCCACTGATGGCTTGGTGCTTCGATATTCAAAATCTTGGAGGAGGTTAGACATTAACTCTTGCCAATTTCTGTCTAAAAATGCGTATCGAGTGAATGTACCATGCACGTGCACAACCTTGTAAATTGGAGTAAAAATTATGCACCCATAGAGAAGGTAACAATGCTTCCATACCTTCCATCAAGGCATTCTCACATGATTGGACATGAAATGAGGTGGGTTTCTTTCCATGATAGTCTTATAATATAGTGGGTGTGTTTCTCTGGGAAAACCTAATAGAGAACATGATTCTTACTTTGTGCCACTCTAGAAGGCTATCACGACATGTCTCCCATAACCACACTTTGTGGTCTTGAGTAAGTTATAGCTAAGAATCCTTCTTCTTTTGATCTCACTTTTCCAATGGGTTTCCATTTCTTGTAAGAAAACATCAGGGTTGGCTCCTCCAGAGTAACTTGGAAACTTCTTTCCTCCTAGGCACTTGACTAAACACGCCTTTTCACTCTAGTCATAGAGTCTCTCAATTGTCACCTAATTAACTCATAATTCCCGTGCACCCAATTTTCACATGCTACACTAGTGGTATCACTCATCGATTGGGCATCTTCAAACTAAATAACTACTTCCGTAGGATTAATCACCTAAGGGTTCTTGATAGAACACATATAGATCTTGTCAATAACTTATTCTCCTAAGGGCTTAGTATAGGTACTAACTTCCCATCGATTAAGGGGATGATTATCTATTCCTCATAATCAAAGCTTATGTACCCTTTATTGAACCTTAGGTCAACATTATTCTTATAACTCTAGGGGATCCCAAGTAATGCTAAAAATTTGTCTACCTTGGCTAGCGCAAAGACTTCAAAATATCTAGTGAATTCTACCACTTGGATAGTGATAGTAGCATCCTTTAAGACACCAATGGGCTTCACCTTTGTTTTTTTAGACATATATAAAACAATTAAATATGGTTGTAATGGGTTCCATTTGTTCATGGTGAGAACATTGACTTCCATGCCCATGTCAATCGGAATATTTCTTAGGAGCCACCCATCCACAACTGCATTCAAAGGAATCTCCTTATCATAGTTGAGGATGTGGGGAGGAAGGTTAACATGTAGAACCTACCTCTTGCACTCTGCTCCGACATGTAGTACCTTTTCCTGTAATCATTCTCCTCATAAAGGAATGATATTCTCCTACCTCAAAATTCTACATACTTCCCTAACCTCATCTAGATCCTTCTGCGGAGATTCGGTGCTATTCCTTTGTTCTAACTACCTTGAATGATCCTTTAGGCACTAGATTTCTCCTTGTAGGCTTCAAATTACATCCATGGTCTCTTGATACACCTCTTTCTGATGAGTAGGGTTTGGATACTTACCAGATACCACCTCTTCTCTAGTAACCAATGGTTTTTGTCTTGGTGTGTCCCTAGCACATATAGCTTCAACTCACGTCATCACCAGTAATGCTCTAGTTCGACTCATGCACCACCCTTGGCATCCATTGTGATTCAGCCTTATTTATGCTTACCATTCCTACTCCTTTTACCTTTTGGTTTTCCTAGATCATATGTTCAAATAGCTTCAGAACTCCTCATACATTTGCTTCTTTCCACACAAAGAGCACTTCCACATATCAAGGTATTCGTGCTTATAGTGCTTCATAGATCCACATTTGTAACAAATTCCACGTGGGAACTCACTTCTTCCTCCTATGTGGTTTTCACGACCACAAATCCTCCTTAAAAACCTCTTCCACACACCCCTTCATCTGCATACCCTTTATAGTGATGACAATCATCCTTGGAATTATTTGTAAGGCTAGTTTGGTGCACACCAATATTAATAACATCATGTATCACGGTAAATCAATCTACGAGTCCTTGGTGTCATGATTAGTAGAGGTACAAATATTTCAATAGTAAGACACCTTTTTTGGATTGCGTGCTTTCTGATAATGGACATGTAATTGCATCATGATCTATATAACAGAGATCTCACACCAGTCCTTTGTCATGGCACATATCGATATTTGAGGAAAATGTCCTTTGTATGCCCCTCTACCTCACAAGTATTGTTGGTCCAAAAATGCATCGCGTGGGCGAGATCTATGGATAAATGAGCCAACAGTGTGCAGGGCATAGCCCCTCTTTGAGTCAGCAAAGCGAAACTAGTTTATTGCTATTCTACCAGCAGGAATCTATGCAAGTCTCACAGATTCTGCCTTCGGGGGTTTGGGATCTCATCCCAGTAGGTTTATTTCTGGCTGCGAAGAGAAAGGAATGAAAGAGAGGAGGAAGAAGGAACAGGTCCGAAGGGAGAAAAGAAATGAATTCCAAAGTAGAAAGGTCAGAAGATTTATGTTTTTGGGTTGGTAGTAAACAGAGCCAAACCTACTTGCATAAATAAATAAAGCAATACGATGATAAATAAATGAAAATAAAATAGAAGCATATCCAATGAGAATAAATACACGAGATCTAACATAAGAAAGATCTAATGTATATAACACAGGTATTCAGCACAAAGTCTAAATATTGTATTACTAATTTTTTCTATTACAAAAAGCTCAAAGTCTTTTCTCCTTACTCCTATTTCTCATCTGAAAGATATTCATCCATCCCTCAACACAACAAGTGTTGGGGTATTTATAGAAGAAGAGGAGAAAAGAAGGCAAAAAGGAGCCAACAACTATTTACAAAGATATTTACAAAATATCTAAAAGTCATGTTGACTTTTTACAACTTGATGGATGACATCATCCCATGATGCAACATGGATGATGTCATCATTTGTGCCAACATACTTTAGACATTTCAACAAGAAAGTCGGAGAAGAGAGAGAAGAAGAAGAAGAAGAAGAAGAAGAAGCTACTCGTCGTCATCATCCTGCGGCCGAAAGGGGGTAGCCTGCTTTTGATGTCTGCTCGGGTGATGAGATATGGAACTGAGCGCGGTATTCCAAAAACTTGTTAATTATTGGCCCAAGTTGATCCTGAGAAGGATCCTTGTGCCTATCACTTATTGCCTCACAAGTCTCCCGCTCATCTATGAGCTTCTCCGGGAGTTTGGAAAAGTCCTTCTCCGCCTCAATGAGGAACCCGACGAAGTCCCTACAGGCCAGCAGGTTGTTGATAGATTCAGTGTCAAATGTGACCTCTGGCCCCGTTCCTTGAGAAGTGATCTCCTTGAAGATCCGGATGGTTTCATCAGCTGACCTTAAGGTAAAGGAAGGAGTGAGCAACCCTAGCGACATGTTGAGAACAATTCGCTCCATTTGATGCATCGCATCCAGGGCCTCTTCCTTTACTTTGTCAATCTTTTCTAGAATAAATTCTAGCTGATCCACCCGATAGTCCAGAGTGGACATGATTTTGTTGAGGGCCCTTGGATGGCCGAAGATGCCGAACTTGACCAGATCTTCGACTGAACAGTCAAACATTTGTTGGAAGGCCTCGTGCTGCAGTCTAGCATGTTCCAACTCTTCTGATATGGGCCCTGCTAACGCTTGGAGTTCTTTATTCACCTTACTGATATTCAGGTATAAGTCAGAGAACTCGGCGATCACTTTTTCGCTGTCTTTGAGGATTTGGCTCCTCCAAGCGGAAACGGCCATACCCTGCTCACCGATCTTTGCATATTCGTTGATTTTCTCCTGGCTGAGAAGCTCAGAAGTCTCGGCGGCAGTTGTGGGAGGCGCACTACCCATCTTCTGTAAGGCTTGGAGCAGATATTTATTTTGCTCTTTTAGTAGCCTTTTCTCTTCTTTTGTTTCTTGAAGCTTTTGACAGAGGGCGTCGACCGCGGAAAGAGCTTCCCCCTGGAGACTTTCAGAAGATGTCCCCATTGTGACTTGGGTCACAGTAAAATCTGTGGGAGACAAATCCTTTTTCTCTTTGAGGGGATCGGGGTATGCAATTTCCATGATTCTCTCACCTGCAGCACTTTTAGAGAAGCGTGTAACAGGCTTCTGCTTCTTTGCCCCTTTGGCTGGGATCACTGAAAAGTCCATCGGAGTGATGGGAACTTTCCTCTTTTGTTGGCTTAGCTGCTGAGAGATCCAGACCGGTCCTATGGAAGAAGGACCAGAGACAGAGGAGGAGGTAGCTACAGTAGAAGAGGGGAAAAACATGGAGACACACGGCAGCGGCATTGAGAGAATAGCTGAAGAAGTGTCCATGGGAGGAAGGGAAGCTGCAGTGCGGAAGACATAGGAAGGGAAGGGAGCCCGAGATGAGGTAAGAAATGGAGGAGGACAGATCAACAAGGGAGGAGAAGATAGACGAAGAAGCAGGGGAAAGAGAAGAAGAAGGGACAGAGGACACGACCAAAGGGACGGTCGCTTGAGTCACTCGAGGAGGGGAAGGAAGAGAAGAAGAAGGGATAGAAGGGACCTCCGTTGTGGTAGCAATGCCGACATCCTGAGTGGATGGGCCTATGGGACTATCCTCTGCTGCTTCTTTCTCTGGCGAATCCAGAGTTATTACCTGTTCTGGCGCTGTGGAAAGAGGACTCTCGGGGCTTCTCCCTGAATGGTGCTGGATTCACCTTCTACACCTTTGCCTTTAAGCTGCTTCTTGGATCATGGAGGTGCGTTGCCCAATGGGGATGTTGTGAAATCAACCCCGAGGTAGATTAGGCTGTTCATCCGGCACCAATGTTCTGTCCTCCACAAAGTCTCCTTGACCCTCTCCTCAATTTTCTGAGGAGCTTTAGTTCTATCAATGGCCGGAAAGGGCCAATCATCCCCCTCTGTATCAGTATATACCTTGTCTACTTCATCTTCTATTGTTTGGTAGCCTTTGGGGACAATGGCTACCCCATATTGGATGATTTCTGCCAATGCTAGGCGAGAATGATCCTTTCTTCTGAGCTCTACCTCATGGAGGATGTCAATATAAATATCTTCGATCTGAGGAACATGGATCGGATCAAGCTTTGCTCTTGGCAGGCAGCCCCTTGGGTCGAAGGTGGGCCTGGCTGGGAAGTCATGCTTCAAATTGAGTAACTCCAGCTCTGCAAACATTTCCTTCACCTTGTGGTGGGTAGAGCATGTGTATCGGCCCACTGTGAGGGGGAAAGGAGTTCCACCCTTCTTCCTTTTAAGGCATTTTTCGTGGTATGTGACCAGCTGCCTTGATAGTTCCAGCAGAATCAGCTTAGGCCCAGCATACCTTGGTAGCCTGGTTGGCTCTCCCAAAAAGTTGGCAGCCCTCAGATAGGTGAATGTAGGAAATTGGGTGAACAGGGCTCCCCATTTCTCCGTGGCTGCCACTATGTTTTTGGTTGTACGACTATGAGTCATATTTGGCCTCAGTAGGTAGATGATGTGATAGAAAAACACATCGTTAACTTTTGTGAACTGGGAGATGCTATTCTCCAGCTTCAACTCTGGATAATACTCGTATATTTTGACCTGAGGCCAAACTCCACTCCGGGTTAGGCCTGGATAATCCCTCTCTGACGCTGCAACGTAGACCACGTAGGAGTTCATATGGAATACTCCCAGTTGTCTTTGAATTGTTGTAGGCTGCTCGGAGATGGTGCTACTTATAATTTCCCCAAAGAAAAGCGCGATCGTGCAAATTCTTGTTCATTGTTTCCAAGTAGTGCAGCATCCATTTATGGAAGTAATGGGCATCAGAAAGCCCGAAGATCCTGCTCAGGAAGGTGATGGTATCGCTGAGCTCTTCTGAAAAGTCACTGCGGTGGATGATCTGGGGCCACCGGGTTACTACCTTCTTGTTTTTCAGATACACTTCGTTCATTAGTTACATGCATTGGTCTTCATTATCTTCCCAGGCCTTGATGCACTCTGCTTGGCTAATGGCCACAAAGTGCCGGTGGTGAGGGATGCCGAGTATGATCTCAAAATGACGGGCAGTGAGGTTAATGACTACCTCGCCCTTACTGTTTTCGACACATCTTGTGTCTTTGTTGTAACACTGGGCAACCACCATCATAAATTCATTGTTGACGGTGCTGACGGGGATTCCTCCGGCGAAGTGCAGGGCACTGCCTATCAATTTGTCCATCCATGGACTCCTTGTAACTTTCTGAGTTCTGGCCCAGAATTCCTCCATGTCGATATGCCCCAATTCTGAGTCTCTGACATCCATGCTGCATTCGGCCTGTGACTCGGGCATTCTGACCCTTTGATATTTATACTTCATCTCTTCCTCAGTAAGCTTAGCCTTCCCTTTCGATTTGGTGGGTCTCTTGCTGGATGTAGACATATGTTCTTCTAAGTTTATCTGCTGATCTGCATGAAGAAGAAGCGAGACCCAATCCGAAAAGGTTGAATTAGCCATTTGATCTTCCATTGGAATGTTAGCAGAAGAAAGAGTTAGAGATTTTTAGGCTTAGGGTGTAGGAAAAATGCAGCTTACAAGGCTAAATAGGTAGGGCGCATGGGAAAGGGCTGCTGCAAAGGTTAAACTGGCGCCAAAGGAGCATGGCGCATGCATACTGCAGAGTGCATTTTAGTAAAGGGCGCATGAGAACATCGTGTTTCATGGAGACAGGATGCGCCAAAGGCGCATGGACATTTCATGTTACATTGGGATTTGGTGCACCCTTTGGCGCATGGGAAAAGCGTGTAATAGGGACTTTTCGTGCGCTAAAGGAAATATGGCGCGGCGCACGGAGGGTTTGCAAAACACGAATGTTACTGTAAGGAGAGATGCGCCTACGCTTTTATGACTATACTTGGCGCAGGTAAAGCTTGTGTTGCATAGATGCTGGGCGCGCCAATGGCGCATGGAAAGGTGATGCAGCATGGAAAGATGGTGCGCCAAAGGGGCGCAAGTTTAGCTTGTGCAGCATGTGGAAGAGGCGCGCCTTGAGGGCGTATGAAAACTTGATGCAACAAGCATGATGGGTGCGCCATTGGTGCGGGTTCTAGTTATGCTATAGGGGGGACAGATGCGCCATGGGGGCGCAACTGTTTATAACGTTGCACGACGTGCTGGTGCGCCTAAGGGAAAACAGAGTTTTCATATGATTCAACTCTTCTTCCTTTCTTTCATTTCTTTTATTTATTTTAGCAGGGTTTATTGGGCAAATGAAATGGCCCATAAAAAGGAGATAAAACCATGCTTTTTAGATAGGTTCCCTTACCAGCAGATCTGGACAGAGGGGGAGGGATATGGGAAGATAGCAAAAGGAAGACCTGTATTTTAATACTTCCGGCACAAACCAAAACCAGAACACCAAGCCCAAAGAACCAAAACACAAAATGTGAGAAAGAGAAAAGAACCTCTTACGGATAAATAGCAAAAAATGCGCAACGGGTCCACAAGGCGTTGAAAACGATGAGGCAGGGGCTGACAGCTCGAAAAATCACGTGCTCTGCGAATAGAGATAATGACATTTGTGGGCATGCAAACAAATATATATAGGATAGTGAACATTAATGCGCCACCCACTTTTTGAAAAGTGCATGAAAAATGCTGTCGACATGGGAAGGAATGCACCCTTTGGCACACCAAAACGCCTGCCAACATGAAATAAAGCGCGCCTTTGGCGCACCGAAAGGGATGTCAACATGGGATTATGTGCACCCTTTGGCGCACCAAAACATGGCGTAACAAAAGTTGCACCAACACAGGCGCATGCGCCTTGGCGCACGCAGGGAAGACTCAACATACTTTGGCACACCAAAAGTGTGTTGACACTGAAAATCATGTGCCAAAGGCTTTAAGGGGGCGCACCAAAAGTTGGTGTTACATAGCAATTTCATGCGCCCAGCCAAAAAAGGCTCAAAAGACTAAGTTCGAAAAACCAGATTTCCCGGGAAGGGATTTTACAACGTTTCGAATGCAAGGGATCCCTAACGAGGGATCGGGACAAAATTTCGGTATGGTTATCGGTAAAATTGCCCTTTTCAATTTTACGGGATAACAGCTGGCTGTTTCTGGGGACTATCCCTAAGCAAACTCGGGGGTAGAGAATCCCAGTTCTCATGTGCCTATCCATTGGGTAACAGAGTCAAAAACAAGGGTGACCGGAGGGGGAGCAAAAGAAACACACAACAAACCAAAAGCAAACACACAACTTAAAGAAAACTGTACAAAGAAGAGAGCAAGCTCTACTTCCTGAAGATCTTCAGATGCTACCCGCTATAGGGAAGCGGGAGTTCGGTTCCATCCAGATATGAGAGATAGAAGCTATTCTCTCCGTTGAGCTGCTTGATCTTGAAGGGCCCTCTCCACAGGGAATCAAACTTTCCATGCATGCCCTTTGGTTCTCTTCGCTTGTCCCACAAAAGGACGAGATCTCCCACTTGAAAATCCCTTTGCTTGGCTTTCTTATCAAAAAGCCTCTTAACTTGATTCTGATGTTCAGTGATCCTATCGACCACCCTCACTCTCTTTTCTTCAAGTTCTGCCAGATACATGATTCTCTTTTCAAGAGAACTTTGGAAAGTTTCATCTTCAATAGCTCGTGCCAAGCGCAGAGCAGGAAGTTCCGCAGAAATGGGAAGCTCGGCATCAGTGCCATATAACACTTGAAAAGGTGACATGCCGAGAGATCTCTTGGGAGTAATACGATTGGCCCACAAAGCGTCGTACAAAGACTTGTGCCATATTCGCTGATTCTCATCTACTAGCTTCTGTATAATGGTCACCAAGTTCTTGTTACTGGATTCCGCCTGACCATTTCCCTGAGGATAATAGTCGGATGCGTGAGCCAAAGTTATACCATATTCATAGCAAAAACTAATAACCTCTCGTGAGGAGAAGTTAGAAGCATTATCAGCAACGATTTTGTTTGGAACGCCGAACCTGACAATGATATTTTCTTTAATGAAATTACAAACCACCTCAGAAGTGGCATGCTTGACAGGTATGGCTTCCACCCACTTGGTAAAGTAATCCATTGCTGTAAGGACATAGCTATGTCCGGCACTCGATTGAGGATTGAGTGTGCCAATAAAATCAATTCCCCATTGCCTGAATGGTTCATTGATAATGACCGGCCTTAGGGGAAAGGCAGCCAACTTGGGCTTGCCGACGAATTGTTGGCAGGGTTCACATTTCGCCACCCAGGTGGCTGTATCTTGGAAGAGCGTCGGCCAATAGTACCTGGCTCGAATGATCTTGTGTGTAGTTACGGAGGAAGAGAAATGCCCTCCACAAGCTGAATTGTGAAAACTTTCCAGTAGTTTTACTTGCTGGGGTTTGTCAACACATCGCAAAAAGATGCCATCTATCCCACGTTTATATAAGCCGTCATCCCAGATGACATATTTAGCCACTCTAAGCTTTATAGTGCACTTCTCCTTTGCAGTTAGGTGCATTGGGCATTCACCGTAGGTAAGGAAGAAAGTGATGTTGGAGTACCATTCATCACTAGTTGCAACAAATAGAACCAGAGGCAGAGAATCAGGCTCTTCTTGCCGGTCCTGTGTTTCATCGGTGTAGTCACCCCTTTCATCAGGGTTTTCTGAATCTTTGTTTTCAGCCATTAGCTGACACAGGCCTTTGCCCCTTACTAGCTTGGTTGGTTTAATATCCAGGTCATACTCCTGGACCTTTGCGATCCAATTTCCTCGCAAGCTTCCTAACTCCTGCTGAGTTAGAATTGATTTCACCGCCGTGTCTGGGACCAGCACTACCGTATGCGAGTTTAGAATGTAATACCTGAAATTCTTCACTGCTTTGACAACGGCAAAGGCATGCTTTTCTAGTTGAGTCATTTTTAGTTCGTGAGGCTTGAGGGGAGAACTCATGAACGCAATCGGAGATTCAACATCCTCCGAGTTCTTTTGCATTAAGATTGCGGACACAGTATGCTCAGATGCGTAACTATACATGATGAAGTCCTTGGAGAAATCTGGACATACCAGGACTGGTGCATGAGCAACAAAAGCTTTTATTTCTTCAAATGACCTTTTTCCCTCTTCACTCCATCTAAAATTTTGTGACCCCTTCATCATGTTTAATATGTGACAGTCTTCTCAAAGAAAGTCGAAACAAAACGCCCGAGAAAATTCACCTTTCCAAAGAAAGAATGAACACCGTCTTGCTTGTAGGAAAAGTAAGGCTTTGAAAAGCCTTAACTCTTTCGGCATCTATCTTTGCTCCTTCTTTGCTAACCACATGGCCTAGAAACTTCCTTCCATGACTCCAAAACAGAGACTTTTTTGGGTTTAGGGAAATCCCATGTTCTCGGCACCTGGCCAACACTTGTTCCAAATGATCACAATGATCATTTCATTTTTTAGAGAACACGGTTAAGTCATCTAGATAAACCACGATGACT
Organism: Taxus wallichiana var. yunnanensis; assembly: GCA_018340775.1. Taxonomy (NCBI): domain Eukaryota; kingdom Viridiplantae; phylum Streptophyta; class Pinopsida; order Cupressales; family Taxaceae; genus Taxus; species Taxus wallichiana. The sequence continues at coordinate 41,879,686 of CM031235.1, read as the reverse complement.
TTCCCCATTATACCTTTGAACGCGAAATCCATGGCCCGCTGAAAAGTGGCACCAGCATTAGTTAGGCCGAAAGGCATCCTGCTGTAGGAAAATGTACCCCAGGGAGTAGTGAATGTTGTTTTAAACTGATCTTCAGGTGAAACTTCAATCTGATTGTAACCTGAAAAACCGTCAAGCATGGACAGCATTTCTGATCCAGTTACTGCCTGCAGAACCTGATCCATTATCAGAAGAGGGTAGTTGTCCTTCAGCGAAGCTTGATTCAAATTTTGAAAGTCTACGCATATGCGTATCTCACCGTTTTTCTTGCGTACTGGCACAATATTTGCTACCCAAGTGCTGTGATGGATAGGGAAGATGATTCTTGCGTCCAGCATCTTCTGAATTTCGGCCTGGATGGTACCCGAAATCTTGGGATTATAGTGCCTCTGCTTCTGGCGGAAGGCTTTGACATCGTCTTTCAATGGGATATCATGCTTGTTGGTCGTCAAATAGGACTTTTTAGAGAGCAACAGAGATGGGGACGAAAAGTCCCTCCTCTTTAATGGGAGAGGTTCCTTATTCGAAATGAACTTATTTACAAATCATACAGAACATTATTTTATGGTTAAACTGGATATTACGAAAGTGTTTTCCACAAGGATTATCGATTACACAAGGACCGAGGAAAAGGAATAAGAAGATGAGCAGAATAGCAACATTCAGAATTATAGATAGCAGAATAATTCTTCGTGTATGCGAAGCTTCAAAGAATTTAAGACAAGATCATTTGAATGAGATTAAATTTACAGACACAAAGTTCCATAAATAACCTTCTTCAGATTTGTTAATCAAGGACACAAAGTTCCTTCTTGGTTGTACAAGATCGCTGTATTTGCAAAACTGAACAGTATGCAATCAGAGAGACAAAACGAGTTAAGAACAAAATGATCTTCACGATATTAAAGGAAAACACAGAGACAACAAGAATCAGATAGAAAAAGAACGGAAAGCCCTTTTGTATTGATTTCTTCAAGATCTATTTACACTTTCAGCAAATATCCAAGTTCTTCCCCTTCAAAATGGCGTGGAAAGGCCATTATATAGCTTACAAGTCGGTTACTCTTCGTAACCGTTTCTTTTAACTAAGAATAGTTAAGTACCGCCAATTGCAATACCTTAACTAATTACAAAGAATACGAAAAGAAAGGAAAGAAGAGGAAAGGAAGGAGAAGGAGACAGGTGGCGAAGCTCGGGAGGGACCCACTTGTCTTGAGAATCCATTGCTGAACTTCTTCAATGACTCAAACTATATCTCTGCCACGAGGACTGATGTGTTTGGTTGCAGGCCGAGTCCAAAATCCTAGGCATTTCTCCATCTCTTTATCAAACTCGACGTGAGTATGATAGTCTTTGTTTGCTTCTTCAATGGCAGACTGAAGAGAACAAATTTCCTTTATCTTGTCCTTAGAGATGGAGTCTTCCTTGAAAAGATTATCTTTGACAAAAGCTCTGAACTGAGCTTTGATTTCTTGCAAGGACAAGGGAACGCCAGAGTTTTCATCCTGAAGATGACAATGCATATCTTTGAAAGCAGCAGCTGCTAGCGTCTTGAAAGCTTCTCCCTTTTGCCAGCTATTCTTCATTTCTCCTACAGCTTCTTCCAGGACTCTGATTTTCCACTCTACGCTGTAGACCCAGGATTTTGATAGATTATCTTTGGCATCATCGAAAATCTTATTTGCCAGTAAGATGTTCTCATCTGTCTGTCCCATGAGGCGAAGGTCTACAATGCAACTGCCCCAGAGTTTAAGCTCCTTATCCATAACCTCAATGGTAGAGGATAGCTTCTGTTGCAAATTGTCTACCTTTCCATGTAGCTTAAAAGCTTCGTCGATGAAGTTTAGCCCGGCAACAAGCATGTCATCCACCATGGCTTCGATAGCTCTACCATAGACAGAATACTTGTGCATATCTTTAATTTCTTGCACTTCATCTTGGCTTAGAATTACAGGAGGAGGTAGAGCAGTCAAGGGAGTAGGGTCCAAAACTTTGTCCTTAGACAAAAGTGACTTGATAAAACTCGTGAGAACTTGGGCTTGTTCTTCCAGCTGTTCAATCGTCTGCTGCCCTTTCTCTACCCTTCCAATGACTCTGGTGACTGTTTCCTGGAGGTTATGAATCTCACCTTCAGGAGTAGACTCTCCCATAGGGATCCTTGAAAGCTCCAAGTCGGATGTCAGCAACTCTGATTCTGATTTGTCTACTGTGGGCTTAGCAATCTCCAGGAATTGCTGACCTCGAGCATCTGACACAATCCTGGAAGTAGTTCTGGCTTTCTTGGCACGAGAAGGAGTGGTGCCCAACAAGGCTGCTACAGCATCAAAATTTGGTCCCAAGCTTTGAGAGGAGGATTTTCTCTTCCTTTTATCAACCAGAGGTTGCACCCAAGCAAAAGAGGAAGAAGAATCTGCAGGAGAGGCAAGGGGACCAAGAGACAGGGAGCTCATGACACTCAAGGTCTGTGCGGCTGTTGACTCAAGCTGAGATGTGGGTGAACACTGGAGGTAATGGCGGTAGAAGAATCAGTAGTACCTGGAAGTTCAGTGCTCTGGACCTCTTTATCTTTATCTGCTGGATTTTCAGGAACACTTGCAGGAGTTGGCATCTCACTGTCTTCACTTTCACTGAGAACGATGATGTTCTCTGGCCCTATAGGCAACTCTACTGTTTTCTTGGAGGGTCATTCTCTGCGGGCTCCTTCTTTACCTCTTTGAGTTTCTTCTTGTATACAGGTAGATGGAGAAGGAGTAGATCCTACGAGTCCACAGGTGTTTGAGGCGGAGGGGTTTTCACTGGTGTCCCAGACTCTGGAACTGATGCTTCCCTTATGGGTGTCGAATCATCTTTGGAGCTGGATTCTCCTGAGTGCCTCTTGAATTCTCGGATCTTCTTACTGAACCAGACCCTAGTTCTGATCAAGACTGGGGCAATAATCTCAGCCAGATCATCTCTTTCTTTTCTGTTCCAATCCAGGTCCTCCAGAGGGGTGTGCTTAATCACATTTTCGTATTCATACGAATATAGCTCAGAATTGTCATCCTGGAGACCTTCAGGAACTTGGTACAGGCTGAGTTCTTGGATCAATTGCAGGGAGAACCTGCCACAATGCCTTCTTACGCTTCAAATCATCTCGCATCGGCCTAGTAGTCTTACTCGTATCTACCCTATGATGATAGACTATCTTGATGTTCTTTTCAATGAACTTCTTCAAGTCAAAACAGGTTCTTGGCTTGAAGAAATGAACAGTGATAGGGACCAGGGCTCTTTCTACGTTCTGAGCATCCAGAGCCATTTTGCATGTGTAGTTTCCCAGAGAGATGGGAAAGTGCAAGCCGAAATATTCTTGTCTCTCGCAAGTTACTCATGTAACTTGTCCAGTTGCCTGCATATCTCAATCAAGGCCATTTTGTCGTTGCAGAACATGGGAAGCCGCAGAGGGGTGCTCTCATAGCCAGCAAGCCTGATATAAGAGAATTTCCTGAACTGAATGAAATAGGCTCCATATTGTGATATCAGGTTCATAGCTTCGTCTGAAAACCTTCTGGCAGTGTCACCTTCGAGCAATCTGACCACGTACATGGTGAAAGCATCATTGACCCTTCTGAAATTCCGATTGCTGGTCTCTAGGGTGAACTGCGGGCAATAGGCGTACACTGGATCGTCTTTGTGCGCATCAATGTAGGAAAAGCCAAACCATTGCCGTGACGCTGCTAGGGTATACATCAGATACGAAGTCATGAAGAACTTCTTTGTTTGTTGCACATTGGATAGTTGCTCGGCCAAATTCATGCTTATGATTTCTGCCCAATTGATGTTTTGCGTTCCCTTGCACACCATGCTGATGAGCGGGCACATCCAGAAATGAAACTCATTGGTTGAGGGCAAACCCATAACCCGAGCCAATGCGAGGATTATAAAATCGACAATTCTTCATTGAAATCCACCCTAAGAGGTTTTGGTCGACGAGAAGCTCCTTTCCTAGGGTTCTTCAACCAAGACCTCGCCACTCGAGCTTTATATTTATCAACTGTCTTGGTCAAACATGGCACATGCTTGATCCCGAGAGACGACTATAGCATTGTCCATCTCCGAATCCTCGAGCAGCTCCAATGGCGGTAGCGTCCAGCTTGCAATGAGCTCCCGTGTATATTTGTCAATTCACTCAAATCGGGGTCGAAGTGAGCTCCGCATGAAAGTACAGATGTCGGCACCTTTGCACCGAGATAGGGAAACCTCGGCGAAAGCTAAACCGCTATCATTAATCATCATGCCATCAGGCGTAGGGTTTGCATCTGTCATTCTTGACCAAAAATCACCGAAGTCGAGATGGCGAGCTTCACTTATCTCCGATATTGCTAGCGCGGAGACTCAAGTGGAGAAATTTGCTCTGTCCACTGAAACTTGATCTTCATATTGATAGATTCGGAGCTGCGACCCAGATTCTCGGAAGGAATTTGCGAAGGGAAGGGATATTTGTGCAGGGAACTAGATTGCAAGGGTTTGAGCAAACGATAGCAAGGAAGCAATGTGAAAAATGCGAAGGTGGTATGCTTGGTTATATAGCCGTTTGAGGAGCGGAATGAATTTAATGTGCATTGAATACACAACCACCAATTTGAAAGAGCGTCATATTCGGAATGAGTGGGAAAAGCTAAGTGTGAATGACACTTGGTACGCTTGGGACAGGTGAGACGCGAATGCGCGAAACACGCGGCTCGGCCGGTTCGGGTGAAACAGGGAGAAGACGCACAAATGCATTTGGAACAAATGGGACGAAAATGTGCGAAGTACGCGATTCGGGTGTTTCGGCCGAAATTGGAACAAAGGGCCCATTTGGACTTGGGACAGATGGGACAAAAAGTTCCGAAGTACGCGGTTTGACCGGTTCGGCTGAAAATGAAGCGGCGCATTTTGAGAATGGGATATTTGGGCGAAAATACGCGAAGGACGCGGTTCGGGCAAATCGGCTGAATTTGGAGCAGGTTGCATTTTTGATTTGGGACAAAGAGCTCTGAAGTACGTGACTCGGGAGTTTCGGCCGAAAATGGGAAAGCTCGCACTTTTAACTTTAGGTCATTTAGGACAGGAAAGTGCGAAGTACGCGGGAAGGATGATTCGGCCGAAATAGGAACAACTCGCACAAAAAGTTTTGGGACACTTGGGACAAAATTTTCCGACGGGCCCGAGAATGGGACAGTTTCGGGGATTTCGGCCGATCGGGGAACAGGGTGCACTTTCGTACTTGGGACAGGTGGGACAAAAAGTTCCGACAGGCCCGAAAATCACACAAAAAGACCCAAAACACAGATTCTTTCAACTTCACGACTTAGGCATTTCAGAGAAAAACCCTTCAACTCAAAATTTTGAAAATTTTACTCTTATCAGAGCGGGAAATTTTGAGTGGACAACAGCTGGCTCCTTCTGGGGATGACTTGGTGTAAATTCATAGAATGAGACAAGGCAAGAACTTAGATAACTCGGTGAAGCAGACCAGTGCCTTATCCATTGGGCAAAGGAGTCAAAAACAAACCAATACAGAGGGCAACACACACAACAGAAGGGAAACACACCAAAAGCAGGAAAAGCAAAAACACTGTACATAATATACAAAGGGACTCCCTAGTCACCTAGGATTTGAACAACTTCAAATACTGCCCACTATAAGGAAGTGGGAGGGGAGAACCATCCATGTAATCAAGATAGAAAGAGTCCTTACCAGCAAAGTGTCTTATCTTGAAAGGTCCAAGCCACAGAGAATCAAATTTTCCATGGCTGCCACGAGGTTCATGTCTTTTGTCCCATAACAGCACGGTATCACCAACTTGGAACTCTCTGGACCTAGCTTTCTTATCGAACAGAACCTTCACCTTCTGCTGGTGAGCAGATATTCTGTCAGCAACCTCCAATCTATCCTCGTTCAGCTTGTGCAGGTACATGATTCTTTTGTCCAGAGCATCACTGAAACTAGTGTCTTCTATGGCCTTCATCAGGTGCAAGGCTGGCAGTTCCACTGTCACTGGCAATTGGGCCTCTACTCCATACACTACTTGAAAGGGGGACATTCCAATGGCTCTTTTAGGTGTGATCCTGTCTGCCCAAAGAGCATCATAAAGCTTCTTATGCCAGTTTCGCTGAGACTCATTGACCAACTTCCTTATGATAGTCACCAGATTTTTGTTGGTGGATTCTGCTTGTCCATTCCCCTGGGGATAATAATCTGAAGAATGAGCTAGAGAGATGCCATACCCGTAGCAGAAATCCATTATCTCATTTGAGGAGAAGTTCGAAGCATTATCTGTTACAATCTTGTTAGGTACACCGTACCTAACCAAGATGTTCTCCTTGATGAAGTTGCATACTACTTCAGAAGTAGTGCTCTTGACTGGGATAGCTTCCACCCATTTGGTGAAGTAGTCAGTGGCAGTTAGCACATGCGTGTGGCCAGCACTAGAAGCAGGATTCAGTGTACCAATGAAATCTAGACCCCATTGCTGGAATGGTTCCTCAATCACAACTGGCTTGAGAGGCAAAGCGGCCAGTTTGGGTCTTCCCACAAAGGTCTGACAGGCCTCGCATTTATCCACCCACTTGGACGTATCTCTGAACAAGGAAGGCCAGTAATATCCTCCCCGGAGTATCTTGTGAGCTGTGACTGTTGATGAATAGTGCCCTCCACATGCTTGATCATGAAAAGCTGAGAGCAACTTTCTCTGTTGTTCCTTATCAACACATTTCAGAAATCTCCCATCTAGGCCACGCTTGAACAAAGCATTTTCCCACAGTACATATTGCGCTGATCTCAATTTAACAGTCCTCTTTTCCTTGGCAGTTAAATGAGAGGGGCATTCCCCATAGGTGAGAAAATGGGCGATGTCAGAATACCATTCATCGACTGAACTAAGGAATAGAACAGTAGGAATGTCAGCTTTCTCCTCCAGCAACTCATGTTTGGCTCCTTCAGCAATGAGCTCACAAAGACCTTTGCCGCGAACCAGCTTGGTTGGTTTGATATCAATGTCATACTCCTGGACTTTAGCCACCCAGTTTCCTCTCTTGGACCCAAATTCTTGCTGTGTAAGAATTGACTTAACAGTCGTATCTGGAACCAGCACCATAGAGTGAGAGTTGAGGATATAGAAACGGAACTGCTTGACAGCTTTGACTACTACAAAAGCATGCTTCTCCATCATGGTGTACTTTAGCTCATGATCCTTCAGGATATAGCTCATGAAGGCAATTGGTAGCTCATGTCCATCAGAGTCTTCTTGGGTTAAGACAAGAGCGGCCCGGTATTGTGCAGCAGCGTAGCAATAGATGATGAAATCTTTCTTTGAAGTCGAAAGAGCCAAAACTGGAGTTTTAGCAATGGCTTTCTTGATACCCTCAAAGGATTCCTTTCCTTCAGAAGACCAACCAAATGTTTGCTTCCCTTTCATCATCTGAGAAATGTTCAGGGTCAACTCTGCAAAATCAGGGATGAACCTTCTTAAAAAATTGATCTTACCGAAGAAGGAATGCACGCCTTTTTTACTGGTCGGGAGAGGAATTTGCTGGATGGCCTGAACTCGTTCAGGATCAATCTTGATGCCGTCCTTTGAGACAATGTGCCCTAATAGCTTTCCTTCTGTAACACAGAAGACAGATTTTTTAGGATTCAAGGAAATCCCATGCTCTCGGCATCTTTGCAGAACTGTTTCCAAGTGGTCGAAGTGATCTGCTCTTGTCTTTGAAAACACCGTCAGGTCATCAAGGTATATGACAATACATTTTCCTTTCAAGCTTCCAAAAGCCAAATCCATAGCTCTCTGGAAAGTGGCACCAGCATTAATCAGCCCAAAAGGCATTCTCTTGTAGGCAAAGGTACCCCAAGGAGTGGTGAAGGCTGTCTTGTGTTGATCTGCAGCATCAACCTCTACCTGATTGTATCCCGAGAATCCATCAAGCATAGATAACATCTCGGATCCTGTTACTGCCTGCAAAATCTGATCCATCATAGGCAGAGGGTAGTTATCTTTCAGAGAGGCCTGATTCAGGTTCCTGAAATCAACACAGATGCGGATCTCACCATTCTTCTTCCTAACAGGCACAATGTTTGCAATCCATGTTGAATGGTGAATGGGAAAAATGATCTTAGCCTTCAACAACTTCTGGATCTCCTGAAATATAGTGTCAGCTATTTTGGGATTATACTGCCTTTGTTTCTGCTTGAAAGGCTTGATTCCTGGTTTGAGAGGGATAGAGTGTTGCATTTCTTTTGGCTTGAAGGCTTTTAGATCCTCATAAGAATATGCAAGAACATCCTTATACTTCCTTAGAAGATCAATTGCTCTTCTCCTCTCATCGGTTGTGCAACATTTTCCAATATTTACCAGCTTGGGATCAGAAGGACTCCCTATATCAATCTTATCATACTCAAATTGATTCTTTGAGGTCCGAGTAAGCTTTGGATTTTACATATCTGTCATGTTTATCAAACAAATCCTCCAAACTCACCAAACCTTTGGGAATTTTGTTTCCTTTGAGCTTGATGCACCCTTCATGATCAGTTTCTTCTCCTTGGATGACAGCTTGGTCGAAGACACACCCTCACGAGGCAGGTTGTCACTTCCCTCAAAATACAGTTGCTCGAAATTCCCCTTGAGTTCCAGGAAGGAAAGCAGATGCTGGTCATCGTTGAAGACTTGCCAGTTATGGGTATTGTCAGGTACGCTGGGCCGGTGGACCATTTCAATAGTGAACTTATCCTGAGAGAATTCAGGATGGGGAATCAATAGTGACCCTGAGACAGCCAGTGAATCAGCTCTGCTGTTCTTTTCTCTAGGCATTGCTTCAATGGAGAAAGCATCAAGGAATTCAATTGAATCCCAAACCTGATTCCGATAGTGCTTCAGCCTCCCATTTTTTACCTGAAAAAGGCTTCTGACTTGCTTCACAATCAGCTCTGCATCGCCACGAGCCAGAAGATTCTTCACGCCTCGTTCTTTGGCCACTTGCAGTCCAAGAATGAGAGCCTCATACTCTGCTGTATTGTTAGTGTTTTCGAACTGCAACTTAAATGAAAAAGGGTGCAGGCAACCTTCAGGTGATATTAGCAAGACGCCAGCTCCAGAACCAGCCGAGGAACAACTTCCGTCAAATTCTAAAATCCAGACACCATTGGGATCTTTAGGTGATACTTTGGAGGGTTGGATTTCATCAGGGGACAGAATCATGTAATTACCATGACCCATGTCTTCATAGAGTATTTGTGCCTTAGGATCATCTGTTTTCTGCACAATATACTCAGACTGTTTCTCAGGGAGTAACTTCTTCATTTGTCCATTGACAGGTATGAGTGCATGGGACCAGTCCATTTGAATCTCTCCACCCACGTCCTTACAGAAGTTCCTACTTAGCAACATTCCATAAGAAGGAGGAATGTCTGCTACTAGGATGGTAGCCAAGACTTTCTTTTCAGGTAAAGCAGCAAAAGCCACTTGTGCATCTTTAATCCTTCCAACCAAAGGCACCTCCTTACTTTCCATGGAGTAGCAAGATCCATAAGTACGAGTAAGGGTCAAGCCTAAAGCATGAGCTACTTTGGCAGGCATCACATTATCAGAGGCTCCGGAATCTATGACACAGTTACTGAGCCTATGGCCAGCTATAAGGAGTGTAACATAAAAAGGCTTGATTTTGTCTCCAGGCGAGGTGACAGCAGCTACCAGACTAGGCTGTGGTATAGAAGGAGGTGTGGGCAAAAGGCCTTTAGAGGTGGTCTTGGAATGGGAATTAACAAATTGGATCATCTTGGCAAAAGCTTTAGGATGGGTTTGGTAGTATTCAGCTTCCGAAATTTGAACCTTAGTCCTTTTAAGATGATCAACAATATCAAAGGATCCAGAGGTGGATGGGCCATCATCATTTGGGATTCTAGGCTTATCAACTTTAGGAGAAAAGGAAGAAGAAGAAACTTTGGGAGCAGTGTTGACAGTACTTACCTTTGGTGCAGATGAGGTAGGGATAGGAGATCCTCTTCTGGCAATTACAGGAATGGTTGCTGGTTGTTCCTTAGATTTCTTCATGGGCAGTGTTACTTTCTCCTTACGCCTCGCTCATTCTCGAGTCATGACAGAAAAAGATTCACTGTTCATATCTGCTACCACTTCATCATAGTTATCTCCATCATCAGTGCCTTCGGTGGTAAAGAAATTAACCCGAGATCCTTCGAGTTCTTCCGCCTCATCATCAAATTCCTCCAGGAACTCCTCACGAGCTTCATCGTCCACATCATCATCGGGCTCTTCAACTTCACAGGTTGCGTTCACAGGAACTTTGACAGGAGGACCTTCAAGTGCTAGTCTTGTGTGAGGAGCAGGCAAACGATTTCTGGGCTGGAAATTTCTTCTTGGAACATCTGCATACGGGGCATGCTGGGCCAATTGTTTCTTTATAGCTACTAGATCATTTGCAAGTTTCTGGACTAATGGATCAGTATTGGGTCCAGAGGTGGAAGAGGAAGAAGCAGCAGATTTAGATTTGGGAGGATCTCTCTTCAACTTCCCTGACATGATCAGGTCATCCTCGACACTGACAGCCAGTTCTTGATCCAGAATCAACGTTCCAAGATTAGCCCTTCTCAGAGCATAACTAACTTTGGGCGTTTGAGCATTTAAAAGAAACATTTTTGAATTTGATCAACCGGTCGAGTATTTACAGGAATCTTGTTGATCAGTCTATTGAACCGAGCCACAAATTCTCTCATGGGTTCTGATGGATCTTTCTTTATCTGAGAAATTTGGGCAAGTAGGGCATGCACATCTTCTCGCCCGCAAATTTGAAACGGCTTTGTTTGAGTTCTCATTGTATTCCGATCGGTGATGGCGCCAAATGTAGAAGGTGATAGAACTAGTCAAGCGACATTATCCTGTAACGTCTCAACGAACAGCCTTACTGAAACGTCTTCATGTTCAACTCCCAAGACGCCACATGCAACTATGAAGGCTGCAATGTGCTCATCAGGGTGTACTTTGCCATCTCCTCTAAACTTGGGGAAGTTCTTTCGGTTACCTCTAGGTAACTCATGCAAAGGTTGAGTAAGGGCCAGGGGCCCGACACGCTGACCCCATGGCAATTGTGCCGCCATTCTTGGAAATACGGCTTGGAGGGGAACTTTAACACCAGCAAGGATCAGAGCTCGCAGATTAGGGCTGGCTGGCTGTGTAGGACTTTTATCTCGAACAGGCGGAGTGCTCGTCGAACGAGTTCTTCTATTTGAAGGGAAAGGAAAACCCTGTTGCTCCAAAAGCTGAAACTGAGGATCTTCAATGCCAAGGGTCCTTCTCCCTCGAGTGAAACGCGGAGTCGCCAGATCAAAGGATGATCGAAAAATAAAGTACTGGAATGCGGTTTTCCCCAGCGGAGTCGCCAAAAACTGTTGGTCGTCAAATAGGACTTTTTAGAGAGCAACAGACAGGGGACGAAAAGTCCCTCCTCTTTAATGGGAGAGGTTCCCTTATTCTGAAATGAACTTATTTACAACTATACAGAACATTATTTTACGGTTAAACCTGGATATTACGAAAGTGTTTTCCACAAGGATTATCAGTTACACAAGGACTGAGGAAAAGGAATAAGAAGATGAGCAGAATAGCAACATTCAGAATTATAGATAGCAGAATAATTCTTCGTGTATGCGAAGCTTCAAAGAATTTAAGACAAGATCATTTGAATGAGATTAAATTTACAGACACAAAGTTCCATAAATAACCTTCTTCAGATTTGTTAATCAAGGACACAAAGTTCCTTCTTGGTTGTACAAGATCGCTGTATTTGCAAAACTAAACAGTATGCAATCAGAGAGACAAAACGAGTTAAGAACAAAATGATCTTCACGATATTAAAGGAAAACACAGAGACAACAAGAATCAGATAGACAAAGAACGGAAAGCCCTTTTGTATTGATTTCTTTAAGATCTATTTACACTTTCAGCAAATATCCAAGTTCTTCCCCTTCAAAATGGCGTGGAAAGGCCATTATATAGCTTACAAGTCGGTTACTCTTCGTAACCGTTTCTTTTAACTAAGAATAGTTAAGTACCGCCAATTGCAATACCTTAACTAATTACAAAGAATACGAAAAGAAAGGAAAGAAGAGGAAAGGAAGGAGAAGGAGACAGGTGGCCGGCTACTGGGAGGGACCCACTGTCTTCAGAATCCGCTGCCTGAACTTCTTCAATGACTCAGCTATATCTCTGCCACGAGGGACTGATGTGTTGGTTGCAGACTGAGTCCAAAATCCCAGGCATTTCTCCATCTCTTTATCAAACTCGACGTGAGTATGATAGTCTTTGTTTGCTTCTTCAATGGCAGACTGAAGAGAACAAATTTCCTTTATCTTGTCCTTAGAGATGGAGTCTTCCTTGAAAAGATTATCTTTGACAAAAGCTCTGAACTGAGCTTTGATTTCTTGCAAGGACGAGGGAACGCCAGAGTTTTCATCCTGAAGATGACAATGCATATCTTTGAAAGCAGCAGCTGCTAGCATCTTGAAAGCTTCTCCCTTTTGCCAGCTATTCTTCATTTCTCCTACACTTTCTTCCAGACTCGATTTTCCACTCTACGCGTGTAGACCCGGATTTTGATAGATTATCTTTGGCATCATTGAAAATCTTATTTGCCAAGAAAGATGTTCTCATCTGTCTGTCCCATGAGGCGAAGGTCTACAATGCAACTGCCCCAGAGTTTAAGCTCCTTATCCATAACCCCAATGGTAGAGGATAGCTTCAGTTGCAAATTGTCTACCTTTCCATGTAGCTTAAAAGCTTCGTCGATGAAGTTTAGCCCGGAAACAAGCATGTCATCCACCATGGCTTCGATAGCTCTACCATAGACAGAATACTTGTGCATATCTTTAATTTCTTGCACTTCATCTTGGCTTAGAATTACAGGAGGAGGTAGAGCAGTCAAGGGAGTAGGGTCCAAAACTTTGTCCTTAGACAAAAGTGACTTGATAAAACTCGTGAGAACTTGGGCTTGTTCTTCCAGCTGTTCAATCGTCTGCTGCCCTTTCTCTACCCTTCCAATGACTCTGGTGACTGTTTCCTGGAGGTTATGAATCTCACCTTCAGGAGTAGACTCTCCCATAGGGATCCTTGAAAGCTCCAAGTCAGATGTCAGCAACTCTGATTCTGATTTGTCTACTGTGGGCTTAGCAATCTCCAGGAATTGCTGACCTCGAGCATCTGACACAATCCTGGAAGTAGTTCTGGCTTTCTTGGCACGAGAAGGAGTGGTGCCCAACAAGGTTGCTACAGCATCAAAATTTGGTCCCAAGCTTTGAGAGGAGGATTTTCTCTTCCTTTTATCAACCAGAGGTTACACCCAAGCAAAAGAGGAAGAAGAATCTGCAGGAGAGGCAAGGGGACCAAGAGACAGGGAGCTCATGACACTCAAGGTCTGTGCGGCTGTTGACTCAAGCTGAGATGTGGGCGGAACACTGGAGGTAATGGCGGTAGAAGAATCAGTAGTACCTGGAAGTTCAGTGCTCTGGACCTCTTTATCTTTATCTGCTGGATTTTCAGGAACACTTGCAGGAGTTGGCATCTCACTGTCTTCACTTTCACTGAGAACGATGATGTTCTCTGGCCCTATAGGCAACTCTGCCTGTTTTCTTGGAGGGTCATTCTCTGCAGGCTCCTTCTTTACCTCTTTGAGTTTCTTCTTGTATACCTGGGTAGATGGAGAAGGAGTAGATCCTACAGGTCCCTGAGCTGTTGAGGCAGGAGGGGTTTTCACTGGTGTCCCAGACTCTGGAACTGATGCCTCCCTTATGGGTGTCGAATCATCTTTGGAGCTGGATTCTCCTGAGTGCCTCTTGAATTCTCGGATCTTCTTACTGAACCAGACCCTAGTTCTGATCAAGACTGGGCAATAATCTCAGCCAGATCATCTCTTTCTTTCCTGTTCCAATCCAGGTCCTCCAGAGGGGTGTGCTTAATCACATTTTCGTACTCATACGAATATAGCTCAGAATTGTCATCCTGGAGACCTTCAGGAACTTGGTACAGACTGAGTTCTTGGATCAATTGCAGGGAGAACCTGCCACAATGCCTTCTTCTGGCTTCAAAATCATCTGCACAGTCGGCCCAGTAGTCTTCTGTATCTGCCCTATGATGATAGACTATCTTGATGTTCTTTCAATGAACTTCTTCAAGTCAAAACAGGTTCTTGGCTTGAAGAAATGAACAGTGATAGGGACCAGGGCTCTTTCTACGTTCTGAGCATCCAGAGCCGTTTTGCATGTGTAGTTTCCCAGAGAGATGGGAAAGTGCAAGCCAGAAATCTTCTTGTCTCTGCAAGTTCTGTGCAACTTGTCCAGTTGCCTGCATATCTCAATCAAGGCCATTTTGTCGTTGCAGAACATGGGAAGCCGCAGAGGGGTGCTCTCATAGCCAGCAAGCCTGATATAAGAGAATTTCCTGAACTGAATGAAATAGGCTCCATATTGTGATATCAGGTTCATAGCTTCGTCTGAAAACCTTCTGGCAGTGTCACCTTCGAGCAATCTGACCACGTACATGGTGAAAGCATCATTGACCCTTCTGAAATTCCGATTGCTGGTCTCTAGGGTGAACTGCGGGCAATAGGCGTACACTGGATCATCTTTGTGCGCATCAATGTAGGAAAAGCCAAACCATTGCCGTGACGCTGCTAGGGTATACATCAGATACGAAGTCATGAAGAACTTCTTTGTTTGCTGCACATTGGATAGTTGCTCGGCCAAATTCATGCTTATGATTTCTGCCCAATTGATGTTTTGCGTTCCCTCGCACACCATGCTGATGAGCGGGCACATCCAGAAATGAAACTCATTGGTTGAGGGCAAACCCATAACCCGAGCCAGCAGGATTATAAAATCTGACAATTCTTCATTGAAATCCACCCGGAAGAGGGTTTTGGTCAGACGAGAAGCTCCTTTCCTAGGGTTCTTCAACCAAGACCTCACCACTTGAGCTTTATATTTATCACTGTCTTGGTCGAACATGGCCTGTGCTTGATCCCGAGAGACGACTATAGCATTGTCCATCTCCGGAATCCTCAGAGCAGCTCTAATGGCAGCAGCGTCCAGCTTGGCAATGAGCTCCCCATGTACATTTGTCAATTCACTCGAATCGGGGTCGAAGTGAGCTCCGCATGAAAGTACAGTATCAGCACACTGCACTGAGATAGGGAAACCTCCGGCGAAAGCTAAACCACTATCATTAATCATCTGTGCCATCGGCGTAGGGTTTGCATCTGTCATTCTTGACCAAAAATCACCGAAGTCGAGATGACGAGCTTCACTGTCTCCGATATTGCTAACGGCAGACTCAAGTGGAGAAATTTGCTCCTGTCCCTGAAACTTGATCTTCATATTGATAGATTCGGAGCTGCGACCCAGACTCTGGAAGGAATTTGCAAAGGGAAGGGATATTTGCGCAGGGAACTAGATTGCAAGGGTTTGAGCAAACGATAGCAAGGAAGCAATGTGAAAAATGCGAAGGTGGTATGCTTGGTTATATAGCCGTTTGAGGAGCGGAATGAATTTAATGCGCATTGAATACACAACCACCAATTTGAAAGAGCGTCATATTCGGAATGAGCGGGAAAAGCTAAGTGTGAATGACACTTGGTACGCTTGGGACAGGTGAGACGCGAATGCGCGAAACACGCGGCTCGGCCGGTTCGGGCGAAACAGGGAGAAGACGCACAAATGCATTTGGAACAAATGGGACGAAAATGTGCGAAGTACGCGATTCGGGTGTTTCGGCCGAAATTTGATCAAAGGGCCCATTTAGACTTGGGACAGATGGGACAAAAAGTTCCGAAGTACGCGGTTTGACCGGTTCGGCCGAAAATGAAGCAGGGCGCATTTTTGAGAATGGGATATTTGGGACGAAAATACGCGAAGGACGCGGTTCGGGCAAATCGGCCGAATTTGGAACAGTTTGCATTTTTTGATTTGGGACAAAGAGCTCTGAAGTACGACTTGGGAGTTTCGGCCGAAAATGGGAAAGCTCGCACTTTTAACTTTAGGTCATTTAGGACAGGAAAGTGCTAAGTATGGGGAAGGATGATTCGGCCGAAATAGGAACAACTCGCACAAAATTTTTGGGACACTTGGGACAAAATTTTCCGACGGGCCCGAGAATGGGACAGTTTCGGGGATTTCGGCCGATCGGGGAACAGGGTGCACTTTCGTACTTGGGACAGGTGGGACAAAAAGTTCCGACAGACCCGAAAATCACACAAAAAGACCTAAAACACAGATTCTTTCAACTTTACGACTTAGGCATTTCAGAGAAAAACCCTTCAACTCAAAATTTTGAAAATTTTACTCTTATCAGAGCGGGAAATTTTGAGTGGACAACAATCTTGAACGTCCTTTGGCTTGAAGGACTTTAGATCGGCATAAGACCATGCCAATACATCCATATATCTTTTCAACAACTTGACAAACTTTCGCTTCTCCTCAGGCGTGCAACATTTGCCAATGTTCACAAATTGCGGGTGTTCTACCGAACCTATATTGACTGGTTTGGTTTCTGGGGATGAGTTAGGGTCGTTCCCTTTGGATTCATTGCCTTGATTGGTAAATCGATTCACAACAAGTGGAAGTAAACCCTTCAAAGTGCAATTCTTTAAAATTTTCCACCTTCTCTAGAAAGGCAATGAGTTGATTATCATCATTGAACACCGCCAATGCTTTGAGAATTGTCGGCACGCTTGGGTGGAAAACCACCTCAATGGTGTACTTGTTCATTTTCAAACCTGGGTGTGGGAGCATGAGAGATGATGAAACGGCATATCCCTGGGTACCCTCTTCTTCATCAGATTCCTCCTCATCAAATTCCATATACCTGATAGTAGAGTCGCCAGTCGGTTCACCGACATCTTGATCATCTTCGCCTTGAGACAAAGGTTCTTCATAATACTGCTCTTCTTCTTCGATTTCAGCCAAAGCGTTGACCGAGGAGCCTCAAGCGCCAACCGCGGAGTAGCTGTAGGTAAGCGCGGTCTTTGTGAATCCCAGTATGAGGAACTGGGAGAGGCCTGGGCCAACTGCTTCTTCAATGCAAGCAAATCATTCGCCATCTTTTGGAATGCTGGATCAGATGAAGTAGTGGGCGAAGGGCCCAAAGATTTAGGCTTGGCTGATTCCTTTTTCAATTCACCAGATATTATCAGATTATCCTCTATCCGAATGGCAGCGGCTTGGGTGAGAATCAAGGTGGCAACTCGTTCTTGAAGGAGCAAGAAACTAACTTTTGAGCTCATAGCGTTTACGAAGAAACACTTTTGATTTTCCGGCGTCGGAAGCATGGCAACAGGGACACGGTTGATTAGTGCATTAAACCGGGCGATAAAATCGCACATGGTCTCATTTGCCTCTTTCTTCAGGTGAGTGATTCGTGATAATAATGCAAATGCATCCTCTGAAGGCTTGTATCTGTCTTCGAAAGCATCCCGTAAGGTGGCCCAACTGTAATAGACCCAGTGGCAAATCTCAAAACCATTCAACCGCAGTCCTTGTAGGGTTTCCAGAAAAAGGTGAACCGACACATCTTCGTTAGTCACATCCAAAATACTACATGACATGATGAATGCAGATATGTGGGAATCCATGCTTTGATTTCTGCTCTCATTGAATTTAAGAAAATTCTTTCGATTTCCGTGAGGGAGCACGTGAACTGGATGTGGTAAAGCCAAAGGACCCATTGCGTTTCCCCATGGTACCGCCATCTGGAAAGCCGGAAAGAGAACATGAGCTAAAAGTGTGGTTCCACTGAGTAACAAGGCACTACAAAGGGATGTGGATGCCCCCTGCAAAAGAATTTTTTTTGTGAAGGTGAGACACTCCTGGATGACCGGCTAGCCGAGCTTAGTGCTGAAAAATGCACCGGTGTTACGCTGAAATTGTGCCTTTGAAGCAGATCGAAAGTAGGATCAGCTTCTCCACGGGCTCTCCTGCTGTGCGTAAAAGGTTCACTCACCAGTGTTCCTTCCAGATCTGCAATGTTATGGCACAGATTCAAACTTTCTTTTTGGTTGTACTTGCTGATTTTCTGGTTTTTCTGACAAAAACCAGCAGCAAATACTTTTCTAAATATTTAAAACTATCCTCTTCAGAAAACCGATTGTGGTTAAATGACAAATTACAATGAGGATAAGATGGCAGGGAAGATTAGTAAGCTGATTTTCGGATCTGATTTTAACTTTTTTTAGAGGGTTTCAAACTTTTTGCAAACAGTCAAAAACTCAGATCTACGGCAAAATACTGATTTTTTCAAAAACTCAGCGAACTAAAGATCTTTAACTGGACCAGATCTATGACTCTCAGAAGAAAATTTTTCAATTTGAGCACTTTTGCAAATTTTTGGATTTTTAACAAAAGTTCGATTTTGCAAACAGGCAGCAATCTTCTGATTTTTCTGATTTTTTACTTTACCATCATAGATCCGATGATCTGTTTGATCCCAAGCCGAGTCGCCAAAAATTGTTGGTCCGAAAATGCATCATGCGTGGGCGATCTATGGATAAACGAGCCAACAGTGTGCAGGGCATAGCCCCTCTTTGAGTTAGCAAAGCGAAACTGGTTTATTGCTATTCTACCGAGCGGAATCTATGCAAGTCTCATGATTTTGCCTTCGGGGTTTGGGATCTCATCCCGGAGGTTTATTTCCTACTGCGAAGAGAAAGGAATGAAAGAGAGGAAGAAGAAGGAACAGTCCGAAGGAGAAAAGAAATGAATTCCAAAGCAGAAAGGTCAGAAGATTTATGTTTTTGGGTTGGTAGTAAACAGAGCCAAACCTACTTGCATAAATAAACAAAGCAATACTGATGATAAATAAATGACAATAAAATAGAAGCAGATCCAACAGAATAAATACACAGATCTAACATAAGAAAGATCTAATGTATATAACACGTATTCAAAGACAAAGTCTAAATATTGTATTACTAATTTGTTCATTACAAAAAAGCTCAAAGTCTTTTCTCCTTACTCCTATTTCTCATCTGAAAGATATTCATCCATCCCTCAACACAACAAGTGTTGGGGTATTTATAGAAGAAGAGGAGAAAAGAAGGCAAAAAGGAGCCAACAACTATTTACAAAGATATTTACAAAATATCTAAAAGTCATGTTGACTTTTTACAACTTGATGGATGACATCATCCCATGACGCAACATGGATGATGTCATCATTTGTGCCAACATACTTTAGACATTTCAACAAGAAAGTCAGAGAAGAGAGAGAAGAAGAAGAAGAAGAAGAAGAAGAAGCTACTCGTCGTCATCATCCTGCGGCTGAAAGGGGGTAGCCTGCTTTTGATGCTGCTCAGGTGATGAGATATGGAACTGAGCGCGGTATTCCAAAAACTTGTTAATTATTGGCCCAAGTTGATCTTGAGAAGGATCCTTGTGCCTATCACTTATTGCCTCACAAGTCTCCCACTCATCTATGAGCTTTTCCGGAGTTTGGAAAAGTCCTTCTCCGCCTCAATGAGGAACCCGACGAAGTCCCTATAGGCCAAAGGGTTGTTGATAGATTCGATGTCAAATGTGACCTCTCGCCCGCTCCTTGAGAATTGATCTCCTTGAAGATCCGGATGGTTTCATCAGCTGACCTTAAGGTAAAGGAAGGAGTGAGCAACCCTGGCGACATGTTGAGAACAATTCGCTCCATTTGATGCATCGCATCTAGGGCTCTTCCTTTACTTTGTCAATCTTTTCTAGAATAAATTCTAGCTGATCCACCCGATAGTCCAGAGTGGACATGATTTTGTTGAGGGCCCTTGGATGGCCGAAGACACCGAACTTGACCAGATCTTCAACTGAACAGTCAAACATTTGTTGTAAGGCCTCGTGCTGCAGTCTAGCATGTTCCAACTCTTCTGATATGGGCCCTGCTAATGCTTGGAGTTCTTTATTCACCTTACTGATATTCAGGTATAAGTCAGAGAACTCGGCGATCACTTTTTCGTTGTCTTTGAGGATTTGGCTCCTCCAAGTGGAAATGGCCATACCCCGCTCACCGATCTTTGCATATTCATTGATTTTCTCCCCGGTTGAGAAGCTCGAAGTCTCGCAGCGATTGTGGGAGGCGCACTACCCATCTTCCTGTAAGGCTTGGAGCGAGATATTTATTTTTCTCTTTTAGTAGCCTTTTCTCTTCTTTTGTTTCTTGAAGCTTTTGACAGAGGGCATCGACCACGGAAAGAGCTTCCCCCTGGAGACTTTTAGAAGATGTCCCCATTGTGACTTGGGTCACAGTAAAATCTATGGAAGACAAATCCTTTTTCTCTTTGAGGGATCGGGGTATGTAATTTCCATGATTCTCTCACCAGCACTTTTAGAGAAGCGTGTAACAAAGCCGCTTCGCTTTTGCCCTTTGGTGGGATCACCGAAAAGTCCATCGGAGTAATGGGAACTTTCCTCTTTTGTTGGCTTAGCTGCTGAGAGATCTAGACCAGTCCTATGGAAGAAGGACCAGAGACAGAGGAGGAGGTAGCTACAGTAGAAGAGGGGAAAACATGGAGACACGCTGCAGCCGGCATTGAGAGAATAGCCGAAGAAGTTTCCACGGGAGAAGGGAAACTGTAGCTGCATGGAAGACATAGGAAGGGAAGGGAGCCCGGAGATGAGGGAAGAAATGGAGGAGGACAGATCAGCGAGGGAGGAGAAGATAGACGAAGAAGTAGGGGAAAGAGAAGAAGAAGGGACAGAGGACACGACCAAAGGGATGGTCGCTTGAGTCACTCGAGGAGGGGAAGGAAGAGAAGAAGAAGGGATAGAAGGGACCTCCATTGTGGTAGCAATGCCGACATCCTGAGTGGATGGGCCTATGGGACTATCCTCTGCTGCTTCTTTCTCTGGTGAATCCAGAGTTATTACCTGTTCTGGCGCTGTGGAAAGAGGACTCTCGGGGGCTTCTCCCTGAATGGTGCTGGATTCACCTTCTACACCTTTGCCTTTAAGCTACTTCTTGGATCGTGGAGGTGCGTTGCCCAATGGGGATGTTGTGAAATCAACCCCGAGGTAGATTAGGCCGTTCATCCGGCACCAATGTTCTGTCCTCCGCAAAGTCTCCTTGACCCTCTCCTCAATTGTCTGAGGAGCTTTAGTTCTATCAATGGCCGGAAAGGGCCAATCATCCCCCTCTGTATCAGTATATACCTTGTCTACTTCATCTTCATTGTTTGGTAGCCTTTGGGGACAATGGCTACCCCATATTGGATGATTTCTACCAATGCTAGGCGAGAATGATCCTTTCTTCTGAGCTCTACCTCATGGAGGATGTCAATATAAATATCCTCGATCTGAGGAACATGGATCGGATCAAGCTTTGCTCTTGGCAGGCAGCCCCTTGGGTCGAAGGTGGGCCTGGCTAGGAAGTCATGCTTCAAATTGAGTAACTCCAGCTCTGCAAACATTTCCTTCGCCTTGTGGTGGGTAGAGCATGTGTATCGGCCTACTGTGAGGGGGAAAGGAGTTCCACCCTTCTTCCTTTTAAGGCATTTTTCATGGTATGTGACCAGCTACCTTGATAGTTCCAGCAGAATCAGCTTAGGCCCAGCATACCTTGGTAGCCTGGTTGGCTCTCCCAAAAAGTTGGCAGCCCTCAGATAGGTGAATGTAGGAAATTGGGTGAACAGAGCTCCCCATTTCTCCGTGGCTGCCACTATGTTTTTGGTTGTACGACTATGAGTCATATTTGGCCTCAGTAGGCAGATGATGTGATAGAAAAACACATCGTTAACTTTTGTGAACTGGGAGATGCTATTCTCCAGCTTCAACTCTGGATAATACTCGTATATTTTGACCTGAGGCCAAACTCCACTCCGGGTTAGGCCTGGATAATCCCTCTCTGACGCTGCAGCGTAGACCATGTAGGAGTTCATATGGAATACTCCCGTTGTGCTGAATTGTTGTAGCTGCTCGGAGATGGTGCTACTTATAATTTCCCCCCAGCAAAAGCGCTGATCAGGAAAATTCTTGTTCATTGTTTCCAAGTAGCGCAGCATCCATTTATGGAAGTAATGGGCGTCAGAAAGCCCGAAGATCCTGCTCAGGAAGGTGATGGTATCGCTGAGCTCTTCTGAAAAGTCACTGCGGTGGATGATCTAGGGCCACCGGGTTACTACCTTCTTGTTTTTCAAATACACTTCGTTCATTAGTTGCATGCATTGGTCTTCATTATCTTCCCAGGCCTTGATGCACTCTGCTTGGCTAACGGCCACAAAGTGCCGGTGGTGAGGGATGCCGAGTATGATCTCAAAATGACGGGCAGTGAGGTTAATGACTACCTCGCCCTTATCAAGCGACACATCTTGTGTCTTTGTTGTAACACTGGGCAACCACCATCATAAATTCATTGTTGACAGCGCTGACGGGGATTCCTCCGGCGAAGTGCAGGGCACTGCCTATCAATTTTTCCATCCATGGACTCCTTGTAACTTTCTGAGTTCTGGCCCAGAATTCCTCCATGTCGATATGCCCCAATTCTGAGTCTCTGACATCCATGCTGCATTCGGCCTGTGACTCGGGCATTCTGACCCTTTGATATTTATACTTCATCTCTTCCTCAGTAAGCTTAGCCTTCCCTTTCGATTTGGTGGGTCTCTTGCTGGATGTAGACATATGTTCTTCTAAGTTTATCTGCTGATCTGCATGAAGAAGAAGCGAGACCCAATCCGAAAAAGTTGAATTAGCCATTTGATCTTCCATTGGAATGTTAGCAGAAGAAAGAGTTAGAGATTTTTAGGCTCAGGGCGCAGGAAAAATGCAGCTTACAGGGCTAAATAGGCAGGGCGCACGGGAAAGGGCTGTTGCAAAGGTTAAACTGGCGCCAAAGGCGCATGGCGCATGCATACTGCAGAGTGCATTTTAGTAAAGGGCGCATGAGAACATCGTGTTGCATGGAGACAGGATGTGCCAAAGGCGCATGGACATTTCATGTTACATTGGGATTTGGTGCGCCTTTGGCGCATGGGAAAAGCATGTAACAGGGACTTTTCGTGCTCCAAAGGAAATATGGCACGGCGCACGGAGGGTTTGCAAAACATGAATGTTACTGTAAGGAGAGATGCACCTGCGCTTTTATGACTATACTTGGCGTAGGTAAATCTTGTGTTGCATAGATGCTGGGCGCACCAATGGCGCATGGAAAGGTGATGCAACACGGAAAGATGGTGCGCCAAAGGGGCACAAGTTTAGCTTGTGCAAGAGTGTGGAAGAGGCGCGCCTTGAGGGTGTAACACCCTGAACTGTTGTTACTTTCTCCTAGGCATACAAGTGTTGATATGTGATTTCTTGTATAAGGATGTGTTCCTCGATTTAGAAATCATGCTTGATATGTACTGTAATTTCTTTGCAGATTGCAGATCTTGACTGAGTCAGAATATGATTAGACTCTTTTATCTATTTCATTTTGTATCTGAGTTTAATCTGATCTCGGAATAAATTATAGAGTTATCCATCTATAATACCTAGTCTTGGATCAGTGGAATTGATCCAAGTATTGCTTTAAATTTGTTCGTGATGAATTAAATCACAGACCTTGAACAGGTTACAGTAAGGTATGGAAGCATTGATTAAGCTGGTCAGGAGTATGACTTAGGCTGATCTTGTGAAATAAATTGGTTCCCGATATTGAAGTATATCTGGAAGGTCTCGATCGTGGACCAGGTAATAATTCGTTTACATACGATTCTGCAGTAGAACAGGAGCTAACCCTGTTCAAGAAGGTATGATACAGGTCTTTTCTGAGTGTACAGAACGTAGACCTAACTGGAATTATTAATGGTTAGTAACCTAAAACTAAAACCTAACCTAGGGGTTAGATTAGTGTTAATCTAACCTAGACCTAGGCTATGTGTTAATGTCCTAAGTTAGTAACTACATGTAATATGGTTAGAATATGTGTTATCCTAAATTCTAACCTAAGATACTAACCTAACTAATGAGGAGAATGAAAAGGGGCCTATGGAAGGGGGTGCGAACCATGGGCGGCGTTTTCTATGACATTTAATGCATGGATAAGGATGAGGGACAGGTCATGGCGGAGGTTTAGGCAACGGCTAACCTTTGAGACGTGGCAGGTCGCTAAGTTTGGAAATGAACTTGAGTTTTCATTGGACTGTCGCCAACTCTGGCGGTCGGTGGAAGTGGAGTCTTAGCGGGAAAGTTGGTTTAATGGCATTCAATATTCTCGGTAGACGAGCTCGGAACTCGCGAGAAGGCATGCAAACGGGAAGTTTGTGGGGTTGTTTGGCTTGTCGCAATTTTCGGATTTCTCTCTGCTTGTTTACTGGTTCTTCGCACCAGTCCTCTTTGTGTTGCATGGCAAGTATGAACTTATCCAGCTCTTTTCTCTGTCATGGAGGATATATATGTGATGGAGATAGCGAAATTTTGTTGGTCGCTTTAACTTGGAAGAAGAAAAGGAAGTTTGAGCTCTTCCAGTGGTCTGCTTCGGAAATTTGATTAAAAATCCAGGCATGTTAGGCCCTAACCTTTAAATATCTTGTTGTCTTTCAAGTGATTTCATTAGAACAACTCTGTACAAATGATTTAAGAAATTTGATGTTTATCTATGGATGTCTTAGGTGATTTTTTTTGGTACTGTATTTCTTCTGGTTCGAAATTTCATTTATCTGATTGATGGGTGTTTATTGATTTCGAACTGTGGCATTATTTCCTTGTGTTTGCATTTTGGATTGATTATGCGAAACATGTGAAATGTATGATTGCTCGGCCTGTTCGGCGTGAGCCCATGAATCGTTCCTGTGATGGGTATAGACCATTGATTGTTATGTTGTCGATTTTTGGTCGTCGATTCTTGTTTTGGAAACAGTCGGAAGAAATGTTATTTGGAACTGTTTGATTGTTCAGTTTGTTGAACCTTTGAAAGCCCTGTTGTGGTTTTTAGTGACAGTGGCTAATGATACTTTTTGGGTTTCGTTCTGTCTTTTAAAATGGTTTGGGAACAGGTAACTATTGTGTTACAGTTTTCCTTTCGACTCAGTGGTAGTTGTTTTTCCTTGTTATTTGGGTAACGGGATCTAAACCGTTGACAGTGTACAGTATGGATATATGTATTTTATTCGGACGACTCTGTTGAGTCCATGGAATGACTTGTATAGATGGATTAATGTGGAAGTTATACGATCATATATATTTAAATATTGGGCAAGGATTTGTTTGAAATCTTGTGAAGTAACAGTCTTTCGACCTCTCAGTTAACTTCTGATAATTTTGGGTATAGATTCCCCTGTTGCCTTTATTTCGTTCCTCATCGTGTAACTTGTTCAAAATGTTGAAGAAGGTTCAGTTGGTATTTTCTTTACGAAAATAGTAATTATTGAAGCCTGTTTCTTTTATGTTTATCATTACTGGAGTAGACGAATCATTAATTATTCTTCTTTATTATCTTGAATACCGTTGTATAGACTTGGTTTGATTCTTGATAAACAACCAGTGTGATCGCTTCAAATTGGGACTGTTGGGTTTAATGCATTGTTTGACATCTTGTATATCGGCCTTATGAGCTAGGTCATGGTTATTAAACCCGTATCAGTATGCAATATAAATACAGAATTGTATTCTTTTTTTTATTAGAATGACTCAGTGGAGTCGATTGAATGATTTACATGTTTAAGTCACTGTTCATGGTTGAATATAGATGAATTTTGGGAAATCGTTGTTTCAGCGACTTAAGGAAATAATTTGTATTTTGATCTCTGATATTCGTAAGAATACCATTGTGTCGCATTGACAAGGGTTCAGTTGGGTTCTTGGTTTGAAATCAGAGATTAATTTGTTTGCCTGATTTTTATTATGCTCATTGATGAGCTCGAGATGGAAACATATGCAATTGTTTGACTTGTTACTACCGTTGGAATCATTTGAGTTCTTGGAAGGTAACTTGTATTTCTATCTCTTAATGAACCTGCTACTTGGACACTGTCGTTTCTCACTGTTTGAGTTCCTTGAGTGTGGTTAAATATTTCGTGTTCTGTCCCTGTTGGGGTGAGTTGCGAATACCACACTTTAGACTTGCATGCGCCAAGGTAAGAATAGATTGGTTATATTCCTTTCCGTTTACTCCTGTCTGATTGTGACTGAGCATGTTCGGAAGTTTTGAGGGATTATCTTGGCATAATCTTGGGAAACATTCAATTGCCTAATGCAATGTTGTCCATTGATGACCGCAATTCTAGAGGTTCTTTGATTTCGAACTTGGGTTTAAAAGCCTTGTTTTGTTCTAATTTTTATTATGACTGTAATTCTTCTTATAGTTTGACGGACTTAATCGTATACATAATGGATGAATACAATTCATATGTGAAAGCAGTACAGTAATGAACTAATGTGAATGGAAGTATGAATGATTTGGTTCTTTCTCTTCTTTTGCTTAATTGAGGATATCTGTCTAATAGTGGGAATTGTTTTGTAACATATTGGAGGAATCCCGAATTGTTATGATATTTCCCTTTTTGGATGAATGAAACAATCTGACCAATGTTGTGTTTTTGGATTCAATGATTGTTTGTGTACATTCGTTCCTTGATTTCTTTTAATATTTGATGAAATATTAGAAAGTGATTAAGACTATTTTGTAACAATGTTAGAGTTACATATTTGTAATCATTTTGTATTACAAGGGCATAGTCTGAATATGTTTACTTATGTGGATATCTGATCTCATTTAAACAGGGTGTTTAATGAAAACAATTGATGGATTGCAATTGTTTTAAAAGTTAGTGCTTATCATGCTCAGTTCATTGAACTGACTCATGTTGACTATTTTTGCAGATGGTTGCCGTAAGAGGTAAAAGCAATGCAGATCTGACAGGCTGATCAGATTGTTTAATTGATTTATAATGAATTACAGCTTGATTTTATAGATGTACTATATGTGAAAAGATGTTTCTTTTCCGTTGAGCATTGTATCAAGTATGTTGTTTGCATAAAATGTAATTGTATAGTTTTGAAAGGAATGGAAATAAGTGTTTGATACTTATGTGTTGTATTCTATTTCTGATAGTTGACCTTCTTCGGTCTATATACCAGAGTGGTAACGTTATCTTTGTGTAATATGGATGCTTTTGTGATTGACAATGAAAGCTTACAAGAAAATGAGATTGAATTCTTAAGAGTGTTTAGTAGTTCTAATTTGTTCTAGTAAAAGCAATATTGGATTTAAATAATTGTCTTTCTAGAAGATAGGTTAAAAATGAGCCTAAAGAGAATGCTAAACAAGCTGGATTAAATTACTAATCCCTAGTCCTGAGTATGACAGGACAATATTAAATTGGATTCTTAATCATTTATATCTTTATACTAGTAAGTATGATATAAATTCAGTTAAGAGAACTGATATAAATCAAATGGAGTTCAGATGGCAATCTCAAGTAAAGGTTATGAGATATTGTCCAATTCTGTTGTTTTAGAATCAGGTGTATTCTAATGACTCCTTGATGAGAACTTGACCTTAATACCTCTACCATGTAATGGGTTTTATAGAGGAGGGTCATCTTAAGACGAAGAATCTAGGGTACGGAAAGGCTAACCTTAGGGAAAATTCTTTAAAGTAATTTAAACTCGAGTGCTTAATGCATATTAATGAGTAGATCTTTTCGAGGCAGATTTAAAGGTTGACGGCACAAGACAACTGCAGGGTTGTACCTCCGAGAAGATTAGGATCTTCTCGAAGTTACAACAATGCAGGTGACTTATGGCGACACCCTTTGCATTGATCGCTAAGATTTACATTTGTGACCGGATTAGTTACTCAGGGATTGATTAGGAATGTGGTCAGGTTATAAGGCTACCTAGGAGGTTCGGGTTATCCTCGACACATTGGTCTAACTGTAGGGTTAAACCAGTATGTCACCGTATCCCTAATCCTCATGGACATCCATATAACATTATCACTTTGTTAATCTATCTCCAGTGATTAAGTTGTAAAAGAAAGGACCGATGAGTCGGTGTAGGACGTTCTATATAACATAAGAATGGGGTGAAGGAAGTATTCCAGATTGACGAGTATGTCGTTAAGGAATACGTGACATAAACAGTATGTTTCAAATCTTTGGCCAAAGTATCACAAGTGCTGATTGCGTTGTCCTAATTCACCTAGTCTAAGGGATGAGATGCCGATGAATAATGGTAACAATTATTCGGTTAGGTTCCTTGACAGAGCATTCTCAATCCCAGTTAGGGAAGAGAACCGCAAAAGTCATGTGTTAAATAAAAACACTAACTCTTATTACACATGAATAGATCGGTAGATTACCGAGTCATGGAATGACTAGATCGAAGTAATTTGAGTCATTACAGCTACATATGGTTGTCCGTTATATGAATGGTTATTTGATTTGTGAGTTCTAAATTATGTATTTAGAACCAGAATGCATTTATCAAAAAAAAAAAAAATCGACTTGTTCTATTGTCTAAAATGAGGATGTTACATCTTGGTATCAGAGCTGAAGGTTGCAGCTCTTGGACCTATTGAGTCCATAATCTGATAAAAACCTGAATTTTCTTGTAACAGAAAATGGTTAGAACAAGGGGGAACGTTGCGAGTAATGCTCCACCTGAAGGAGGAGCGGCAACAACCCAGAAACTTGATGAGATCCTTGCTGCCCTGTTGGACACAAGAGATCGCTTGGCTGTACTTGAACAGCAGGTGATGGGAAATGAGGAGGATGAAGAAGCTGATAATAATAATCAGCAACCTCCTGAGGACAACCCCGACATGGGTGTTGATGTTAATGCTGTGAATGCACCTGTCCAACCAGAAAACAAAAGGCCGAGACAAGCGTGAGAACTCACTAATGATATAAAAAGGATAAGTCCACCTAAGTATGATGGCACCACATTAGGAGATGGAGCTGAGAACTGGCTCAGCGAAATGGAGAAGTACTTTGCAATAAGGAACTTCTCAGAGGAAACCAAAGCTATTTGGGGAGCCTATCAGCTTTCTCACGAAGCATCTTCGTGGTGGGATAGCCGAAAGAAAAGTTGAGCTAAACATTGATGAGACCAATATTACTTGGGATTAATTTAAAGGCTATTTTAGGCAACGTTGGCGGCCACAAATTTTCTATGATCGAGAAAATGACGAAATTTCAGAACTTAGCTCAAGGGAAGCTAACAGAATCCAGAATTACGGGAGCGGTTTACAAAACTCCTCAAGTATGTACCGCAGTATCAAACTGATGAAAAGTTCAAAATACGGAAATTCATCATGGGATTGAATCCTGTGATAGGGGGAGAGGTCGATGTTCACAGTCCAACCACTATGGAAGGAGTTGTTGAAAAGGCCATAAGGCAAGAACAGAAATTAAAGGCTATTTCTGCTCATAAGGAGGAAGTGCGGAAGAAGACTGCAAACCCTTCTTCAACCTCTCTTGCACCCAGAAAAGGACCGTGGAAAAAGTTTGGAAACAAGAGTAAGTTTCCAGGAGATAACAATAAGAAAGCAGCAGTAAATAAGCCTGCTGGAAATGTAAGGGATAATTTTGTTAAAAATTATAACAATGGGCAGAAGCCCTATGGAGGACAGCGTGACAATTACAAGGCTGGAGGAAATGCTGAGCCTAAGAAGGGACCTGTAGGAGGCTGCTACAATTGTGGCAAGGACCACTATGCGAATCAATGTCCTTTGAAGAAGGATGATCGTAATCAGCAGCATAAGATACATGCTGCAGTAGCAGACAAGCAAGCTGAAAAGCAAGTAACACCTATAGAAGTTCCGGGTAAGTTATTCGGCATACCTGTCACTATTCTTTTTGATACAGGAGCTACTGAATGTTTTATTTCTAATAAACTTGCTTCTAAACTTAAAAGAAAAGCTGGGAAAATGGATAAATCTTGGACTGTAGAGTATGGTAATAATTCTGTTCATACAGTGAGTATGTGTCTCTTTGGAGCAGTCCTTGATTTACCTAATTTCTCCACGGAAGTTGATCTCTATGTTACACCTTTAGGATCATATGACATTATTATTGGTGTCAATTGGTTAGCTGACCATAAGGAAAAGGTAGATTGCTATGAAAAGAACATAAAATGTTTAGATGATCAGCTGGAATCAACAGAGATTCAAGGTGTGAAACGAGAAATTTCAGTTAGAAAACTGTCAGCTATGCAGCTTAAAAAGGCTAAGAATAAAGGATGTACTCTTTATGCAGTAAAGATATCTGAATCTTCAGAAGAAGATGGTGATTACATGAAGCAAATTCCACTGTTACAAAGTTTCAGGGATGTTTTTCCTGAAGAATTACCGGGGTTACCACCCAAGAGAGAATTTGACTTCACCATTGAAATCAAACCAGGAACTGAACCTATTTCCAAAGCGCCTTATAGGATGACTACTACAGAGTTAGTCGAGCTTAAGGCACAGTTGCATGAACTTTTGACAAAAGGTTTGATTAGACCAAGTGTGTCACCTTGGGGTGCGCCTGTAATATTTGTGAAAAAGAAGGATGGAACACTAAGGCTGTGTATTGATTATCGGATGTTGAACAAAGCAACAATCAAGAACCGATATCCACTTCCAAGGATAGATGATCTGTTTGATCAAATGCGTGGAGCAGCGGTTTATTCTAAGATAGACCTTCGATCTGGTTATCATCAACTAAGAATTAAAGAGGAAGATATTCATAAAACAGCTTTCCGAACAAGGTACGGACATTATGAATTCACAGTTCTACCCTTCGGGTTAACTAATGCACTCGCAGCCTTTATGAATTTAATGAACAATATTTTTCAAGAATACCTGGACAAGTTTGTACTTGTATTCTTGGACGATATTCTCATTTATTCTAAGAGCATTGAGGAGCACAATGAGCATTTGAAGATAGTTTTGGGAATTTTGAGAAAGAGGAAGTTGTATGGTAAGTTATCCAAATGTTCTTTCTATGATTCAGAAGTTCACTATTTGGGTCATGTTATAAGTAAAGAAGGAATCGCTGTAGATCCTTCAAAAATAGTGGCAATAACTGAATGGCCTGCGCCAAAGAATGTACATGAAGTAAGAAGCTTCATGGGTCTTGCAGGTTACTATAGAAAATTTGTAAAGGATTTTTCTAAGGTAGCTGCACCAATAACTTCATTGCAAAAGAAGGATAAGAAATTCATATGGAATGACAAGTGCGAAGCGGCTTTCAAAAGTCTGAAAGACCAGTTGACTTCTGCACCTATATTAGTCAGTACTGCACCTAATGGGAATTTCTTGTTGTAACTGATGCTTCTGGGGAAGGCCTTGGAGGTGTTTTGCTACAAAATGATCAAGTCATTGCTTATGAGAGTAGAAAACTTAAGATTCATGAGCTGAATTATGCCCCTCATGATTTGGAACTTGCTGCCATTGTTCATGCACTTCAAGTCTGGAGACACTACTTACTAGGAAACCTTTTGAGTTGAAAACCCGATCACTTGGGACTGAAATATATTTTTACTCACCCCAATCAATGCCGACAGAGAAGGTGGTTAGAATTTTTATCACAATATGACTTTGATATAAGTTATATCAAAGGGAAGGAGAATAGGGTAGCTGATGCTCTAAGTCGTAGGAGGCACATTTCTACTCTTATAACATTAAGAACTCAGTTTAAAGACGAGGTAAAAAGTGCCTCAGAATCAGATGCATACTTTCAGCAAGTAAAAGCAGCGCTTGCTGCAGAACCTAAGGATATAAGGTATAAAGGTTTTCATTTTGATAATGAAGGAATCTTGCGTTATGAAAACAGGGTATATGTACCTATGCTGAACGATTTGAGAAAGAAGTTGTTAGTTGAATTTCATAATTCACCTTTCTCTGGACACCCAGGTATCACAAAAATGCTAGCTGATTTGAAACAGCAATACTTCTGGAAAGGTATGAAAAAGGATGTGATTAATTTTGTGACTCATTGTCTGGAATGTCAGCGGGTGAAGGTAGAACATATGCACCCTTGGATCATGTATATCCTCATAGTATACCGCATTACAAATGGCAAGTAATAACCATGGATTTTGTACAAGGACTACCTATGTCCAGAATAAACATGATGTTATCCTCGGTAGTTGTAGATAAACTAACCAAGGTAGCTCATTTCATCACTGGAAATCTAAAGGATGATTCACCAAGGCCGCTGAAGGTTCATACACGAAATTTTTAGATTGCATGGTGTACCGAAACTGATTATATCTCGACAGGGATCCTAGAATGACGTCAGGTTTTGGCAAACGCTTAACGCAGCTCTTGGAACGAAACTTAACTTCGAGTTACGCATATCATCCGAAACGGATGGGCAACCGAGAGGGTAAATCAAGTGTTGGAGGACATGTTGCGAATGTATTGCATGGATCAACAAAGATAAATGGGAAGAGTATCTTCCATTAGTTGAGTTCGCATACAACAACACTTATCACTCATCTCTTAAGATGGCACCATTTGAAGCACTTTATGGAAGAAAGTGCAGAACCCCTGTAAGTTGGGACAGTGTTGAGGATAGAGTGGTAATTGGACCAGAGATTCTCACAGAAATGGAACAGCAAGTTAAGCTGATTCGTGAACGACTAAAGGAAGCAGCGGATAGACAGAAGAGCTATGCTGACCTTAAGCGGGTTGATAGAAAGTTTGAGCTTGGTGATAAGGTTTTTCTTCGTGTTAAACCCAGAAAGAGTTCTATAACTTTTGGCAAGGCTGCCAAGTTGTCACCTCGATTTGTGGGACCTTTCGAAATTGTCGAAATAATCAATCCTGTAGCTTATCGTTTAGCATTGCCACCTGCTTTATCTCGCATGCATGATGTTTTCCATATTTCTTTGCTTAAGAAATACGTTTCAGATCTGTCACATGTTTTAAATTGAATTCCTTGCGGGTCCAAGACCCGGGAATAATCGTGGTTAAACCCACACGAGTGCTTTGAAACTCGCCAATTGCATTTGAGAAATCGTGATATACAGCAATGTAAGGTCCAGTGGGACCAGTTTAGCGAAGAAAGTGCAACTTGGGAAAATCTGGAAGAGATGAAAATTGCTTTTCCTTCTCTTTTTCAAACAGAATGAAATCTGTTGATAAAATATACTTTTATGAACTGATTGTTTTTAAGTATTTATGAAAGCCAGATGAAGGCAGACTTTATTCAGGTTGAATAAAATGTGTTGTGACATTGATTTTTGGAACTATTCAAATATGAAATTGGCACATTATTTGTGTATTGATAAGTTGATTGACCTGAAGGTTAATTTAATATGTAATTCATCGGGATGATGAATCTTTTTAGGAGGGAAGCATGTAACACCCTGAACTGTTGTTACTTTCTCCTAGGCATACAAGTGTTGATATGTGATTTCTTGTATAAGGATGTGTTCCTCGATTTAGAAATCATGCTTGATATGTACTGTAATTTCTTTGCAGATTGCAGATCTTGACTGAGTCAGAATATGATTAGACTCTTTTATCTATTTCATTTTGTATCTGAGTTTAATCTGATCTCGGAATAAATTATAGAGTTATCCATCTATAATACCTAGTCTTGGATCAGTGGAATTGATCCAAGTATTGCTTTAAATTTGTTCGTGATGAATTAAATCACAGACCTTGAACAGGTTGCAAGGTATGGAAGCATTGATTAAGCTGGTCAGGAGTATGACTCAGGCTGATCTTGTGAAATAAATTGGTTCCCGATATGGAAGTATATCTGGAAGGTCTCGATCGTGGACCAGGTAATAATTCGTTTACATACGATTCTGCAGTAGAACAGGAGCTAACCCTGTTCAAGAAGGTATGATACAGGTCTTTTCTGAGTGTACAGAACGTAGACCTAACTGGAATTATTAATGGTTAGTAACCTAAGACTAAACCTAACCTAGGGGTTAGATTAGTGTTAATCTAACCTAGACCTAGGCTATGTGTTAATGTCCTAAGTTAGTAACTACATGTAATATGGTTAGAATATGTGTTATCCTAAATTCTAACCTAAGATACTAACCTAACTAATGAGGAGAATGGAAAGGGGCCTATGGAAGGGGGTGCGAACCATGGGCGGCATTTTCTATGACATTTAATGCATGGATAAGGATGAGGGACAGGTCATGGCGGAGGTTTAGGCAACGGCTAACCTGTTCTGACGTGGCAGGTCGCTAAGTTTGGAAATGAACTTGAGTTTTCATTGGACTGTCGCCAATTCTGGCGGTCGGTGGAAGTGGAGTCTTAGCGGGAAAGTTGGTTTAATGGCATTCAATATTCTCGGTAGTCGAGCTCGGAACTCGCGAGAAGGCATGCAAATGGGAAGTTTGTGGGTTTGTTTGGCTTGTCGCGATTTTCGGATTTCTCTCTGCTTGTTTACTGGTTCTTCGCACCAGTCCTCTTTGTGTTGCATGGCAAGTATGAACTTATCCAGCTCTTTTCTCTGTCATGGAGGATATATATGTGATGGAGATAGCGAAATTTTGTTGGTCGCTTTAACTTGGAAGAAGAAAAGGAAGTTTGAGCTCTTCCAGTGGTCTGCCTCAGAAATTTGAGCAAAAATACAGGCATGTTAGGCCCTAACCTTTAAATATCTTGCTGTCTTTCAAGTGATTTCATTAGAACAACTCTGTTCAAATGATTTAAGAAATTAGATGTTTATCTATGGATATCTTGTGTGATTTTTCTTGGTACTGTATCTCTTCTGGTTCGAAATTTCATTTATCTTCTGATGGGTGTTTATTAATTTCGAACTGTGGCATTATTTCCTTGTGTTTGCATTTTGGATTGATTATGCGAAACATGTGAAATGTATGATTGCTCGGCCTGTTCGGCGTGAGCCCATGAATCGTTCCTGTGATGGGTATAGACCATTGATTGTTATGTTGTCGATTTTTGGTCGTCGATTCTTGTTTTGGAAACAGTCGGAAGAAATATTAATGGAACTGTTTGATTGTTCAGTTTGTTGAACCTTTGAAAGCCCTGTTGTGGTTTTTAGTGACAGTGGCTTATGTCACTTTTTGGGTTTCGTTCTGTCTTTTAAAATGGTTTGGGAACAGATAACTATTGTGTTACAGTTTTCCTTTCGACTCTGTGGTAGTTGTTTTTCCTTGTTATTTGGGTAACGGGATCTAAACCCTTGACAGTGTACAGTATGGATATATGTATTTTATTCGGATGACTCTGTTGAGTCCATGGAATGACTTGTATAGATGGATTACTGTGGAAGTTATACGATCTTGTTTGAAATCTTGTGAAGTAACAGGTCTTTCGACCTCTGTTAACTACAGTAATTTTTGGGTATAGATTCCCCTGTTGCACTGTTTCGTTTCCTTCTGTGTAACTTGTTCAAAATGTTGAAGAAGGTTCAGTTGGTATTTTCTTTACGAAAACAGTAATTATTGAAGCCTGTTTCTTTTATGTTTATCATTACTGGAGTAGACGAATCATTAATTATTCTTCTTTATTATCTTGAATACCGTTGTATAGACTTGGTTTGATTCTTGATAAACAACCAAAGGTGATCACCTCAAATTGGGACTATTGGGTTTAATCAGTAGTTTGACATCCCGTATATCAGCTTTATGAGTTAGGTCATGGATATTAAACCGTTTCGGTTCGATGCAATATAAATACAGAATTATATTCTTTTTAATTGAATGACTCAGTGGAGTCGATTGAATGATTTATATGTATAAGTCATTGTTCATGGTTGAATATAGATGAATTTTGGAAATCGTTGTTCCAGCGACTTATGGGAATAATTTGTATTTTGATCTCGGTTATTCGTAAGAATACCATTGTGTCGCATTGACAAGAGTTCAGTTGGATTCTTTGTTTGAAATCAGTAGTTAAATTTGTTTGCCTGATTTTTATTATGCTCTGTTGATGAGCTTAGATGGAAACATATGCAATTGTTTGACTTGTTACTACCATTGGAATCATTTGAGTTCTTGGAAGGTAACTTGTATTTCTATCTCTTAATGAACTCAATACTTGGACACTGTCGTTTGTCACTTTTTGAGTTCCTTGAGTGTGGTTAAATATTTCGTGTTCTGTCCCTATTGGGGTGAGTCGCGAATACCACACTTTAGACTTGCATGCGCCAAGGTAAGAATAGATTG
Organism: Taxus wallichiana var. yunnanensis; assembly: GCA_018340775.1. Classification (NCBI taxonomy): domain Eukaryota; kingdom Viridiplantae; phylum Streptophyta; class Pinopsida; order Cupressales; family Taxaceae; genus Taxus; species Taxus wallichiana. The sequence continues at coordinate 41,843,535 of CM031235.1, read as the reverse complement.
GTTATATTCCTTTCCATTTACTCCCTGTCTCGATTGTGGACTCGAGCATGTTCGGAAGTTTTGAGGGATTATCTTGGCATAATCTTGGGGAAACATTCAATTTCCTAATGCAATGTTGTCCATTGATGACCGCAATTCTAGAGGTTCTTTGATTTCGAACTTGGGTTTAAAAGCCTTGTTTTGTTCGAATTTTTATTATGACTGTAATTCTTCTTATAGTTTGACGGACTTAATCATATACATAATGGATGAATACAATTCATATGTGAAGACATTACAGTAATGAACTTATGTGAAAGGAAGTGTGAATGATTTGGTTCTTTCTCTTCTTTTGCTTAATTGAGGATATCTGTCTAATAGTGGGAATTGTTTTGTAACATATTGGAGGAATCCCGAATTGTTATGATATTTCCTTTTTTGGATGAATGAAACAATCTGACCAATGTTGTGTTTTTGGATTCAATGATTGTTTGTGTACATTCGTTCCTTGATTTCTTTTAATATTTGACGAAATATTAGAAAGTGATTAAGACTATTTTGTAACAATGTTAGAGTTACATATTTGTAATCATTTTGTATTACAAGGGCATAGTCTGAATATGTTTACTTATGTGGATATCTGATCTCATTTAAACAGGGTGTTTAATGAAAACAATTGATGGATTGCAATTGTTTTAAAAGTTAGTGCTTATCATGCTCGGCCATTGAATCCGACTCATGTTGACTATTTTTGCAGATGGTTGCCGTAAGAGGTAAAAGCAACGCAGATCCGATAGGTGATCGATTGTTTATTTGATTTATAATGAATTACAAATTTTGATTTTATAGATGTACTATATGTGAAAAGATGTTTCTTTTCCGTTGAGCATTGTATCAAGTATGTTGTTTGCACAAAATGTAATTGTATAGTTTTGAAAGGAATGGAAATAAGTGTTTGATACTTATGTGTTGTATTCTATTCTGATAGTTGACCTTCTTCGGTTTATATACCAGAGTGGCAACGTTATCTTTGTGTAATATGGATGCTTTTATGATTGACAATGAAAGCTTACAAGAAAATGAGATTGAATTCTTAAGAGTGTTTTGTAGTTCTAATTTGTTCTAGCAAAAGCAATATTGGATTTAAATAAATGTCTTTCTAGAAGATAGGTTAAAAATGAACCTAAGCAGAACGCTAAACAAGCTGGATTAAATTACTAATCCCTAGTCCTGAGTATGACAGGACAATATTAAATTGGATTCTTAATCATTTATATCTTTATACTAGTAAGTATGATATAAATTCAGTTAAGGGAACTGATATAAATCAAATGGAGTTCAGATGGCAATCTCAAGTAAAGGTTATGAGATATTGTCCAATTCTGTTGTTTTAGAATCAGGTGTATTCTAATGACTCCTTGATGAGAACTTGACCTTAATACCTCTACCATGTAATGGGTTTTATAGAGGAGGGTCGTCTTAAGACGAAGAATCCAGGGTACGGGAAAGGCTAACCTTAGGGAAAAGTCTTTAAAGTAATTTAATACTCAAAGTGCTTAACGCATATTAATGAGTAGATCTTTTCGAGGCGGATTTAAAGGTTGACGGCACAAGACAACTGCAGGGTTGTACCTCCGAGAAGATTAGGATCTTCTCGAAGTTACAACAATGCAGGTGACTTATGGCGACACCCTTTGCATTGATCGCTAAGATTTACACTTGTGACCGGATTAGTTACTCAGGGATTGATTAGGAATGTGGTCAGGTTATAAGGCTGCCTAGGAGGTTCGGGGTATCTTGACACATTGGTCTAACTGTAGGGTTAAACCAGTATGTCACCGTATCCCTAATCCTCATGGACATCCATATAACATTATCACCTTGTTAATCTATCTCCGAGTGATTAAGTTGTAGAAAGGACCTGAAAAAGAGTGATGTCGGTGTAGGACGTTCTATATAACATAAGAATGGGGTGAAGGAAGTATTCTAGATTGACGAGTATGCCGTTAAGGAATACGAGACATAAACAATATGTTTCAAATCTTTGGCCAAAGTATCGCAAGCTGCTGATTGCGTTGTCCTAATTCACCTAGTCTAAGGGATGAGATGCCGATGAATAATGGTAACAATTATTCAGTTAGGTTCCTTGGACAGAGCATTCTGAATCCCAGATTAGGGAAGAGAACCGCAAGAGTAATGTGTTAAATAAAAACACCAACTCTTATTACACATGAATAGATCGGTAGATTACCGAGTCATGGAATGAATAGATCGGAAGTAATCCGAGTCATTACAGCTGCATATGGTTGTCCGTTATATGAATGGTTATTTGATTTGTGAGTTCTAAATTATGTATTTAGAACCAGAATGCATTTATCAAAAAAAAAAAAAAATCGACTTGTTCTATTGTCTAAAATGAGGATGTTACGAGGGCGTATGAAAACTTGATGCAACAAGCATGATGGGTGTGCCATTGGTGCGGGTTCTAGTTATGCTGCAGGGGGGGCAGATGCACCATGGGGGTGCAACTGTTTATAACGTTGCACGACATGCTGGTGCGCCTAAGGGAAAATAGAGTTTTCATATGATTCAACTCTTCTTCCTTTCTTTCATTTCTTTTATTTATTTTAGCAGGGTTTATTGGGCAATGAAATAGCTCATAAAAAAGGAGATAAAACCATGCTTTTTAGATAGGTTCCCTTACCAGCAGATCTGGACAGAGGGGGAGGGATATGGGAAGATAGCAGAAGGAAGACCTGTATTTTAATACTTCCGGCACAAACCAAAACTAGAACACCAAGCCCAAAGAACCAAAACGCAAAATGCGAGAAAGAGAAAAGAACCTCTTACCTGGATAAATAGCAAAAACACGCAACGGGTCCACAAGGTGTTGAAAATGACGAGGCAGGGGCTGACAGGCTCAGAAAAATCACGTGCTCTGCGAATAGAGACAATGACATTTGTGGGCGCGCAAACACATATATATAGGTTAGCTGAACATTAATGCGCCACCCACTTTTTGAAAAGCGCATGAAAACTGCTGTCGACACGGGAAGGAATGCGCCCTTTGGCGCACCAAAACGCCTGCCAACATGAAATAAAGCACGCCTTTGGCGCACCGAAAGGGATGTCGACATGGGATTATGTGCGCCCTTTGGCACACCAAAACATGGCGTAACAAAAGTTACGCCAACACAGGCGCATGCGCCTTGGCGCACGCAGGGAAGACTCAACATACTTTGGCGCACCAAAAAGTGTGTTGACACTGAAAATCATGCGCCAAAGGCTTTAAGGGGTGCACCAAAAGTTGGTGTTACATAGCAATTTCATGCGCTCACCAAAAAAAGGCTCAAAAGACTAAGTTTGAAAAACTAGATTTCCCAGAAGGGATTTTACAACGTTTCGAACGCAAAGGATCCCTAACGAGGATCGGGACAAAATTTCGGTATGGTTATCGGTAAAATTTCCTTGTCAATTTTACTGGGATAACAAGTATGTGCACCATAGGTCACTATGAGTCTCATGCCCCGAGTTCATAGATAGCTTCTCCACTCATTTTTCCATTGCAGCAATTTGAGCTTCAAGGAAAGGGATAACACTAGTATCCATACTTCTAACAGCCTCAGTGTGTAGGGTATCCTCCAAGGCCTCACATGGGTCTCGTGAAAGTCTTGTGTAAAAGAGTTCTCCTAAAAGGTGTAATCAAGCCTCCAACAAACCATTGAGATATGTTGTGAATGATGAATATCATAAGATGTTTTTGATAAGAGATTCTTAAAATGTGTGTCATATTCCCACACACTCTTTTCCATACCTTGTTGAATCTCCTTCAAGTGTGCTAATGATCTTTTGTTCAAACTCGTGGATATCAAATTCAGCTAAGAAGGCATTCCACAGTGTGGTGTAATCTATCACTATCTGGTGGGGGTCATATTTATGGTTTAAACTGATGAGTGAATTATTTGACTTATTAATATCATTTATATGATTGATAATTTATCATTTAAAAATGATTTTCTAGTGCATTGGGATGTTTTATATGGTTATATCTTAGTGAGTTTAATGCATTTTCCTTACTCTTGGTCATACAACTTGTTAATCGTATAAATTCCTACTAATTTCCTTTTCAGGTGAAATTTGGTAAAGTGTGTAGGATAATAATGAACATTTACTCCCGCAAATAGAGTGTAGTCAAGGAGCCCAAGTCGGCGTTGGTATGCATACATGGAGGAATTTTTCCATTAATGACCTATAAACATGGGTCTTGTTTCTAGTAGTTCTTTAGGGTTTTATGAACTTTAATCAAATATTGTTAGTGGGACAACTTAGTGCCTACCATTTTGGAATGATATATAAATGAGTGTGTCTATATAAAGACATCTTCTTGAGGAACAATTTAGTAGTTGGATAATATTGATATTCTGAATATAGTTTGTAGCAGTTAGTATTTACTTTCTAGATGCATTAAATATGTCATAGAACTTCTTTGAATTAATATAAGTGGATATCATTATGAGTATCTTGTGTTGTTAATATTACCTCTGTCCCAAGGAAGAGCAAGGGCCCACTCGACTAAGGTGACTGGAGGCTGTTTACATTTACAAAATAATGTGGTTTTATGATAAGCCATAATTTACTCATTTCCTTTATCACAATTTGTATTCGAGTGTTTATTTCCTTTATTGCAATTTCCATTCAGAGTGTGTATTTCCTTTTATGCAATTTCAATTCAGAGTGTGTGTTAATTGAATTCAATTATATTAATTTGGTGTGTGCATTATAATTCTAGCAAAGTATTTCCATTGAATGCATTTCATTATAGCAATGTCATTTTCATAGTTTAGTATTAAATTTCCATAGATTAGTAGAGACAGAGAAGAATAATAGTCAAAACCCCCAAAAAATAGGAAACAAACAATTGAGTTACATAGGGCTTTATTACATACATCCTTGAACTCACATCCCTACTTTTATAATGACACTAGTAGAAAAACATGTTAGTTAAATGTTTGGAGAATACAATGACCCATCACTAACTATGCGTGCATCCTCGAAACATTGTTGCAAAATGACTTACCTTCAATTCAAAGGGAAATGATCCCCTTCATTTTCCATAGTTTCTCACACTTTTGTGCATGCTTTGTAGCATCCTCAACACCTTTGTAATCTAGTAGATATAGATACATTTCGAATAATACTTGTTGATGTGGTTGAGGTTCATGTCCTGTCTAATCCATCACCTTGATTCCCTCTAGTGTTGCCTCCACCACCAGATCCACTAGATCCACCGCATCCTCTAGATCTGTAAGGTCCACCGAGTTCCACTAGTGTCTATTACACTAGATCCACCTCACGTAGTTGGTAAAGGTCCTAAAGTGGTTACACCTTGTGTCCCCAGTGTCACACTAAACTATTTGCCAATAGTTTGTGATATTACATCTCTACTATATGTGCCCTACACCACTTATGGACGTGATACCCAAGCTTCATTTACTCGTATTTTGTCCAAATGTCATTCCGTATAATATACCTTCAAACATAGGAAATGATTGTGTAGCCATAGATTTTCCAAGTGAAATTTTATACCTCCTAGGTGTAGATCACCACTTCAACCAATACCAATTGTAGTCATATTTTATACCCTTAGAACAATATTCTAATCCCATGGGCGCTAAACTATCACATAGTGGGTGTTGGGTGCTCACCCGAGGCATGCGTTGGTGCCGGTTCTCTCGTTTATGTGTGTCTTGTGAGAGTGCACCATCTTATGACAGAGATAATCAAATGGAAATGAGTAGAAAATAACCATGCAACATTCTAAGTACCTAGAATGAATTTTTATCTCATTGCATCTAGAAAGATAAATAACATGTATCATATGGAAATGATTCATATAGAAAGGAGTGCATCAGTATTATACTCTTGGACACATAGATGATTTATAACAAAGAATTGTATTCATATTTAACAGATTCAATAACCACATTACAATCACGTGAGGTCATGATGGAGACTTTATATAACAATGCAAAGTCAAGTCATGCATCAAAACTACATTATGCTCACCATATTGCAAAAACAAAAAGAATGCAAACTCATCCCTCTAGATGTGCCATTACTTAGACAGCTCTCCTAATACCTAACCCATAACATCCTCCATTCATTTTCTGTAGGGATTCACCTCTCTTTTCTCTCTTCCGCACTCTCCATGCACTCTCTATACCATATCCCTCCTTTTTATCTTATTAGGTTCTTGTATTTATAACCCCAACACCCACCGCCATTCCTTTCATTACAGATCAGTTGCCAAGTGTCGAGGTGGTTCTTCATGGGAGCATGCCTTCTTAGATCTAAAATCTCCACTCTTTGAAACAATGTCTTCTAGAATATTCCATCACATGCCTAGAATATTCCCTTTTTTATCCCACAGTCGGTAGGTTAGCACCTTATCCACAAGGGTCATACTTTTCTCGTGTGCTTCCTGGGATGCTAAATGTGGATAAGTATAAAACCTATTTTTCCTTTCACACGTGCGCCGTGTGTTATGTAAAACCCTTCCGAAACCTTCCCTATATGCCTTCAACTTGCACACCCTTCTTCAAAAGGTCCCACATGTCCACGTTCCTTCTTGTAATTTTCTAATATTTTGGGGCCCAACATATTCCCACACTACGCCTATTATCTGTCCTTAGAAACACTCTTCAATAAAGAAATAAAGAATTGTGGATCCTTAAAAATGGTTGGAATAGAAGAATAAAGGAATGAAGAAATGGGGAAAAGAATGAAAGAATGGGGAACTTTATTTCTAGAGGAGGAGAGGGAAATCCTTCCTTAATTATTCTTCTAACTTTCCCCAAGTGTCAACCTCATTCCGAGATTACTTGACAGAGGTTACCCACCAGGGGCACTCACTTGTTTAAAACTTAGTTCCTCCCCCTTAGTGCTCATTGTTTCTAGAATATCCTATAGTTTCTTTCCAAAATCCTTTAGTGTGTCTATCCTCCGAGAAATTTTGGGGTACAATTCCTTTATGGTTCTTGGTTGAGCCCCGTAAGGTCTCAATGGCCTCTGATTTATTTTCTACTTCAGATGGGATTTTGTCTCACTCACCCTGCTTCCGTTGACATTTTCTTGGAAATCCTCAAGTTCCACTTTATGGGTGGAAACTAAGATACTTTCCACTCTATCCCTATCTTCGTAGTTATCATAGGTAGCCTCAAGAAATTTTGTGGTGGCTTTTACATCATGAAGGATCTTGTTGTGCTAAGAAATAATTTTCAAAACCTTCATCTTGTTTTATTTTTCTTGGCACACCAACACTTCCTCTCTGCAGATTCTAAGGAAAGTGGCCACCTCTCCAAAGTGTGTATTCAGCTCAAGTCTTCTAGGCATTGCAAGGATGATCCATACTTTTTCATAGGTGGTGTTAAGTTTGGATGCTTTAGGAAAATGGCATCCATGATAATCTATATCTTCTTGTATGCCTCAAACAATCTTACCTTCTTGTCCTTTAACTCACACCTTAACTCAGTGTTGATTAGTTCCTCTTGCTTCAGGTCCTTACTTTTCTCAAGGATCTCTTCCTCCTTTTTCTCTAGCTCCGCCTCTAGGAAATTTACCATGTCATTTCTTCCAAAAATCTTGGCTTTAACTTTAATTAGGACTTTGTTGAGTGCCTTGCAAATTTTATCATTTGATAATTGTTGGGAATTTACCAAGGGGTTTACTCCCTTTGTTTTTGGAACCTTCAACAATGATCCTTGGCTTACTTCAAATTCGGGCTCATCAATGTGGGACTCAAATTCCCATGATAGAATTTTCCTTATCCGAGGGTATGCACCTTCCTCATCAAATGAAGTCATGGCCATGAGTCGTTATGTTTACACAATGCTTTGGAAGCATGTGCAAAACACCTTGTTTGGATCATCGATGTAGCCCATTCTTTGACCTTGCACTTTTTTGTTCTCTTTCTCCCTATGTGTGTGGCCCTTGGAAATCTTACATCCAAACTAGTATCTCCTCATATGCTGTCATATTCATTTCCTATGCTTTCCTCTTCAACTTCCTTCAACACCACATCCATGATGCGTTCAACCTCTTTTTCCACCAGGTTTTCAATTATTTTCACCACTTCTCTCTTTGTGGCCTCATCTATTTTTTCCTTTGTGAGGCTTGGGGTCCTTTGATCCTTTGTATTTTTTTCCTTTCATACCCCCTTTCCTTGAGTCTCAGTTTCTTTTTGTCTTCCTTCTCCTCATCACCGTTGTTATACTCCTCATCCCTTTCTTCCTTAGAATCATGTATCTCATAGACTTGATGTTCTTAACCTCCCTCTCGGTTCATCATCATCATCCCCCACCGATGTAGGCATCTAGATTCTCCATCTCTTCTAAATCTACCTCATCAGTCACCTTCTGCTTCTTCCTTACTGGGGATTCCAGTATAGGAGATTCTTCCTTTTCCTTCTCTTTGATAGATGATTTCTTCCTCGGTGATTCCTCTTTGATGAGGGATCTTCATGATCCAATGCCTCTTCTTTTGGGACCTTTACGTTGAATGGAGACTTCTTCCTCCACATGTAAGTACTAGGATTAGGGCTTACTTTCTGGTGTGCTCACCACTTGTATGGTTTGAAAACTTGGTGCCTTCTACACCTCTTCTCTTTCTCTCATCCTAAGTGTAGCCTTCTTCCTTCTGGTAGAGTCTTCAGGGATGGAGACATCATTCTCCAAGTAAGCACCTTTTTCAAGTTTTGGCCTTATGTATAGATGCACCCTTGTTATGGTCCTTTTGACAATTGATAGTGTTAAAGGCTTCATCATCTGTATCTCGTGGGAGACATATCTCTCCATGTATGCATGCTTCTTTGGGTAGGTGAGCTTCTTTAGCATCTTGAAATGATCTATATCTACCTCACTAAGGTTGAACCTTAGTCTCTTGGATTCTTTGAATCGATTAACTTTGGCTTGGAAGTATTATGCAGTGAAGGAGAAGGGTAGCTTACACCATGGACTCATATTACTATCTGTCAATATAAATATGCCAATGTAGAAGTGTTGGTATACTAAAAATTGTGCCTTTCCATTCATGAGCATGGGAAAATGATCTCATCCTCCACTCAACCCCAAATGCTTCATGCATTTTCTTATACCACTTCTCTAGGCACTCCTTGTGAGTGACCGTCATGGTTTCACAAGTATATTTTGCAAACATTTTTGGGTGCGAGGGATCCACTTTTGGTTATTCCAAAACCAAATTTTCTAGCCCATCGACATTCCAATATCTGAAAATACAATGGTGAGGAGGACGTTACCAAAGATTACCTTCTCTCCCTTCGCACACTACTTATAATCTCATCTGCGATGAAACCAAAAAAAGTTGTAGATGGTTCCTTCGATATCTTTCAAATATTTAGTCATGCCTTATTTAATTTTTTTCCATCATTCCCGATCATTGAGATTTGTCACCAAGCACATGGCTATCCTCATAATCGGGTCCGGAATCTTGATAATGTCAAAGTATCACGACCCCTTCATGTAGTCATACACGGTTACATTCTCCTTGATATCCTCCTTATCGCTAAGATCATCATCTATGTTATCTCCTTCACAAATGAGGCCTGTGATGTAACACCTTTGAAAAACCGTTATATTTCTCTTTACATTTTAAGTGTTGGCATGTGATTTTCTTGAATGAGGTGTGTTTCCTTGATTGTTGAAAATCATGCTTGTTATGGATAAATCATTTCTACTCTTGGACTCAATAGACTGAAATGATATAGCTTACAAGAATCCATTTTTCACTTGTTGTAGGTGAGTTGCAATCTAGTTTTGAGATTTTCCAACTTATCTCTTTTATCGACTTTCATCCTTGATCAATTCCATTGATCCAAGGAATGTTTTAAATCTCCTTACTAAACTTCATGGTAAAATTGACATTCATAGGTGGAGAGACATAGCGGGCTGAACTTTGTATGTTACAAATTATTTGGTCTTGTATGAACGTGCCTTTATTTGGTTGTATGTTTGTGTTTGAGTCTTTAGGATTGATCTCTTCAGACATTAAAGGTGTAAACAAAATATAGTCTCGTTGCATGACTATGTAGGGAATCTTAATCCTAAACCTAAAGGATTATCCTAACGGTACCCTAAACTAGGTAAAAGCACCAAATTCCTAGCTATGTCTAATTATTTGGGTTTAGATCTAACCTAAGCTTCTTATTCTATGTCGTTTGGATGACGTCCTAACCTAATTTTTGTGCTAAATGAATAAGGAGAAAATTACTAAAGTAATGCTTGAATATTTAACCTAATACCTAATGCTATATGGTTGTGAATTTTATCTAACCTAAGGTGTAAATTACCTATGGAAATTTTGTAAGACCTAATGTAATTATTGTTAGACTAACCTAAGTTTTGGGAAATCATTCTGAACTATTAAAAGAGAACCTAAGGGTCACATGACATTATGGCAATGGTTCCAATGGCATTTAATTGATTTGATTTTCGGTAAATGAATGGAGGTACATCCAGTTTGGCAAAGGAAAGTAGACTTTAGTGGAATCATACGTGGAGGATTCACTAAAGATGGAAATGCATGTTAAATTAGAAATGGCATTCACCAGCTTTGGGAGGCAAAGGGCAGGAGAGATAAGCAGGAGATTTGGGAGTAATTACATTAATGGACCTCTATTTCGTGTGTAAATTGTCTTGGAAACAAAGAAGGTGGATTTGTTGGAGGTTGTTTGATCTTGCATGCATTATGATTTTTTCTCTGCATGGAGCTATCTGGTTCTTCAAACTAGCACTTTGACTTCTACTTTATGGCTATTTTTTGTTTCTCTGGTTGATTTTTGATCTAGGGAAAGTATATGAGGCATAAGAAGAAAATTTGTTTGGTTATTGATCTTTCATGGAGAAGAAAAAGAGTTAGAATCTCGGATGGAAGTCTCCTTCGAATTGGCAAAAGCACTATCAGGCATGATAGGCTTTAACCATTAATATTTCTTGCTTTCTTCTAAATGATTCATTAAAACAACTCTTCTCTCTAGAGATAAATGTTTTCATGATTTTTTTGGTTATTTATTTTCATGGTTTTATGAATCTTTGTGGTTTTTGGATATAAATCCATTGCTAAATAATGTTAGCCTTTGAAAATTTCTCTTTGTGCAAGTTCAGTGGTGACATGCATGTGAAATTGTATTTCGATGCTTGTATTTTGTTATGAACTTGTGTTCAAGGCTGGTGTTGATTTGAATTGGTATATGATGCTTTGTGTTTCATTCTAAATTATATTGAGCCTTGTGTTTCATTCCGAGCTTTTATTGAGCTTTGTGTTGCTTAAAACTTATGTTTGAAGCTTCATTTTTAGCATTGTACTTCATATTCAGCACTCGCGTGCTCTCAAATTATATTTGAGTCATTGTGTTTGGTTCTATACTTATATCCTGAGTTTGATTTTTACTTGTATTCAAGGTTTTGAAATACTTAGAACTCATTTATGGGACTTTCTACTCAAAAAATCTTGGGAGAATAGTTTTGGTTATCTCTTTCGAGATCTTCCTCTTGTAGCTTCTTGAGTTGGAATGGTTGTGGTACTTATGTTTTTGAGACTGTACTACCTTCTTTGAATTGGTAAGGGCATGTAAATATGGAGGATATTCTTCCCTCCTCTACTCTATGAAAACTTCACATCTTGTTAAAGGCTTAACTATTTTGTTTGAAGGATTAATGGACTGGAACTGTATCTTGTTATGGGTTTGGTTTGATATAGAGTTCGTTTGGAATAGTCGCTAATAGTTTTTGAGGTTTATGGAAATGCGGTATGCATACTCCTTGTGATTGATGTTTGAAATGAATACCTTCTCTATCGTAATATTTTTAGATGGAGCCATGACAGTCTTTGTTTTGTTTTCTGTTTTAGTCACGATTGAGGTAAAGTTGAGACATTGCTTGACTCAAACATATATTGGGTTTTCTTACTCACTTTCAAATCCTCTTAAATTGACTTTTGATTTTTTAAAGGAAGAAGAGTTTAATACTCTCTCATTCTCAATCATTGATAGGATTTATTACCTCTCTGTTTTAGGGTTGTTTCATTTAATTTGTCTTCACAATGACCATGAACTATATGTCTCTTTTATATGGAGCCATGTAAGACCTTGAAGTTGGGAATAAAGTTTCTATTGAGCTCGTGAGTTTTATTGAATTTTTTTAACTTATAATTGCTTTTGGGATTTCTATTCCTTATTGGATCCATTGAATGAATCTTTGGGTCTTTGAAAAGAGAAAATCATATGTTCTCTTGTGGACAATATATTGTTTTTGGGACTGTACTGTGTAATCCTTTCTAGGAATTGAATTCAAACTTGTGTTTAATGAATTGGAATATATAAACTAGGTTGTATTGATTTGTAAGGGACACTAGAAATGTGCTTTCTTTTGACTGTGTGTTTGGTTTTGTATTCTCCTTTGGGAACTAGTAAAAGAACTTCTGATTTTGGAAATAGAAATGGAATTCATTTGATATTAGAAATGAAATGAATTCTTTATTGGACCTTTTCCTTTTGAGATCCTTTAACTTTTGAAAAGATAGGTTCTGTTGATTAAACTTCTCTGTGGCACGACTCTCTTTTTGGCTATAGAGAGATTGTTCTCTTAGGCCTGCTTGACTTTTGGTTTGGCTTTCTGATCCTTTCTGTCTTATAGGAAATAGTGAGAAAACACTCTTCTGAGATGGAAATTTCCTGGTGGATTGTTTATTCTAATTTATACTAGTCATTTGTTGTAATGATGTGGAAAGAGAACAGCTGATTCAGGTTTAGTAGAAGAGAAAATGTAAACATGTTTAGACCGACTACTATTTTTGACCGAGTCATACTTCCTTTGGATTTGGTATTGGAAGGTCTTCTCTTTTTGCACCCTATCTTATTATGAATCCTCCCTTGGATGGACATGAGAAGAGACTAATCTTATGTGAGTCAATCTTTGATTTGTGGAACATCTTGTTTCAAATATTTGAATTATATCTTCTAACATGTAAAAGTATGTTAAGACTTACAGGTAGACTGCTTTGACTCTCTACCACTTCTTGGATTGATTTGGGAATTCTTGTTATATGTTGTCTCTTTAATGTTGAATATTTATATTGTTATCCTTGAATCAAGAAGTTATGTGTGTTATGAACCTATTTCTGTCTTTCGATGATTAGTATATGGGGTACTGTATAATGGAAAAGTGACAAGTGAGCATGGGAATCTACAAGTAACTCTTCCTCGCACCTGACCTCCCGAGGTCATGCCAAGACATCCGGTGGGGATGTAATATACTTGGGGCATAGATAAACTAGTTAGGAAATCTTATGTCTTCGACGTGCACTAATGGAATCTGTGAATCTAAGGAAAAGAAAGCCCTCCTAACCTGAACTAGCATGATAGATCATTCGGTGAGGATGAATGCTCGAAGGCTCCAACCAATATCGAGCTCGCATGATCCAATCTATAGATTGTGGAATACGTGGAAAATATCTTGTGGGTGCTTTATAGATATTCTCGATTGTGGTCATAAAAAAATGGATGATGGATATATGGTGGATTCTATGGGTGATTCTCTAGTCTAGTCAAGAAAACCTTAGCTTGATTA